>BLSH010005889.1:0-29260 GCA_018402905.1 Glandirana rugosa | reverse complement strand
GACACTCCGGGAAACAGCTGGCAAGTTGCGCTGCGGGGCTGAACCAAGCGGATGATGCTGGATGAGAAGGCTGGAAAGCAGACTGGAACAAGCAGCAGCCAGGCCAAACAGGAACTGAGGGGATAAGCCGAAGGATCGTCAGACAGGAGCCGGGTCATCAACAGGCGGGCGGAGAGGTACCAAGGAGCAGGCAGAAGAATCGTCAGGGCAAGCCAAAGGTCAGGGCAGGCGGCAAGAGGCAGAGTCAGGATCAAGCCAGTAATCAAGGAGCAGGTAAGCAGATGAACAGGTAACAGGATACACAGGAACGCTGTAGACCAAACGGCATTGATCTCATGTCATTGTGCTGTTTAAATAGTCCTCTTGGCGCCAAGAATAATCACGAACGGGGGTGCGCGCTTCCCGGTCGCGCGTGCGCACGAACGTTCGTGCCGTCCGTTCCTTCGTGCACGCTCCTACGCACCGTGCTCCTTTGTACGGCAATACGGGTTCTTCTTCTTTCCTGACACATGTGCATTGTGCAATATTCTGCATGGAGCTTCCTATGACATGTCCTAAGTGCAATATTGTGCATGGAGCTTCCTATGTCATTTACTATGTGCAATATTATGCATGGAGCTTCCTATGTCATTTACTATGTGCAATATTCTGCACGGAGCTTGCTAAGACATGTCCAATGTGCAATATTCTGCACTGAGCTTCCTAACACATGTTCTATGTTCAATATTCTGCATGGAGCTTCCTAAGACATGTCCTATGTGCAATATTCTGCATGGAGCTTTCTATGATATCTACTATGTGCAATATTCCGCATGGAGCTTCCTGTGACATTTACTAGGTGTAATATTCCGCATGAAGCTTCCCAAGACATGTGGGATGTGCAATATTATGCACAAAGCTTCCTAAGACATGTCCTATGTGCAGTTATCTGCATGGAGCTTCCTATGAAAAGTATAACGTGCAGTATTCTGCATGGAGCTTTCTATGACATTTACTATGTGCAATATACTGCATGGAGCTTCCTATGGCATTTATTATGTGCAATATTCTGCATGGAGTTTCCTAAGACATGCCCTATGTGCAATTCTCTGCATGGAGCTTCCTATGACATGTAATATGTGCAATATTCTGCATGGAGCTTCCTATGACATGTAATATGTGCAATATTCTGCATGGAGAATCCTATGACATATCCTATGTGCAATACTCTGCATGGAGCTTCCTAAGACATGTCCTATGTGCAATACTCTGCATGGAGCTTCCTAAGACATGTCCTATGTGCAATATTCTGCATGGAGCTTCCTAAGACATGTCCTATGTGCAGTATTCTACATGGAGCTTTCTATGACATTTACTATGTGCAATATTCTGCATGGAGCTTTCCATGACATGTACTATGTGAAATATTCTGCATGGAGCTTCCTAAGACATGTGCATTGTTCAATATTATGCATGGAGCTACCTATGATATGTACGATGTGCAATATTCTGCATGGAGCTTCCTATGACATGTCCTATGTGCAATATTCCGCATTGAGCTACCCAAGACAGCTTCCTATGTAATTTACTATGTGCAATATTATGCATGGAGCTTCCTATGTCATTTACTATGTCCAATATTCTGCATGGAGCTTGCTAAGACATGTCCTATGTGCAATATTCTACACGGAGCTTCCTAACACATGTTCTATGTTCAATATTCTGCATGAAGCTTCCTAAGACATGTGCTGCGTGCAATATTCTGCATGGAGCTTTCCATGATATGTACTATGTGTAATATTCTAGATGGAGCTTTCTATGATATCTACTATGTGCAATATTCCGCATGGAGCTTCCTGTGACATGTACTAGGTGCAATATTCCGCATGAAGCTTCCCAAGACATGTGGGATGTGCAATATTATGCACGGAGCTTCCTAAGACATGTCCTATGTTCAATACTTTGCAAGGAGCTTCCTATGACATTTACTATGTGCAATATTCTGCATGGAGCTTCCTATGGCATTTATTATGTGCAATATTCTGCATGGAGTTTCCTAAGACATGCCCTATGTGCAATTCTCGACATGGAGCTTCCTATGACATGTAATATGTGCAATATTCTGCATGGAGCTTCCTATGACATATCCTATGTGCAAAATTCTGCATGGAGCTTCCTAGGACATGTAATATGTGCAATATTCTGCATGGAGCATCCTATGACATATGTTATGTGCAATACTCTGCATGGAGCTTCTTAAGACATGTCCTATGTGCAATACTTTGCATGGAGCTTCCTAAGACATGTCCTATGTGCAATATTCTCCATGGAGCTTACTGTGACATTTACTATGTGCAATATTCCGCTTGGAGCTTCCCAAGACATGTGGGATGTGCAATATTATGCATGGAGCATACTAAGACATGCACTATGTGCAATATTCTGCATGCAGCTTCCTATGATTTGTACTATGTGCAGTATTCTACAAGGAGCTTTCCATGACATGTGCTATGTGCAATATTCTGCATGGAGCTTCCTATGACATGTACTATGTGCAATATTCTGCATGGAGTTTCCTATGGCATTTACTATGTGCAATACTCTGCATGGAGCTTCCTATGACGTGTCCTATGTACAATACTCTGCATGGAGCTTCCTATGACATGTATTATGTGCAATATTCTGCGTTGAGCTTCCTATGACAAATCCTATGTGCAATATTCTGCATGGAGCTTCCTATGTCATTCACTATGTGCAATATTCTGCATGGAGCTTCCTAAGACATGTCCTATGTGCAATATTCTGCATGGAGCTTCCTAAGATGTGTCCTATGTGCAATATTCTGCATGTAGCTTACCAAGACATATCCCATGTGTAATATACTGCATGGAGCTGCCTGTGACATGTACTATGTGCAATATTCTGCATGGAGCTTCCTAAGAAATGTGCGATGTGCAATATTCTGCATGGAGTTTCCTATGGGATTTACTATGTGCAATATTGTGCATGAAGCTTCCTACAACATTTAATATGTGCAATATTCTTCATGGAGCTTTCTATGACATATCCTATGTGCAATATTTTGCATGGAGCTATCTATGACATGTGCTATGTAAATATTCTGCATGGAGCTTCCTATGTCATTTACTGTGTGCACTATTCTTTATGGAGCTTCCTAAGACATGTCCTATGTGCAATATTCTGCATGGAGCTTCCTAAGATGTGTCCTATCTGCAATATTCTACATGTAGCTTTCTAAGACATGTCCCATGTGCAATATTCTGAATAGAGCTTCCTATGTCATATACTATGTGCAATATTCTGCACGGAGCTTTCTAAGACATGTCCTATGTGCAATATTCTACATGGAGCTTCCTAACACATGTCCTATGTTCAATATTCTGCATGGAGCTTCCTAACACATGTCCTATGTGCAATATTCTGCATGGAGCTTTCTATGATATCTACTATGCGCAATATTACGCATGCAGCTTCCTGTGACATGTACTAGGTGCAATATTCCGCATGAAGCTTCCCAAGACATGTGGGATGTGCAATATTATGCATGGAGCTTCCTAAGACATGTGCTATGTGCAATACTCTGCAAGGAGCTTCCTATGACATGTACTATGTGCAGTATTCTGCATGGAGCTTTCTATGACATTTACTATGTGCAATATTCTGCATGGAGCTTTCTATGCCATTTATTATGTGCAATATACTGCATGGAGTTTCCTAAGATATGTACTATGTGCAATTCTCTGCATGGAGCTTCCAATGACATGTAATATGTGCAATATTCTGTATGGAGCATCCTATGACATATCCTATGTGCAATATTCTGCATGGAGCTTCCTAAGACATGTCCTATGTGCAATACTATGCATGGAGCTTCCTAAGACATTTCCTATGTGCAATATTCTCCATGGAGCTGCCTGTGACATTTACTATGTGCAATATTCCGCTTGAAGCTTCCTAAGACATGTGGGATGTGCAATATTATGCATGGAGCTTACTAAGACATACAGTAAGTGCAATACTCTGCATGGAGCTTCATATGATTTGTACTATGTGCAGTATTCTACATGGAGCTTTCTCTGACATGTGCTATTTGCAATATTCTGCATGGAGCTTCCTATGACATGTACTATGTGCAATATTCTGCATGGAGGTTCCTATTGCATTTACTATGTGCAATACTCTACATGGAGCTTCCTAAGACTTATCCTATGTACATTACTCTGAATGGAGCTTCCTATGACATGTATTACGTGCAATATTCTGCATGGAGCTTCCTATGACATATCCTATGTGCAATACTCTGCAAGGAGCTTCCTATGACATATCCTATGTGCAATACTCTGCATGGAGCTTACTAAGACATTTCCTATGTGCAATACTCTGCACGGAGCTATCTATGACATGTCCTATGTGCAATATTCTGCATGGATCTTCCTATGACATGTACTATGTGCAGTATTCTGCATGGAGCTTTCTATGATATTTACTATGTGCAATATTCTGCATGGATCTTCCTATGACATGTACTATGTGCAGTATTCTGCATGGAGCTTTCTATGACATTTACTATGTGCAATATTCTGCATGGAGCTTTCTATGACTTGTACTATGTGAAATATTCTGCATGGAGCTTCCTAAGACATGTGCATTGTGCAATATTCTGCATGGAGCTTCCTATGACATGTCCTATGTGCAATATTGTGCATGGGGCTTCCTATGTCATTTACTATGTGCTATATTATGCATGGAGCTGCCTATGTCATTTACTATGTGCAATATTCTGCACGGAGCTTGCTAAGACATGTCCTATGTGCAATATTCTACATGGAGCTTCCTAACACATGTCCTATGTTCAATATTCTGCATGGAGCTTCCTAACACATGTCCTATGTGCAATATTCTGCATGGAGCTTTCTATGATATCTACTATGCGCAATATTACGCATGCAGCTTCCTGTGACATGTACTAGGTGCAATATTCCGCATGAAGCTTCCCAAGACATGTGGGATGTGCAATATTATGCATGGAGCTTCCTAAGACATGTGCTATGTGCAATACTCTGCAAGGAGCTTCCTATGACATGTACTATGTGCAGTATTCTGCATGGAGCTTTCTATGACATTTACTATGTGCAATATTCTGCATGGAGCTTTCTATGACTTGTACTATGTGAAATATTCTGCATGGAGCTTCCTAAGACATGTGCATTGTGCAATATTCTGCATGGAGCTTCCTATGACATGTCCTATGTGCAATATTGTGCATGGAGCTTCCTATGTCATTTACTATGTGCTATATTATGCATGGAGCTGCCTATGTCATTTACTATGTGCAATATTCTGCACGGAGCTTGCTAAGACATGTCCAATTTGCAATATTCTGCACGGAGCTTCCTAACACATGTTCTATGTTCAATATTCTGCATGGAGCTTCGTAAGACATGTCCTATGTGCAATATTCTGCATGGAGCTTTCTATGATATCTACTATGTGCAATATTCCGCATGGAGCTTCCTGTGACATTTACTAGGTGCAATATTCCGCATGAAGCTTCCCAAGACATGTGGGGTGTGCAATATTGTGCACAAAGCTTCCTAAGACATGTCCTATGTGCAGTTATCTGCATGGAGCTTCCTATGAAATGTACAACGTGCAGTATTCTGCATGGAGCTTTCTATGACATTTACTATGTGCAATATACTGCATGGAGCTTCCTATGGCATTTATTATGTGCAATAGTCTGCATGGAGTTTCCTAAGACATGCCCTACGTGCAATTCTCTGCATGGAGCTTCCTATGACATGTAATATGTGCAATATTCTGCATGGAGCTTCCTATGACATGTAATATGTGCAATATTCTGCATGGAGAATCCTATGACATATCCTATGTGCAATACTCTGCATGGAGCTTCCTAAGACATGTCCTATGTGCAATACTCTGCATGGAGCTTCCTAAGACATGTCCTATGTGCAATTTTCTGCATCGAGCTTCCTAAGACATGTCCTATGTGCAGTATTCTGCATGGAGCTTTCTATGACATTTACTATGTGAAATATTCTGCATGGAGCTTTCCATGACATGTACTATGTGAAATATTCTGCATGGATCTTCCTAAGACATGTGCATTGTTCAATATTATGCATGGAGCTACCTATGATATGTACGATGTGCAATATTCTGCATGGAGCTTCCTATGACATGTCCTATGTGCAATATTCCGCATTGAGCTACCCAAGACAGCTTCCTATGTAATTTACTATGTGCAATATTATGCATGGAGCTTCCTATGTCATTTACTATGTCCAATATTCTGCACGGAGCTTGCTAAGACATGTCCCATGTGCAATATTCTACACGGAGCTTCCTAACACATGTTCTATGTTCAATATTCCGCATGGAGCTTCCTGTGACATGTACTAGGTGCAATATTCCGCATGAAACTTCCCAAGACATGTGGGATGTGCAATATTATGCACGGAGCTTCCTAAGACATGTCCTATGTTCAATACTTTGCAAGGAGTTTCCTATGACATGTACTATGTGCAGTATTCTGCATGGAGCTTTCTCTGACATTTACTATGTGCAATATTCTGCATGGAGTTTCCTAAGACATGTCCTATGTGCAATTTTCGACATGGAGCTTCCTATGACATGTAATATGTGCAATATTCTGCATGGAGCTTCCTTTGACATATCCTATGAGCAAAATTCTGCATGGAGCTTCCTAGGACATGTAATATGTGCAATACTCTACATGGAGCATCCTATGACATATGTTATGTGCAATACTCTGCATGGAGCTTCCTAAGACATGTCCTATGTGAAATATTCTCCATGGAGCTGCCTGTGACATTTACTATGTGCAATATTCCGCTTGGAGCTTCCCAAGACATGTGGGATGTGCAATATTATGCATGGAGCTTACTAAGACATGCACTATATGCAATATTCTGCATGCAGCTTCCTATGATTTCTACTATGTGCAGTATTCTACATGGAGCTTTCCATGATATGAGCTATGTGCAATATTCTGCATGGAGCTTCCTATGACATGTACTATGTGCAATATTCTGCATGGAGTTTCCTATGGCATTTACTATGTGCAATACTCTGCATGGAGCTTCCTAAGACCTGTCCTATGTACAATACTCTGCATGGAGCTTCCTATGACATGTATTATGTGCAATATTCTGCATGAAGCTTCCTATGACAAATCCTATGTGCAATATTCTGCATGGAGCTTCCTATGACATATTGACATTTCCTATGTGCAATACTCTGCACAGAGCTTACTAAGACATGTCCCATGTGCAATACTGTGCACTGAGCTATCTATGACATGTCCTATGTGCAATATTCTGCATGGAGCTTCCTAAGATGTGTCCTATGTGCAATATTCTGCATGTAGCTTACTAAGACATATCCCATGTGTAATATCCTGCATGGAGCTTCCTATGATAGGTACTATGTGCAATATTCTGCATGGAGCTTTCTATGATAAGTATTAAGTGCAAGATTCTGCATGGAGCTGCCTGTGACATGTACTATGTGCAATATTCTGCATGGAGCTTCCTAAGAAATGTGCGATGTGCAATATTCTGCATGGAGTTTCCTATGGGATTTACTAAGTGCAGTATTCTGCATGGAGCTTCCTACAACATTTAATATGTGCAATATTCTTCTTGAAGCTTTCTATGACATATCCTATGTGCAATATTTTGCATTGAGCTTTCTATGACATGTAATATGTGCAATATTCTGCATGGAGCTTCCTATGACTTATCCTATGTGCAATACTCTGCATGGAGCTATCTATGACATGTGCTATGTAAATATTCTGAATGGAGCTTCCTATGACATGTCCTATGTGCAATATTCTGCATGGAGCTTCCTATGTCATTTACTATATGCACTATTCTTTATGGAGCTTCCTAAGACACGTCCTATGTGCAATATTCTGCATGGAGCTTCCTAAGATGTGTCCTATCTGCAATATTCTGCACGGCGCTTTCTAAGACATGTCCTATGTGCAATATTCTACATGGAGCTTCCTAACACATGTCCTATGTTCAATATTCTGCATGGAGCTTCCTAACACATGTCCTATGTGCAATATTCTGCATGGAGCCTTCTATGATATCTACTATGTGCAATATTACGCATGCAGCTTCCTGTGACATGTACTAGGTGCAATATTCCGCATGAAGCTTCCCAAGACATGTGGGATGTGCAATATTATGCATGGAGCTTCCTAAGACATGTGTTATGTGCAATACTCTGCAAGGAGCTTCCTTTGACATATACTATGTGCAGTATTCTGCATGGAGCTTTCTATGACATTTACTATGTGCAATATTCTGCATGGAGCTTTCTATGGCATTTATTATGTGCAATATACTGCATGGAGTTTCCTAACATATGTACTATGTGCAATTCTCTGCATGGAGCTTCCTATGACATGTAATATGTGCGATATTCTGCATGGGGCATCCTATGACATATCCTATGTGCAATATTCTGCATGGAGCTTCCTAAGACATGTCCTATGTGCAATACTCTGCATGGAGCTTCCTAAGACATTTCCTATGTGCAATATTCTCGATGGAGCTGCCTGTGACATTTACTATGTGCAATATTCCGCTTGAAGCTTCCCAAGACATGTGGGATGTGCAATATTATGCATGGAGCTTATTAAGACATACAGTAAGTGCAATACTCTGCATGGAGCTTCATATGATTTGTACTATGTGCAGTATTCTACATGGAGCTTTCTCTGACATGTGCTATTTGCAATATTCTGCATGGAGCTTCCTATGACATGTACTATGTGCAATATTCTGCATGGAGCTTCCTATTGCATTTACTATGTGCAATACTCTACATGGAGCTTCCTAAGACTTGTCCTATGTACATTACTCTGAATGGAGCTTCCTATGACATGTATTACGTGCAGTATTCTGCATGGAGCTTCCTATGACATATCATATGTGCAATACTCGGCAAGGAGCTTACTAAGACATTTCCTATGTGCAATACTCTGCACGGAGCTATCTATGACATGTCCTATGTGCAATATTCTGCATGGATCTTCCTATGACATGTCCTATGTGCAATATTCTGCATGGAGCTTCCTATGTGTTTTAACATGTGCAATATTCTGCATGGAGCTTCCTAAGACATGTCCTATGTGCAATATTCTGCATGGAGCTTCCCAAGATGTGTCCTATGTGCAATATTCTGCATGGAGCTTCCTAAGACATGTACCATGTGTAATATCATGCATGGAGCTTCCCATGATATGTACTATGTGCAATATTCTGCATGGAGCTTTCTATGAAAAGTACTATGTGCAATATTCTGCATGGAGCTGCCTGTGGCATTTACTATGTGCAACATTCTGCATGGAGCTTCATATGACATTAAATATGTGCAATATTCTGCATGGAACTTTCTATGACATATCCTATGTGCAATATTCTGCATGGAGCTTCCTATAACATGTAATATGTGCAATATTCTGCATGGAGCTTCCTATGACTTATCCTATGTGCAATACTCTGCATGGAGCTATCTATGACATGTACTATGTAAATATTCTGCATGGAGCTTCCTATGACATGTACTATGTGCAATATTCTGCATGGAGCTTCCTATGTCATTTACTATGTGCACTATTCTTTATGGAGCTTCCTAAGATATGTCCTATGTGCAATATTCTGCATGGAGCTTCCTAAGATGTGTCCTATGTGCAATATTCTGCATGTAGCTTCCTAAGACATGTCCCATGTGCAATATTCTACATAGAGCTTCCTATGTCATTTACTATGTGCAATATTCTGCAGGGAGCTTGCTAAGACATGTCCTATGTGCAATATTCTGCATGGAGCTCCCTAACACATGTCCTATGTTCAATATTCTGCATGGAGCTTCCTAAGACATGTCCTATGTGCAATATTCTGCATGGAGCTTTGTATCATATCTACTATGTGCAATATTCCGCATGGAGCTTCCTGTGACATGTGCTAGGTGCAAAATTCCGCATGAAGCTTCCCAAGACATGTGGGATGTGCAATACTCTGCAAGGAGCTTCCTATGACTTGAACTATGTGCAGTATTCTGCATGGAGCTTTCTATGACATTTACGATGTGCAATATTCTGCATGGAGCTTCTATGATATTTACAATGTGCAATATTCTGCATGGAGCTTCCTATGGCATTTACTATGCACAGTATTCTGCATGGAGCTTCCTAAGACAAGTCCTATGTGCAATATTCTGCATGGAGCTTCCTTAGATGTGTCCTATGTGCAATATTCTGCATGGAGCTTCCTAAGACATGTCCAATGTGTAATATCCGGCATGGAGCTTCCTATGATATGTACTATGTGCAATATTCTGCATGGAGCTTTCTATGATACGTAATATATGCAATATTCTGCATGGAGCTGCCTGTGACATGTCCTATGTGCAATATTCTGCATGGAGCTTCCTATGTCATTTGCTATGTGCAATATTCTGCATGGAGCTTCCTCAAACATGTCCTATGTGCAATGAACTGCATGGAGCTTCCTAAGACATGTCTTATGTGCAGTACTCTGCATGGAGCATCCTAAGACATGTACTATGTGCAATATTCTACATGGAGCTTCCTATGACATGTACTATGTGCAATATTCTGCATGGAGCTTCCTAAGACATGACCTATGTTCAATATTCTGCATGGAGCTTTCTATCATATGTATTATGTGCAATATTCTGCCGGGAGCTGCCTTTGACATGTACTATGTGCAATATTCTGCATGAACCTTACTAGGACATGTCCTAGGTGCAATATTCTACATGGAGCTTCCTAACACAAGTCCAATGAGCAATATTCTGCATGGAACTTCCTAAGACATTTCCTATGTGCAATATTCTGCATGGAGCTTTCTATGATATGTACTATGTGCAATATTCTGCTTGGAGCTGCCTGTGACATGTATTATGTGCAATATTCTGCATAGAGCTTCCTAAGACATGTGCGATGTGCAATACTATGCATGGAGCTTCCTAAGACATGTGCTATGTGCAATACTCTGCATAGAGCTTCCTATGACATGTAATATGTTCAATATTCTGCATGGAGCTTCCTATGACATATCCTATGAGCAATACTCTGCATGGAGCTTACTAAGACATGTCCTATGTGCAATCCTTTGCATGGAGATTCCTATGACATGTCCTATGTGCAATATTCTGCATGGAGCTTCCTAAGATTTGTCCTATGTGCAATATTCTGCATGTAGCTTCCTAAGACATGTCCCATGTGCAATATTCTACATAGAGCTTCCTATGTCATTTACTATGTGCAATATTCTGCACAGAGCTTGCTAAGACATGTCCTATGTGCAATATTCTGCATGGAGCTTCCTAAGACATGTCCTATGTGCAATATTCTGCATGGAGCTTTCTATAATATCTACTATGTGCAATATTCCGCATGGAGCTTCCTGTGACATGTACTAGGTGCAATATTCCGCATGAAGCTTCCCAAGACATGTGGGATGTGCAATATTATGCATGGAGCTTCCTAAGACATGTGCTATGTGCAATACTCTGCAAGGAGCTTCCTATGACTTGAACTATGTGCAGTATTCTGCATGGAGCTTTCTATGACATTTAGGATGTGCAATATTCTGCATGGAGCTTCTATGACATTTACAATGTGCAATATTCTGCATGGAGCTTCCTATGGCATTTACTATGCACAGTATTCGGCATGGAGCTTTCTAAGACAAGTCCTATGTGCAATATTCTGCATGGAGCTTCCTTAGATGTGTCCTATGTGCAATATTCTGCATGAAGCTTCCTATGTCATTTGCTATGTGCAATATTCTGCATGGAGCTTCCTCAAACATGTCCTATGTGCAATGTACTGCATGGAGCTTCCTAAGACATGTCTTATGTGCAGTACTCTGCATGGAGCATCCTAAGACATGTACTATGTGCAATATTCTACATGGAGCTTCCTATGACATGTACTATGTGCAATATTCTGCATGGAGCTTCCTAAGACATGTCCTATGTGCAATATTCTGCATGGAGCTTTCTGTCATATGTACTATGTGCAATATTCTGCCTGGAGCTGCCTTTGACATGTACTATGTGCAATATTCTGCATGGACCTTACTAAGACATGTCCTAGGTGCAATATTCTACATGGAGCTTCCTAACACATGTCGTATGAGCAATATTCTGCATGGAACTTCCTAAGACATGTCCTATGTGCAATATTCTGCATGGAGCTTTCTACGATATGTACTATGTGCAATATTCTGCATGGAGCTGCCTGTGACATGTATTATGTGCAATATTCTGCATAGAGCTTCCTAAGACATGTGCGATGTGCAATACTATGCATGGAGCTTCCTAAGACATGTGCTATGTGCAATACTCTGCATAGAGCTTCCTATGACATGTAATATGTTCAATATTCTGCATGGAGCTTCCTATGACATATCCCATGTGCAATATTCTGCATGGAGCTTCCTATGACATGTCCTATGTGCAATATTCTGCATTGAGCTTTCTATGATATGTACTATGTGCAATATTCTGGATGGAGCTTTCCATGATATGTACTAAGTACAATATTCTGCATGGACCTGCCTGTGACATGTCCTATGTGCAATATTCTGCATGGAGCTTCCTATGACATGTCCTTCGTGCAATATTCTACATGTAGCTTTCAATGTCATTTACGATGTGCAATATTCTGCATGCAGCTTCTTAAGGCATGTGCTATTTGCAATATTCTGCAATGAGCTTCCTAACACAGGTCCTATGTGCAATATTCTGCATGGAGCTTCCTAAGACATGTCCAAGGTGTAATATCCTGCATGGAGCTTCCTATGATATGTACTATGTGCAATATCCTGCATGGAGCTTTCTATGATAAGTACTATGTGCAATATTCTGCATGGAGCTGCCTGTGACATGTCCTATGTGCAATATTCTGCATGGAGCTTCCTATGTCATTTGCTATGTGCAATATTCTGCATGGAGCTTCCTCAGACAAGTCCTATGTGCAATGTTCTGCATGGAGCTACCTAAGACATGTCTTATGTGCAATACTATGCATGGAGCATCCTAAGACATGTACTATGTGCAATATTCGGCATGGAGCTTCCTATGACATGTACTATGTGCAATATTCTGCATGGAGCTTCCTATGTCATTTGCTATGTGCAATATTCTGCATGGAGCTTCCGCAGACATGTCCTATGTGCAATGTTCTGCATGGAGGTTCCTAAGACATGTCCTATGAGCAATATTATGCATGGAGCTTCCTAAGACATGTCCTATGTGCAATATTCTTCATGGAGCTTTCTATGATATGTACTATGTGCAATATTCTGCCTGGAGCTGCCTTTGACATGTACTATGTGCAATTTTCTGCATGGAGCTTACTAAGACATGTCCTAGGTGCAATATTCTGCATGGTGCTTCCTAACACATGTCATATGAGCAATATTCTGCATGGAACTTCCTAAGACATGTCCTATGTGCAATATTCTGCATGGAGCTTTCTATGATATGTACTATGTGCAATATTCTGCATGGAGCTGCCTGTGACATGTACTATGTGCAATATTCTGCATAGAGCTTCCTAAGACATGTGCGATGTGCAATATTATGCATGGGGCTTCCTAAGACATGTCCTATGTGCAATACGCTGCATAGAGCTTCCTATGACATGTAATATGTTCAATATTCTGCATGGAGCTTCCTATGACATATCCTATGTGCAATACTCTGCGTGGAGCTTACTAAGACATGTCCTATGTGCAATCCTCTGCATGGAGATTCGTATGACATGTCCTATGTGCAATATTCTGCATTGAGCTTTCTATGATATGTACTATGTGCAATATTCTGGATGGAGCTTTCCATGATATGTACTAAGTGCAATATTCTGTATGGACCTGGCTGTGACATGTCCTATGTGCAATATTCTACATGGAGCTTCCTATGACATGTCCTACGTGCATTATTCTGCATGTAGCTTCCAATGTCATTTACTATGTGCAATATTCTGCATGGAGCTTCCTAAGACATGTCCTATTTGCAATATTCTTCATTGAGCTTCCTAACACAGGTCCTATGTGCAATATTCTGCATGGAGCTTCAAAGACATGTCCTATGTGCAATATTCTGCATTGAGCTTTCTTTGACATATCCTATGTGCAATACTCTGCATGGTGCTTTCTATGATATGTACTATGTGCAGTACTTTGCATGGAGCTTCCTATGACATGTACTATGTGCAGTATTCTGCATGGAGCTTCTATGACATGTACCATGTGCATTATTCTGCATGGAGCTTCCTATGACATTTATTATGTGTAATGTTCTGCATGGATCTTCCTAAGACATGTCCTATGAGCAATACTCTGCATGGAGCTTCCTATGACTTGTACTATGTGCAGTATTCTGCATGGAGCGTTCTATGACATTTACAATGTGCAATATTCTGCATGGAGCTTCTATGACATTTACTATGTGAAGTATTCTGCATGGAGCTTCCTATGGCATTTACTATGCGCAGTATTCTGCATGGAGCTTCCTAAGATGTGTCCTATGTGCAATATTCTGCATGGAGCTTCCTAAGACATGTCCAATGTGTAATATCCTGCAGGGAGCTTCCTATGATATGTACTATGTGCGATATTCTGCATGGAGCTTTCTATGATAAGTACTATGTGCAATATTCTGCATGGAGCTGCCTGTGACATGTCCTATGTGCAATATTCTGCATGGAGCTTCCTAAGAAATGTGTGATGTGCAATATTCTGCATGTAGCTTCCTAAGACATGTCTTATGTGCAATACTCTGCATGGAGCATCCTAAGACATATACTATGTGCAATATTCTGCATGGAGCTTCCTATGTTATTTACTATGTGCAATATTCTGCATGGAGCTTCCTAAGACAAGTCCTATTTGCAATATTCTGCATTGAGCTTCCTAACACAGGTCCTATGTGCAATATTCTGCATGGAACTTCCTAAGACATGTCCTTTGTGCAATATTCTGCATTGAGCTTTCTTTGACATATCCTATGTGCAATACTCTGCATTGAGCTAACTAAGACATGTCCTATGTGCAATACTATGCCTGGAGCTTCCTATGACATGTAGTATGTGCAATATTCTGCATGGAGCTTCCTATGACATATCTTATGTGCAATACTCTGCATGGAGCTTTCTAAGACATGTCCTATGTGCAATACTCTGTATGAAGCTTCCTATCACATGTACTATGTGCAATATTCAGCATGGAGCTTCCTAAGACATGTGCAATGTGCAATATTATGCATGGAGCTTTCTAAGACATGTACTATGTGCAATGCTCTTCATGGAGCTTCCTATGACATGAAATATGTGCAATATTCTGCATGGAGCTTCCTATGTCATATCCTATGTTCAATACTCTGCATGGAGCTTACTAAGACATGTCCTATGTGCAATATTCTGCATGGAGCTTCCTATGACATGTCCTATGTGCAATATTCTGCATGGAGCTTCCAATATCATTTAATAAGTGCAATATTCTGCATGGAGCTTCCTATGTTATTTACAATGTGCAATATTCTTCATGGAGCTTCCTAAGACATGTCCTATGTACAATATTCTACATTGAGCTTCCTAACACAGGTCCTATGTGCAATATTCTGCATAGAGCTTTCTATGATATGTACTATGTGCAATATTCTGGATGGAGCTTTCCATGATATGTACTAAGTGCAATATTCTGCATGGACCTGGTTGTGACATGTCCTACGTGCAATATTCTGCATGTAGCTTCCAATGTCATTTACTATGTGCAATATTCTGCATGGAGCTTCCTAAGACATGTCCTATTTGCAATTTTCTGCATTAAGCTTCCTAACACAGGTCCTATGTGCAATATTCTGCATGGAGCTTCCTAAGACATGTCCTATGTGCAATACTGTGCATTGAGCTTTCTTTGACATATCCTATGTGCAATACTCTGGATGGTGCTTTCTATGATATGTACTATGTGCAGTACTCTGCATGGAGCTTTCTATGACATGTACTATGTGCAGTATTCTGCATGGAGCTTCTATGACATGTACCATGTGCATTATTCTGCATGGAGCTTCCTATGGCATTTATTATGTGTAATGTTCTGCATGGATCTTCCTAAGACATGTCCTATGTGCAATACTCTGCATGGAGCTTCCTATGACTTGTACAATGTGCAGTATTCTGCATGGAGCTTCAATGACATTTACTATGTGCAATATTCTGCATGCAGCTTCCTATGGCATTTACTATGCGCAGTATTCTGCATGGAGCTTCCTAAGACATGTCCAATGTGTAAAATCCTGCATGGAGCTTCCTATGATATGTACTATGTGCAATATTCTGCATGGAGCTTTCTATGATAAGTACTATGTGCAATATTCTGCATGGAGCTGCCTGTGACATGTCCCATATGCAATGTTTTGCATGGAGCTTCCTATGACTTGTACTATGTGCAGTATTCTGCATGGAGCTTCTATGACATTTACTATGTGCAATATTCTGTATGGAGCTTCCTATGGCATTTACTATGCGCAGTATTCTTCATGGAGCTTCCTAAGATGTGTCCTATGTGCAATATTCTGCTTGGAGCTTCCTAAGACATGTCCAATGTGCAATATTCTGCATGGAGCTTCCTAAGATATGTCCTATGTGCAATATTCTGCATTGAGCTTTCTTTGACATATCCTATGTGCAATACTATGCATTGAGCTTACTAAGATATGTCCTATGTGCAATATTCTGCATGGAGCTTCCCAAGACACATGTGAGGTGCAATATTATGCGTGGAGCTTCCTAAGACATGTCCTATGTGCAATACTATGCCTGGAGCTTCCTATGACATGTAGTATGTGCAATATTCTGCATGGAGCTTCCTATGGCATAGCTTATGTGCACTACTCTGCATGGAGCTTACTAAGACATGTCCTATGTGCAATACTCTGCATGGAGCTTCCTATCACATGCACTATGTGCAATATTCTGCATGGAGCTTCCTAAAACATGTGCAATGTGCAATATTATGCATGGAGCTTTCTAAGACATGTCCTATGTGCAATGCTCTTCATTGAGCTTCCTATGACATGAAATATGTGCAATATTTTGCATGGAGCTTCCTATGACATATTCTATGTTCAATACTCTGCATGGAGCTTACTAAGACATGTCCTATGTGCAATACTCTGCATGGAGCTTCCTATGACATGTCCTATGTGCAATATTCTGCAAGGAGCTTCCAATATCATTTAATATGTGCAATATTCTGCATGGAGCTTCCTAATACATGTCCTATGTGCAATATTCTACATTGAGCTTCCTAACACAAGTCCTATGTGCAATATTCTGCATGTAGTTTCCTAAGACATGTCCTATTTGCAATATTCTGCATTGAGCTTTCTTTGACATATCCTATGTGCAATACTCTGGATGGAGCTTTCTATGATATGTACTATGTGCTATATTCTGCATGGAGCTGCCTGTGACATGTACTATGTGCAATATTCCGCATTGAGCTTCCCAAGACATGTGGGATGTGCAATATTATGCATGGAGCTTCCTAATACATGTCCTAAGTGCAGTACTCTGCATGGAGCTGCCTGTGACATGTACTGTGTGCAATATTAAGCATTGAGCTTCCCAAGACATGTGGGATGTGCAATATTATGCATGGAGCTTCCTAAGACATGTCCTATGTGCAATATTCTGCATGGAGCTTCCAATGGCATTTACTATGTGCAATATTCGGCATGGAGCTTCCTATGACATATCCTATGTGCAATATTCTGCATGGAGCTTTCTATGACATATCCTATGTTCAATATTCTGCATGAAGCTTCCTATGACATGTCCTATGTGCAATATTCTGCATTGAGCTTTCTTTGACATATCCTATGTGCAATACTCTGGATGGAGCTCTCTATGATATGTACTATGTGCTATATTCTGCATGGAGCTGCCTGTGACATGTACTATGTGCAATATTCCGCATTGAGCTTCCCAAGACATGTGGGGTGTGCAATATTATGCATGGAGCTTCCTAATACATGTCTCAAGTGCAGTACTCTGCATGGAGCTGCCTGTGACATGTACTATGTGCAATATTCCGCATTGAGCTTCCCAAGACATCTGGGATGTGCAATATTATACATGGAGCTTACTAAGACATGCACTATGTGCAATACTCTGCATGGAGCTTCCTATGATTTGTGCTATGTGCAGTATTCTACATGGAGCTTTCTATGACATGTCATCTGTGCAATACTCTGCATGGAGCATCCTAAGACTTGTACTATGTGCAATATTCTGCATGGAGTTTCCTATGACATGTACTATGTGCAATATTCTGCATGGAGTTCCTATGTCATTTGCTATGTGCAATATTCTGCATGGGGCTTTCTAAGACATGTCCTATGTGCAATGTTCTGCATGGAACTTACTAAGACAAGTCCTAGGTGCAATATTCTGCATGGAGCTTCCTAAGACATATCCTATGAGCAATATTCTGCATGGAGCTTCCTAAGACATGTCCTATGTGCAATATTCTGCATGGAACTTTCTATGATATGTACTATGTGCAATTTTCTGCATGGAGCTGCCTGTGACTTGTACTATGTGCAATATTCTGCATGGAGCTTCCTAAGACATGTGCGATGTGCAATATTATGCATGGAGCTTCCTAAGACATGTCCTATGTGCAATACTCTGCATAGAGCTTCCTATGACCGGTAATATGTGCAATATTCTGCATGGAGCTTCCTAATACATGTCCTAAATGCAGTACTCTGCATGGAGCTGCCTGTAAAATGTATTATGTGCAATATTCCGCATTGAGCTTCCCAAGACATGTGGGATGTGCAATATTATGCATGGAGCTTCCTAAGACATGTCCTATGTGCAATATTCTGCATGGAGCTTCCTATGGCATTTACTATGTGCAATATTCTGCATGGAGCTTCCGAAGACATGTCCTATGTGTTATATTCTGCATGGAGCTTCCTGAGACATGTCCTATGTGCAATATTCTGCATGGAGCTGCCTGTGACATTTACTATGTGCAATATTCTGCATGGAGCTTCCTAAGACATGTCCTATGTTCAATATTCTGCATGGAATTTCCTATGTCATTTACTATGTCCACTATTCTGCATTGAGATTCCTATGTCATTTACTATGTGCAATATTCTGTATGGAGCTTCCTAAGACATGTCCTATGTGTAATATTCTGCATGGAGCTTCCTAAGAAATGTACTATGTGCAATATTCTGCATTGAGCTTCCTATGTCATTTACTATGTGCAATATTCTGCATGGAGCTTCCTAAGACATGTGCTATGTGCAATACTCTGCATGGAGCTTCCTATGATATGTACTATGTGCAATATTCTGCATGGAGCTTCCTGAGACGTGCTATGTGCAATATTCTGCATGGAGCTTTCTATGATATGCACTATGTGCAATATTTTGCATGGAGCTTTCTATGACATGTACTATGTGCAATATTCTGCATGGAGCTGACCTGTGACACGTACTATGTGCAATATTCTGCTTGGAGCTTCCTAAGACATGTGCTATGTGCAATATTATGCATGGAGCTTCCTAAGACATGTCCTATGTGCAATATTCTGCATGGAGCTTCCTATGTCATTTACTATGTGCAATATTCTGTATGGAGCTTCCTAAGACATGTCCTATGTGTAATATTCTGCATGGAGCTTCCTAAGAAATGTACTATGTGCAATATTCTGCATTGAGCTTCCTATGTCATTTACTATGTGCAATATTCTGCATTGAGCTTCCTAAGACATGTGCTATGTGCAATACTCTGCATGAAGCTTCCTATGATATGTACTATGTGCAATATTCTGCATGGAGCTTCCTGAGACGTGTGCTATGTGCAATACTCTGCATGAAGCTACCTATGATATGTACTATGTGCAATATTTTGCATGGAGCTTTCTATGGCGTGTACTATGTGCAATATTCTGCATGGAGCTGACCTGTGACATGTACTATGTGCAATATTCTGCATGGAGCTTCCTAAGACATGTGCTATGTGCAATATTATGCATGGAGCTTCCTAAGACATGTCCTATATGCAATATTCTGTGTGGAGCTTTCGAAGACATGTACTATGTGCAGTATTCTGCATGGAGCTTTCTATGACATTTACTATGTACAGCATTCTGCATGTAGCTTCCTATGACATGTACTAAGTGCAATATTCTGCTTGGAGCTTCCTATGCCATTCACTATGTGCAATATTCTGCATGGAGCTTCCTAAGACATGTCCTATGTGCAATATTCCGCATGGAGCTTCCTATGGAATTTACTATGTGCAATATTCTGCACAGAGCTTCCTATGACATGTACTATGTGCAATATTCTGCATGGAGCTTCCTAAGACATGTCCTATGTGCAATATTCGGCATGGAGCTTCCTATGGAATGTACTATGTGCAATTTTCTGCATGGAGCTTCCTATGACATGTACTATGTGCAATTTTCTGCATGGAGCTTCCTATGACATGTACTATGTGCAATATTCTGCATGGAGCTTCCTATGACATGTACTATGTGCAATATTCTGCATGGAGCTTTCTATGATATCCACTATGTGCAATTTATTGCATGGAGCTTTCAATGACATGAACTATGTGCAATATTCTGCATGGAGCTTCCTATGACATGTCCTATGTGCAATATTCTGCATGGAGCTTCCTATGGAATGTACTATGTGCAATTTTCTGCATGGAGCTTCCTATGACATGTACTATGTGCAATTTTCTGCATGGAGCTTCCTATGACATCTACTATGTGCAATATTCTGCACGGAGCTTCCTATGACATGTACTATGTGCAATATTCTGCATGGAGCTTTCTATGATATCCACTATGTGCAATATTCTGCATGGAGCTTCCTATGACATGTCCTATGTGCAATATTCTGCATGGAGCTTCCTATGTAATTTACTATGTGCAATTTTCTGCATGGAGCTTCCGAAGACTTGTCCTATGTGTTATATTCTGCATGGAGCTTCCTAAGACATGTCCTATGTGCAATATTCTGCATGGAGCTTTCTATGATATGTACTATGTGCAATATTCTGCATGGAGCTTCCTGTGACATTTACTATGTGCAATATTCTTCATGGAGCTTCCTAAGACATGTGCGATGTGCAATATTATGAATGGGGCTTTTTAAGACATGTCCTATGTGCAATACTCGGCATGGTGCTTCCCATGACATGTAATATGTGCAATATTCTTCATGGAGCTTCCTATGACATGTCATATGTGCAATATTCTGCATGGAGTTTCCTATGTCATTTACTATGTCCAATATTCTGCATGGAGCTTCCTAAGACATGTGCTATGTGCAATACTCTGCATGGAGCTTCCTATGATATGTACTATGTGCAATGTTCTGCATGGAGCTTCCTGAGATGTGCTATGTGCAATATTCTGCATGGAGCTTTCTATGATATCCACTATGTGCAATATATTGCATGGAGCTTTCAATGACATGTACTATGTGCAATATTCTGCATGGAGCTTCCTATGACATGTCCTATGTGCAATATTCTGCATGGAGCTTCCTATGTAATTTACTATATGCAATTTTCTGCATGGAGCTTCCGAAGACTTGTCCTATGTGTTATATTCTGCATGGAGCTTCCTAAGACATGTCCTATGTGCAATATTCTGCATGGAGCTTTCTATGATATGCACTATGTGCAATATTTTGCATGGAACTTTCTATGGCGTGTACTATGTACAATATTCTGCATGGAGCTGACCTGTGACATGTACTATGTGCAATATTCTGCATGGAGCTTCCTAAGACATGTGCTATGTGCAATATTATGCATGGAGCTTCCGAAGACATGTCCTATATGCAATATTCTGTGTGGAGCTTTCTATGACATGTACTATGTGCAGTATTCTGCATGGAGCTTTCTATGACATTTACTAAGTGCAATATTCTGCATGGAGCTTCCTAAGACATGTCCTATGTGCAATATTCCACATGGAGCTTCCTATGGAATTTACTATGTGCAATTTTCTGCATGGAGCTTCCTATGACATGTACTATGTGCAATTTTCTGCATGGAGCTTCCTATGACATGTACTATGTGCAATATTCTGCACGGAGCTTCCTATGACATGTACTATGTGCAATATTCTGCATGGAGCTTCCTAAGACATGTCCTATGTGCAATATTCTGCATGGAGCTTCCTATGGAATGTACTATGTGCAATTTTCTGCATGGAGCTTCCTATGACATGTACTATGTGCAATTTTCTGCATGGAGCTTCCTATGACATGTACTATGTGCAATATTCTGCACGGAGCTTCCTATGTAATTTACTATATGCAATTTTCTGCATGGAGCTTCCGAAGACTTGTCCTATGTGTTATATTCTGCATGGAGCTTCCTAAGACATGTCCTATGTGCAATATTCTGCATGGAGCTTTCTATGATATGCACTATGTGCAATATTTTGCATGGAACTTTCTATGGCGTGTACTATGTACAATATTCTGCATGGAGCTGACCTGTGACATGTACTATGTGCAATATTCTGCATGGAGCTTCCTAAGACATGTGCTATGTGCAATATTATGCATGGAGCTTCCGAAGACATGTCCTATATGCAATATTCTGTGTGGAGCTTTCTATGACATGTACTATGTGCAGTATTCTGCATGGAGCTTTCTATGACATTTGCTATGTGCAATACTCTGCATGGAGCTTCCTATGATATGTACTATGTGCAATATTCTGCATGGAGCTTCCTGAGACGTGCTATGTGCAATATTCTGCATGGAGCTTTCTATGATATGCACTATGTGCAATATTCTGCATGGAGCTGACCTGTGACATGTACTATCTGCAATATTCTGCTTGGAGCTTCCTAGGACATGTGCTATGTGCAATATTATGCTTGGAGCTTCCTAAGACATGTCCTATGTGCAATATTCTGCGTGGAGCTTCCTATGTCATTTACTATGTGCAATATTCTGTATGGAGCTTCCTAAGACATGTCCTATGTGCAATATTCTGCATTGAGCTTCCTATGTCATTTACTATGTGCAATATTCTGCATGGAGCTTCCTAAGACATGTGCTATGTGCAATACTCTGCATGAAGCTTCCTATGATATGTACTATGTGCAATATTCTGCATGGAGCTTCCTGAGATGTGCTATGTGCAATATTTTGCAGGGAGCTTTCTATGACATGTACTATGTGCAATATTCTGCATGGAGCTTCCTAAGACATGTGCTATGTGCAATATTATGCATGGAGCTTCTTAAGACATGTCCTATGTGCAATATTCTGTGTGGAGCTTTCTATGATATGTACTATGTGCAGTATTCTGCATGGAGCTTTCTATGTCATTTACTATGTACAGCATTCTGCATGTAGCTTCCTACGACATGTACTATGTGCAGTATTCTACATGGAACTTTCTATAACATGTACTAAGTGCAATATTCTGCATGGAGCTTCCTATGCCATTTACTATGTGCAATATTCTGCATGGAGCTTCCTATGGAATTTACTATGTGCAATTTTCTGCATGGAGCTTCCTATGACATGTACTATGTGCAATTTTCCTGCATGGAGCTTCCTATAACGTTTACTATGTGCAATATTCTGCATGGAACATTCTATGATATCCACTATGTGCAATATATTGCATGGAGCTTTCAATGACATGTACTATGTGCAATATTCTGCATGGAGCTTCCTATGTAATTTACTATGTGCAATTTTCTGCATGGAGCTTCCTAAGACATGTCCTATGTGTTATATTCTGCATAAAGCTTCCTAAGACATGTCCTATGTGCAATATTCTGCATGGAGCTGCCTCTGACATGTACTATGTGAAATATTCTGCATGGAGCTTCCTAAGACATGTGCAATGTGCAATATTATGCATGGGGCTTTTTAAGACATGTCCCATGTGTAAAACTTGGCAAGGCGCTACCTATGACAGGTAATATGTGGAATATTCTACATGGAGCTTTCTATGAAATGTACTATGTGCAATATTCTGCATGGAGCTGCCTATGACATGTCCTATAGGCAATATTTTGCATGGAGCTTCCTAAGACATGTCTTATGTGCAATAATCTGCATGGCACTTCCTAAGAGATGTCCTATGAGCAATTTTCTGCATGGAGCTTCCTAAAGCATGTACTATGTGCAATATTCTGTATCGAGCTGCCTGTGACATGTACTATGTGCAACATTCTGCATGCAGCTTCCTAAGATATGTCCTATGTGCAATATTCTGCATGGAGCTTCCTAAGACATGTCCTATGAGCAATATTCTGCATAGACCTTTCTAAGACATTTCCTATGTGCAATATTCTGCATGGAGCTTTCGATGATATGTACTATGTGCAATATTCTGCTTGGAGCTGACTGTGACATTTACTAAGTGCAATATTCTGCATGGAGATTCCTAAAATATGTCCTAAGTGAAGTATTCTGCATGAAGCTTCCTATGACATGTCCTATGAGCAATATTCTACTTGGAGCTTCCTAAGACATTTCCTATGTGCATTATTGTGCATGGAGCTTTCTATGATATGTACTATGCGCAATATTCTGCATGGAGCTACATGTGACATGTACTATGTGCAATATTCTGCATGGAGCTTCTTAAGACATGTGCGATGTGCAATATAATGCATAAGGCTTTTTAAGACATGTCCTATGTTCAATATTCTGCATGGAGCTTCAGAAGACATGTACTATGTGCAATATTCTGCATGTAGCTTCCTATGTCATTTACTATGTGCAATATTCTGCATTGAGCTTCCTAAGACATGTGCTATGTGCAATACTCTGCATGGAGCTTCCTATGATATGTACTATGTGCAATATTCTGCATTGAGCTTCCTAAGACAAGTTCCATGTTCAATATTCTGCATGGAGCTTCCTAAGATATGTCCTATGTGCAATATTCTGCATGGAACTTCCTAAGACATGTCCCATGTGCAATATTCTGCTTGGAGCTTTCTATGATATGTACTGCGTGCAATTTTCTGCATGGAGCTTTATATGATATGTACTATGTGCAATATTCTGCATGGAGATGTCTGTGACATGTACTATGTGCAGTATTCTGCATGGAACTTTCTATGACATGTACTAAGTGCAATATTCTGCATGGAGCTTCCTATGCCATGTACTATGTGCAAAATTTTGCATGGAGCTTTCTATGACATGTACTATGTGCAAAATTATGCATGGAGCTTCCTATGTCATGTCCCATCTGCAATATTCTGCATGGAGTTTCCTATGTAATTTACTATGTGCAATGTTCTGCATGGAGCTTCCTAAGACATGTCCTATGTGTAATATTCTGCACGGGGCTTCCTAAGATATGTCCTATGTGCAATATTCTGCATGGAGCTGCCTGTTACATGTACTATGTGCAATATTCTGCATGGAGCTTCCTAAGACATGTATGATGTACAATTTTATGCATGGGGCTTTTTAAGACATGCCCCATGTGCAATACTCACATGGCGCTTCCTATGACATGTAATATGTGCAATATTCTGCATGGAGCTTCCTATGTCTTTTACTATGTGCAATATTTTGCATGGATCTTCCTAAGACATGTCCTATGTGCAATAATCTCCGTGGAGCTTCCTAAGACATGTCCTATGAGCAATTATCTGCATGGAGCTTTCTATGATATGTACTATGTGCAATATTCTGTATCAAGCTGCCTGTTACATGTAATATGTGCAATATTCTGCATGGAGCTTCCTAAAATATGTCCTATAGGCAATATTCTGCATGGAGCTTCTTATGTCATTTACTATGTGCAATATTCTGCATGGAGCTTCCTAAGACATGTCCTATGTGCAATATTCTTCTTGGAGCTTCGTAAGACATGTCCTATGTGCAATATTCTGCATGGAGCTTTCTATGATATTTACTATGTGCAATATTCTGCATGGAGCTGCCTGTGACATGTACTAAGTGCAATATTCTGCATGGAGCTTTCTAAGACATATCCTATGTGCAATATTCTGCATGGAGCTTCCTAAGACATGTCCTATGTGCAATATTCTGCATGGAGCTTTCTATGATATGTACTATGTGCAATATCCTGCATGGAGCTGCCTGTGACATGTACTTTGTGCAATTTTCTGCATGGAGCTTCCTAAGACATGTGCAATGTGCAATATTATGCATGGTGCTTCCTAAGACATGTCCTATGTGCAATACTCTGCATGGAGCTTCCAATGACATTTACTATTTGCAATATTCTGTTGGAGCTTTCTATGACATGTCCTATGTGCAATAACCTGCATGGAGCTTACTAACACATGTCCTATATGCAATACTCTGCATGGAGCTTCCTATGACTTGTACTATGTGAAATATTCTGCATGGCACTTCCTATGACATATCCTATGTGCAATATTCTGCATGGAGCATCCTATGACATATCCTATGTGCAATTCTCTGCATGGAGCTTATTAAGATATGTCCTATGTGCAATACTCTGCATGGAGCTTCCTTAGACATGTCCTATGTGCAATAATCTGCATGGAGCTTCCTATGGCATTTACTATGTGCAATATTCTACATGGAGCTTCCTATGACATATCCTATGTGCAATATTCTGCATGTAGCTTCATATGACTTGTAATATGTGCAATATTCTGCATGGAGCTATCTATGACATGAACTATGTGCAATATTCTGCATGGAGCTTCCTATGACATCTCCTATGTGCAATATTCTTCAGTGAGCGTCCTAAGACATGTCCTATGTGCAATATTCTGCTTGGACCTTTCTATGATATGTACTGCGTGCAATTTTCTGCATGGAGCTTTATATGATATGTACTATGTGCAATATTCCACATGGAGATGTCTGTGACATGTACTATGTGCAGTATTCTGCATGGAACTTTCTATGACATGTACTAAGTGCAATATTCTGCATGGAGCTTCCTATGCCATGTAATATGTGCAATATTTTGCATGAAGCTTTCTATGAAATGTACTATGTGCAATATTCTGCATGGAGCTTTCTATGATATGTACTATGTGCAATATTCTGTATCGAGCTGCCTGTTACATGTAATATGTGCAATATTCTGCATGGAGCTTCCTAAAATATGTCCTATAGGCAGTATTCTGCATGGAGCTTCTTATGTCTTTTATTATGTGCAATATTCTGCATGGAGCTTCCTAAGACATGTCCCATGTGCAATATTCTTCTTGGAGCTTCGTAAGACATGTCCTATGAGCAATATTCTGCATGGAGCTTCCTAAGACATGTCCTATGTGCAATATTCTGCATGGAGCTTTCTATGATATTTACTATGTGCAATATTCTGCATGGAGCTGCCTGTGACATGTACTATGTGCAATATTCTGCATGGAGCTTTCTAAGACATATCCTATGTGCAATATTCTGCATGGAGCTTCCTAAGACATGTCCTATGTGCAATATTCTGCATGGAGCTTTCTATGATATGTACTATGTGCAATATTCTGCATGGAGCTGCCTGTGACATGTACTTTGTGCAATTTTCTGCATGGAGCTTCCTAAGACATGTGCAATGTGCAATATTATGCATGGTGCTTCCTAAGACATGTCCTATGTGCAATACTCTGCATGGAGCTTCCTAAGACATTTAATATGTGCAATATTTTGCTAGAGCTTTCTATGACATAGTCTATGTGCAAGAATCTGGATGAAGCTTACTAAGACATATCCTATGTGCAATACTCTGCATTGAGCTTCCAATGACATGTACTATGTGCAATATTCTGCATGGAGCTTCCTATGACATGTCCTATGTGCAATATTCTGAATGAAGCTTCCTATGTCATTTACTATGTGCATTATTCTGCATGGAGCTTTCTATGATATGTACTATGTGCTATATTCTAGATGGAGCTTTCTAAGATATGTACTATGTGCAATATTATGCATGGAGCTTCCTAAGACATGTCCTATGTGGAATACTCTGCGTGGAGCTTTCTATGTCATGTACTATGGACAGTATTCTGCATGGAGCTTTCTATCACCTGTACTATGTGCAATATTCTGCATGTAGCTTCTTATGACATGTACTATGTGCAATACTCTGCATGGAGATACCTATGACATGTAATATGTGCAATATTATGTTGGAGCTTTCTATGACATGTCCTATGTGCAATAACCTGCATGGAGCTTACTAACACATGTCCTATGTGCAATACTCTGCATGGAGCTTCCTATGACTTGCACTATGTGAAATATTCTGCATGGCGCTTCCTATGACATATCCTATGAGCAATATTCTGCATGGAGCTTCCTATGACATATCCTATGTGCAATTCTCTGCATGGAGCTTACTAAGATATTTCCTATGTGCAACACTCTGCATGGAGCTTCCTTAGACATGTCCTATGTGCAATATTCTGCATGGAGCTTCATATGACTTGTAATATGTGCAATATTCCTCATGGAGCTATCTATGACATGAACTATGTGCAATATTCTGCATGGAGCTTCCTATGACATCTCCTATGTGCAATATTCTGCAGTGAGCGGCCTAAGACATGTCCTATGTGCAATATTCTGCTTGGAGCTTTCTATGATATGTACTGCGTGCAATTTTCTGCATGGAGCTTTATATGATATGTACTATGTGCAATATTCTGCATGGAGATGTCTGTGACATTTACTATGTGCAGTATTCTGCTTGGAACTTTCTATGACATGTACTAAGTGCAATATTCTGCATGGAGCTTTCTATGACATGTACTATGTGCAATATTATGCATGGAGCTTCCTATGACATGTCCCATGTGCAATATTCTGCATGGAGCTTCCTATGTAATTTACTATGTGCAATGTTCTGCATGGAGCTTCCTAAGACATGTCCTATGTGTAATATTCTGCACAGGGCTTCCTAAGACATGTCCTATGTGAAATATTATGCATGGAGCTGCCGGTTACATGTACTATGTGCAATATTCTGCATGAGCTTCCTAAGACATGTGCGATGTACAATTTTATGCATTGGGGCTTTTTAAGACATGTCCCATGTGCAATACTCGGCATGGCGCTTCCTATGACATCTAATATGTGCAATATTCTGCATGGAGCTTCCTAAGACATGTCCTATGTGCAA
>BLSH010005888.1:25431-40725 GCA_018402905.1 Glandirana rugosa | reverse complement strand
ATTCTGCATGGAGCTTCCTAAGACATGTCCTATGTGCAATAATCTGCATGGAGCTTCCTATGTAATTTACTATGTGCAATGTTCTGCATGGAGCTTCCTAAGACATGTCCTATGTGTAATATTCTGCACGGGGCTTCCTAAGACATATGCTATGTGCAATACTCTGCATGGAGCTTCCAATGACATGTACTATGTGCAATATTCTGCATGGAGCTTCCTATGACATGTCCTATGTGCAATATTCTGAATAGAGCTTCCTATGTCATTTACTATGTGCAATATTCTGCATGGAGCTTTCTATGATATGTACTATGTGCTATATTCTAGATGGAGCTTTCTAAGGTATGTACTATGTGCAATATTCTGCATGGAGCTTCCTAAGACATGTCCTATGTGCAATATTCTGCATGGAGCTTCCTAAGACATGTCCTATGAGCAATTTTCTGCATCGAGCTTCCTAAAGCATGTCCTATGTGCAGTATTCTGCATGGAGCTTTCTATGATATGTACTATGTGCAATATTCTGTATTGAGCTGCCTGTTACATGTAATATGTGCAATATTCTGCATGGAGCTTCCTAAAATATGTCCTATAGGCAATAATCTGCATGGAGCTTCTTATGTCGTTTACTATGTGCAATATTCTGCATGGAGCTTCCTAAGACATGTCCTATATGCAATAATCTTCTTGGAGCTTCGTAAGACATGTCCTATGAGCAATATTCTGCATGGAGCTTCCTAAGACATGTCCTATGTGCAATATTCTGCATGGAGCTTTCTATGATATTTACTATGTGCAATATTCTGCATGGAGCTGCCTGTGACATGTACTATGTGCAATATTCTGCATGGAGCTTTCTAAGACATATCCTATGTGCAATATTCGGCATGGAGCTTCCTAAGACATGTCCTATGTGCAATATTCTGCATGGAGCTTTCTATGATATGTACTATGTGCAATATTCTGCATGGAGCTGCCTGTGACATGTACTTTGTGCAATTTTCTGCATGGAGCTTCCTAAGACATGTGCAATGTGCAATATTATACATGGTGCTTCCTAAGACATTTCCTATGTGCAATAGTCTACATGGAGCTTCCTAAGACATGTAATATGTGCAATATTCTGCTAGAGCTTTCTATGACATAGTCTATGTGCAAGAATCTGCATGAAGCTTACTAAGACATGTCCTATGTGCAATACTCTGCATGGAGCTTTCAATGACATGTACTATGTGCAATATTCTGCATGGAGCTTCCTATGACATGTCCTATGTGCAATATTCTGAATAGAGCTTCCTATGTCATTTACTATGTGCAATATTCTGCATGGAGCTTTCTATGATATTTTTCTATGTGCTATATTCTAGATGGAGCTTTCTAAGGTATGTACTATGTGCAATATTCTGCATGGAGCTTCCTAAGACATGTCCTATGTGCAATAATCTGCATGGAGCTTCCTAGGACATGTCCTATGAGCAATTTTCTGCATCGAGCTTCCTAAAGCATGTCCTATGTGCAGTATTCTGCATGGAGATTTCTATGATATGTACTATGTGCAATATTCTGTATTGAGCTGCCTGTTACATGTAATATGTGCAATATTCTGCATGGAGCTTTCTAAAATATGTCCTATAGGCAATAATCTGCATGGAGCTTCTTATGTCGTTTACTATGTGCAATATTCTGCATGGAGCTTCCTAAGACATGTCCTATGTGCAATAATCTTCTTGGAGCTTCGTAAGACATGTCCTATGAGCAATATTCTGCATGGAGCTTCCTAAGACATGTCCTATGTGCAATATTCTGCATGGAGCTTTCTATGATATGTACTATGTGCAATATTCTGCATGGAGCTGCCTGTGACATGTACTTTGTGCAATTTTCTGCATGGAGCTTCCTAAGACATGTGCAATGTGCAATATTATGCATGGTGCTTCCTAAGACATTTCCTATGTGCAATAGTCTACATGGAGCTTCCTAAGACATGTAATATGTGCAATATTCTGCTAGAGCTTTCTATGATATTTACTATGTGCAATATTCTGCATGGAGCTGCCTGTGACATGTACTATGTGCAATATTCTGCATGGAGCTTTCTAAGACATATCCTATGTGCAATATTCTGCATGGAGCTTCCTAAGACATGTCCTATGTGCAATATTCTGCATGGAGCTTTCTATGATATTTACTATGTGCAATGCTCTGCATGGAGCTGCCTGTGACATTTACTATGTGCAATATTCTGCATGGAGCTTCCTAAGACATATCCTATCAGCAATATTCTGCATGGAGCTTCCTAAGTCATGTCCTATGTGCAATATTCTGCATGGAGCTTTCTATGATATGTACTATGTGCAATTTTCTGCATGGAGCTTCTTAAGACATGTGCAATGTGCAATATTATGCATGGTGCTTCCTAAGACATGTCCTATGTGCAATACTCTGCATGGAGCTTCCTATGACATGTAATATGTGCAATATTCTGCTAGAGCTTTCTATGACATATCCTATGTGCAATAATCTGCATGGAGCTTACTAAGACATGTCCTATGTGCAATACTCTGCATGGAGCTTCCAATGACATGTACTATGTGCAATATTCTGCATGGAGCTTCCTATGAAATGTCCTATGTGTAATATTCTGCATGGAGCTTCCTATATCATTTTCTATGTGCAATATTCTGCATGGAACTTTCTATGATATGTACTATGTGCAATATTCTAGATGGAGCTTTCTAAGATATGTACTATGTGCAATATTATGCATGGAGCTTCCTAAGACATGTCCTATGTGCAATACTCTGCGTGGAGCTTTCTATGTCATGTACTATGGGCAGAATTCTGCATGGAACTTTCTTTCACCTGTAATATGTGCAATATTCTGCATGTAGCTTCTTATGACATGTACTATGTGCAATACTCTGCATGGAGCTTCCTATGACATATAATATGTGAAATAGTCTGCTGGAGCTATCTATGACATGTCCTATGTGCAATAATCTGCATAGCGCTTACTAAGACATGTCGTATGTGCAATACTCTGCATGGAGCTTCCTATGACATGTACTCTGTGAAATATTCTGCATGGAGCGTCCTATGACATGTCCTATGTGCAAAATTCTGCATGGAGCTTCCTATGACATATCCTATATGCAATTCTCTGCATGGAGCTTACTAAGATATGTCCTATGTGCAACACTCTGCATGGAGCTTCCTAAGACATGTTGTATGTGCAATATTCTGCATGGAGCTTCCTATGGCATTTACTATGTGCAATATTCTGCATGGAGCTTCCTATGACATATCATATGTGCAATATTCTGCATAGAGCCTCATATGACTTGTAATATGTGCAGTATTTTGCATGGAGCTATCTATGACATGTACCATGTGCCATATTCTGCATGGAGCTTCCTATGACATGTCCTATGTGCAATATTGTGCATGGAACTTCCTCTGAAATGTCCTATGTGTAATATTTTGCATGGAGCTTCCTATATCATTTACTATGTGCAATATTCTGCATGGAGCTTTCTATGATATGTACTATGTGCAATATTCTAGATGGAGCTTTCTAAGATATGTACTATGTGCAATATTATGCATGGAGCTTCCTGAGACATGTCCTATGTGCAATACTCTGCGTGGAGCTTTCTATGTCATGTACTATGGGCAGAATTCTGCATGGAACTTTCTTTCTCCTGTAATATGTGCAATATTCTGCATGTAGCTTCTTATGACATGTCCTATGTGCAATAATCTGCATGGAGCTTACTAAGACATGTCCTATGTGCAATACTCTGCATGGAGCTTCCCATGACATGTACTCTGTGAAATATTCTGCATGGAGCGTCCTATGACATGTCCTATGTGCAATATTCTGCATGGAGCTTCCTATGACATATCCTATATGCAATTCTCTGCGTGGAGCTTACTAAGATATGTCCTATGTGCAACACTCCGCATGGAGCTTCCTAAGACATGTTCTATGTGCAATATTCTGCATGGAGCTTCCTATGGCATTTACTATGTGCAATATTCTGCATGGAGCTTCCTATGACATATCATATGTGCAATATTCTGCATGGAGCTTCATGTGACTTGTAATATGTGCAGTATTTTGCATGGAGCTATCTATGACATGTACCCTGTGCAATATTCTGCATGGAGCTTCCTATGACATGTTCTATGTGCAATATTGTGCATGGAACTTCCTATGTCATTTACTATGTGCAATATTCTACATGGAGCTTACTATGATATGTATTATGTGCAATATTATGCATGGAGCTTCCTAAGACATGTCCTATGTGCAATGCTCCGCGTGGAGCTTATTATGTCATTTACTATGTGCAATATTCTGAATGGAGCTTCCTAAGACATGTCCTATGTGCAATATTCTTCTTGGAGCTTTGTAATACATGTCCTATGAGCAATATTTTGCATGGAGCTTCCTAAGACATGTCCTATGTGCTATATTCTGCATGGAGCTTTCTTTGATATTTACTATGAGCAATATTCTGCATTGAGCTGCCTGTGACATGTACGATGTGCAATAATCTGCATGGAGTTTCCTATGCGATTTACTATGTGCAATATTCTGCATGGAGCTTCCTATGACATGTACTATGTGCAATATTCTGCATGGACCCATCTATGATGTGCACTATTTGCAATATTCTGCATGAAGCTTCCTAAGACATTTCCTATGTGCAATACTCTGCATGGAGCTATCTGTTACATGTACTATGTACAATATTCTGCATGGAGCTTCTTATGACGTATCTAATATGCAATATTCTACATGGAGCCTCTTATGTCATTTAGTATGTGCAATATTCTGCATGGAGCTTCCTAAGACATGTCCTATGTGCAATATTCTGCATGGAGCTTCCTAAGATGTTTCCTATGTGCAATATTCTGCATGGAGCTTCTTAAGACATGTCCCATGTGCAATATTGTGCATGGAGCTTTCTATGATATTTGCTATGTGCAATATTCTGCATGGAGCTTTCTATGACATGTACTATGTGCAATATTCTGCATGGAGCTTTCTATGACATGTACTATTTGCAATATTCTGCATGGAGCTTCCTATGACATGTCCTATAGGCAATATTCTGCATGGAGCTTCCTATGACATGTCCTATAGGCAATATTCTGCATGGAGCTTCTTATGTCATTTACTGTGTGCAATATTCTGCATGGAGCTTCCTAAGACATGTCCTATGTGCAATATTCTTCTTGGAGCTTCGTAAGACATGTCCTATGAGCAATATTCTGCATGGAGCTTTCTATGATATTTACTATGTGCAATATTCTGCATGTATCTGCCCTTGACATGTACTAAGTGCAATATTCTGCATGGAGTTTCCTATGCTATTTACTATGTGCAATATTCTGCATGGAGCTTCCTAAGACATGTCCTATGTGCAATAATCTGCATGGATTTTCCTATGATATGTACTATGTGCAATATTCTGCATGGAGCTTCATAAGACATGCTATGTGCAATAATCTGCATGGAGCTTCCTATGCGATTTACTATGTGCAATATTCTGCATGGAGCTTCCTATGACATGTACTATGTGCAATCTTCTGCATATTCTGCTATGATGTGCACTATGAGCGATACTTCGCATGGAGCTTCCCAAGACATGTAATATGTGCAATATTCTTCATGGAGCTTTCTATAATATGTACTATGTGCAATATTCTGGATGGAGCTTTCTATGATATGTACTATGTACAATATTCTGCATGGAGCTGAAATGTGACATGTACTATGTGCAATATTCTGCATGAAGCATCCTAAGGCAATTCCTAAGTGCAATACTCTGCATGGAGCTATCTATTACATGTACTATGCGCAATATTCTGCATGGAGCTTCCTATGACATGTCTAATGTGCAATATTATACATGGAGCCTTCCTATGTCATTTACTATGTGCAATATTCTACATGGAGCTTTCTAAGACATGTCCTATTTGCAATTTTCTGCATGGAGCTTCCTAAGATGTGTCCTATGTGCAATATTCTGCATGGAGCTTCCTAAGACATGTCCCATGTGCAATATTCTGCATGGAGCTTTCTATTATATGTGCTATGTGCAATATTCTGCATGGAGCTTCCTAAGACATGTCCTATGTGCAATATTCTGCATGGAGTTTTCTATGATATGTACTATGTGCAATATTCTGCATGGAGCTGCATGTTACATGTACTATGTGCAATATTCTGCATGGAGCTTCCTAAGACATGTGCGATGTGCAATATTCTGCATGGAGCGTCCTAAGACATGTACTATGTGCAATATTCTGCATGGAGCTTTCTATGACATGTACTATGTGCAATATTATGCATGGAGCTTCCTATGACATGTCCTATAGGCAATATTCTGCATGGAGCTTCTTATGTCATTTACTATGTGCAATATTCTGCATGTAGCTTCCTAAGACATGTCCTATGTGCAATATTCTTCTTGGAGCTTCGTAAGACATGTCCTATGAGCAATATTCTGCATGGAGCTTCCTAAGACATGTCCTATGTGCAATATTCTGCATGGAGATTTCTATGATATTTACTATGTGCAATATTCTGCATGGATCTGCCCTTGACATGTACTAAGTGCAATATTCTGCATGGAGTTTCCTATGCCATTTACTATGTGCAATATTCTGCATGGAGCTTCCTAAGACATGTCCTATGTGCAATACTCTGCATGGATTTTCCTATGATATGTACTATGTGCAATATTCTGCATGGAGCTTCCTAAGACATGCTATGTTCTATAATCTGCATGGAGCTTCCTATGCGATTTACTATGTGCAATATTCTGCATGGAGCTTCCTATGACATGTACTATGTGCAATATTCTGCATGGACCTTTCTATGATGTACACTATGAGCAATATTTCGCATGGAGCTTCCCAAGACATGTCCTATGTGCCATATTCTTCCTGGAGCTTTCTATAATATGTACTATGTGCAATATTCTTCCTGGAGCTTTCTATGATATGTACTATGTGCAATATTCTGCATGGAGCTGACCTGTGACATGTACTATGTTCAATATTCTGCATGAAGCTTCCTAAGACATTTCCTATGTGCAATACTCTGCATGGAGCTATCTATTACATGTAATATGTGCAATATTCTGCATGGAGCTTCCTATGACATGTCTAATGTGCAATATTATACATGGAGCCTTCCTATGTCATTTACTATGTGCAATATTCTACATGGAGCTTTCTAAGACATGTCCTATTTGCAATTTTCTGCATGGAGCTTCCTAAAATTTGTCCTATGTGCAATATTCTGAATGGAGCTTCCTAAGACATGTCCCATGTGCAATATTCTGCATGGAGCTTTATATGATATGTGCTATGTGCAATATTCTGCATGGAGCTTTCTAAGACATGTCCTATGTGCAATATTCTGCATGGAGCTTTCTATGATATGTACTATGTGCAATATTCTGCATGAAGCTGCATGTTACATGTACTATGTGCAATTTTCTGCATGGAGCTTCCTATGACATGTCTAATGTGCAATATTATACATGGAGCCTTCCTATGTCATTTACTATGTGCAATATTCTACATGGAGCTTTCTAAGACATGTCCTATTTGCAATTTTCTGCATGGAGCTTCCTAAAATTTGTCCTATGTGCAATATTCTGAATGGAGCTTCCTAAGACATGTCCCATGTGCAATATTCTGCATGGAGCTTTATATGATATGTGCTATGTGCAATATTCTGCATGGAGCTTTCTAAGACATGTCCTATGTGCAATATTCTGCATGGAGCTTTCTATGATATGTACTATGTGCAATATTCTGCATGAAGCTGCATGTTACATGTACTATGTGCAATTTTCTGCATGGAGCTTCCTATGACATATTCTAGGTGCAATATTCTGCATGGAGCTTCATATGACTTTTATTATGTGCAGTATTCTGCATGGAGCTATCTATGACATGTACTATGTGCAATATTCTGCATGGAACATCCTATGTCATGTGCTATGTGCAATATTCTGGATGGAGCTTTCTATGATATGTACTATATGCAATATTCTGCATGGAGCTGACCTGTGACATGTACTATGTGCAATATTCTGCATGAAGCTTCCTAAGACATTTCCTATGTGCAATACTCTGCATGGAGCTATCTATTACATGTACTATGCGCAATATTCTGCATGGAGCTTCTTATGACATGTCTAATGTGCAATATTATACATGGAGCCTTCATATGTCATTTACTATGTGCAATATTCTGCATGGAGCTTTCTAAGATGTGTCCTATGTGCAATATTCTGCATGGAGCTTCCTAAGACATGTCCCATGTGCAATATTCTGCATGGGGCTTTCTATGATATGTGCTATGTGCAATATTCTGCATGGAGCTTCCTAAGACATGTCCTATGTGCAATATTCTGCATGGAGCTTTCTATGATATGTACTATGTGCAATATTCTGCAAGGAGCTGCATGTTACATGTACTATGTGCAATATTCTGCATGGAGCTTCCAAAGACATGTACTATGTGTAAAATTCTGCATGGAGCTTTCTATGAAATGTACTATGTGCAATATTCTGCATGGAGCTTCCGATGACATGTCCTATAGGCAATATTCTGCATGGAGCTTCTTATGTCATTTACTATGTGCAATTTTATGCATGGAGCTTCCTAAGACATGTCCTATGTGCAATATTCTGCATGGAGCTTTCTATGTCATGTACTATGGGCAGTATTCTGCATAAAGCGTTCTATCACCTGTAATATGTGCAATATTCTGCATGTAGCTTCTTATGACATGTACTATGTGCAATATTCTGCATGGAGCTTCCTATGACATGTAATATGTGCAATATTCTGCTGGAGCTTTCTATGACATGTCCTATGTGCAATAATCTGCATGGAGCTTACTATGACATGTTGTATGTGCAATACTTTGCATGGAGCTTCCTATGATATGTACTATGTGAAATATTTTGCTTGGAGCTTTCTATGAAATGTCCTATGTGCAATATTCTGCATGGAGCTTGCTATGACATATCCTATGTGCAATTCTCTGCATGGAGCTTACTAAGATATGTCCTATGTGCAACACTCTGCATGGAGCTTCCTAAGACATGTCGTATGTGCAATATTCTGCATGGAGCTTCCTATGGCATCTACTATGTGCAATATTCTGCATGGAGTTTCCTATGACATGTTCTAAGTGCAATATTCTGCATGGAGCTTCATATGACTTGTAATATGTGCAGTATTCTGCATGGAGCTTCCTATTTCATGTACTATGTGCAATATTCTGGATGGAGCTTTCTATGACATGTACTATGTGCAATATTCTGCATGGAACCTCCTATGTCATGTCCTATGTGCAAACCTCTGCGTGGAGCTTTCTATGTCATGTACTATGTGCAGTATTCTGCATGGAGCTTTTTATGACCTGTACGATGTGCAATATTCTGCATGGAGCTTCCTATGCCATTTACTATGTGCAATATTCTGCATGGAGCTTCCTAAGACATGTCCTATGTGCAATAATCTGTATGGAGCTTCCTATGCGATTTACTATGTGCAATATTCTGCATGGATTTTCCTATGATATGTACTATGTGCTATATCCTGCATGGAGCTTCCTAAGACATGCTATGTGCAATAATCTGTATGGAGTTTCCTATGCGATTTACTATGTGCAATATTCTGCATTGAGCTTCCTATGACATGTACTATGTGCAATATTCTGCATGGACCTATCTATGATGTGCACTATGAGCAATATTCTGCATGGAGCTTCCTAAGACATGTCCTTAGTGCAATATTCTGCATGGAGCTTTCTATGATATGTACTATGTGCAATATTCTGGATGGAGCTTTCTATAATATGTACTATGTGCAGTATTCTGCATGGAGCTGACCTGTGACATTTCCTATGTGCAATACTCTGCTTGGAGCTATCTAGTACATGTACTATGCACAATATTCTGCATAGAGCTTCCTATGACATGTCTAATGTGCAATATTCTACATGGAGCTTCTTATGTCATTTACTATGTGAAATAGTCTGCATGGAGCTTCCTAAGACATGTCCTATGTGCAATATTCTGCATGGAGCTTCCTATGACATGTCTAATGTGCAATATTCTAAATGGAGATTCTTATGTCATTTACTATGTGAAATATTCTGCATGGAGCTTCCTAAGACATGTCCTTTGTGCAATATTCTGCATGGAGCTTCTTAAGACATGCTATGTGTAATTATCTGCATGGACCTTTCTATGATGTGCACTATGAACAATATTTCGCATGGAGCTTCCTAAGACATGTCCTATGTTCAATATTCTGCATGGAGCTTTCTATGATATGTACTATGTGCAATATTCTGGATGGAGCTTTCTATGATATATACTATGTGCAATATTCTGCATGGAGCTGACCTGTGACATGTAATATGTACAATATTCTGCATGAAGTTTCCTAAGACATTTCCTATGTGCAATAATCTGCATGGAGCTATCTATTACATGTACTATGCGCAATATTCTGCATGGAGCTTCCTATGACATCTCTAATGTGCAATATTATACATGGAGACTTCCTATGTCATTTACTATGTGCAATATTCTGCATGGAGCTTCCTAAGATATGTCCTATTTGCAATATTCTGCATGGAGCTTCCTAAGATGTGTCCTATGTGCAATATTCTGCATTGAGCTTCCTAAGACATGTCCCATGTGCAATATTCTGCATGGACCTTTCTATTATATGTGCTATGTGCAATATTCTGCATGGAGCTTTCTATGACAGGTACCATTTGCAATATTCTGCATGGAGCTTTCTATGATATGTAATATGTGCAATATTCTGCATGGAGCTGCATGTTACATGTACCATGTGCAATATTCTGCATAGAGCTCCCTAAGACATGTGCGATGTGCAATATCCTGCATGGAGCTTTCTATGACATGTACTATGTGCAATATTCTGCATGGAGCTTCCTATGTCATTTACTATGTGCAATATTCTGCATGGAGATTCCTAAGACATGTCCTATGTGCAATATTCTGCATGGAGCTTTCTAGGATATTTACTATGTGCAATATTCTGCATGGACATTTCTATTATGTGCACTATGAGCAATATTCCGCATGGAACTTCCTAAGACATGTCCTATGTGCAATACTCTGCATGGATTTTCCTATGCTATGTACTATGTGCAATATTCTGCATGGAGCTTCCTAAGACATGCTATGTGCAATATTCTGCATGGACCTTTCTATTATGTGCACTATGAGCAATATTCCGCATGGAACTTCCTAAGACATGTCCTATGTGCAATATTCTGCATGGATCTGCCTGTGACATGTACTATGTGCAATATTCTGCATGGAGCTTCCTTTGCTATGTACTACGTGCAATATTTTGCATGGAGCTACCTAAGACATGTCCTATATGCAATACTCTGCATGGATTTTCTTATGATATGTACTATGTGCAATATTCTGCATGGAGCTTCCTAAGACATGCTATGTGCAATAATCTGCATGGACCTTTCTATGATGTGCACTATGAGCAATATTTCGCATGGAGCTTCCTAAGACATGTCCTATGTGCAATATTCTGCATGGAGCTTTCTATGATATGTACTATGTGCAATATTCTGGATGGAGCTGACCTGTGACATGTACTATGTACAATATTCTGCATGAAGCTTCCTAAGACATTTCCTAAGTGCAATACTCTGCAAGGAGCTATCTATTACATGTACTATGTGCAATATTCTGCATGGAGCTTCCTATGACATGTCTAATGTGCAATATTATACATGGAGACTTCCTATGTCATTTACTATGTGCAATATTCTGCATGGAGCTTCCAAACACATGTCCTATTTGCAATATTCTGCATGGAGCTTCCTAAGATGTGTCATATGTGCAATACTCTGCATGGAGCTTCCTAAGACATGTCCCATGTGCAATATTCTGCATGGAGCTTTCTATGATATGTGCTATGTGCAATATTCTGCATGGAGCTTTCTATGACATGTACCATTTGCAATATTCTGCATGGAGCTTTCTATGATATGTACTATGTGCAATATTCTGCATAGAGCTTCCTAAGACATGTGCCATGTGCAATATTCTGCATGGAGCATTCTAAGACATGTACTATGTGCAATATCCTGCATGGAGCTTTCTATGACATGTACTATGTGCAATATTCTGCATGGAGCTTCCTATGTCATTGACTATGTGCAATATTCTGCATGGAGCTTCTTAAGGCATGTCCTATGTGCAATATTCTGCATGGAGCTTTCTATGATATTTACTATGTGCAATATTCTGGATGGAGCTTCCTAAGACATGTGCGATGTGCAATGTTCTGCATGGAGCTTTCTATGACATGTCCTATGTGCAATATTCTTCTTATAGCTTTGTAAGACATGTCCTATGAGAAATATTCTGCATGGAGCTTCCTAAGATATGTCATATGTGCAATATTCTGCATTGAGCTTTCTTTGATATTTACTATGTGCAATATTCTGCATGGAGCTGCCTGTGACATGTACGATGTGCAATATTCTGCATGGAGCTTCCTATGCCATTTACTATGTGCAATATTCTGCATGGAGCTTCCTAAGACATGTCCTATGTGTAATACTCTGCATGGATTTTCCTATGATATGTACTATGTGCAATATTCTGCATGGAGCTTCCTAAGACATGCTATGTGCAATAATCTGCATAGAGCTTCCTATGCGATTTACTATGTGCAATATTCTGCATGGAGCTTCCTAAGATGCGTCCTATTTGCAATATTCTGCATGGAGCTATCTATGATGTGCACTATGAGCAATATTCTGCATGGAGCTTCCTAAGACATATCCTATGTACAATATTCTGCATGTAGCTTTCTATGATATGTACTATGTGCAATATTCTGGATGGAGCTTTCTATGATATGTACTATGTTCAATATTCTGCATGGAGCTGACCTGTGACATGTACTATGTGCAATATTCTGCATGAAGCGTCCTAAGACATTTCCTATGTGCAATACTCTGCATGGAGCTATCTATTACATGTACTATGCGCAATATTCTGCATGGAGCTTCCTATGACATGTCTAATGTGCAATATTCTACATGGAGCTTCCTATGTCATTTACTATGTGCAATATTCTGCGTGGAGCTTCCTAAGACATGTCCTATGTGTAATATTATGTGTGTAGCTTCCTAAGATGTGTCCTATGTGCAATATTCTGCATGCATCTTCCTAAGTCATGTCCCATGTGCAATATTCTGCATGGAGCTTTCTATGATATGTGCTATGTTCAATAATCTGCATGGAGCTTTCTATGATATGTACTATGTGCAATATTCTGCATGGAGCTGCATGTGACATGTACTATGTGCAATATTCTGCATGGAGTTTCCTAACACATGTGCAATGTGCAATATTCTGCATGGAGCTTCCTAAGACATGTCTTATGTGCAATACTCTGCATGGAGCATCTTAAGACATGTACTATGTGCAATATTCTGCATGGAGCTTTCTATTACATGTACTATTTTCAATATTCTGCATTGAGCTTCCTAAGATGTTTCCTATGTGCAATACTCTGCATGGAGCTTCCTAAGACATGTCCCATGTGCAATATTCTGCATGGCGCTTTCTATGATATGTACTATGTGCAATATTCTGCATGTAGCTGTCTGTGACATGTACTATGTGCAATATTCTGCATGGAGCTTCCTAAGACATGTCTTATGTGCAATACTCTACATGGAGTGTCTTAAGACTTTTGCTATGTGCAATATTCTGCATGGAGATTTTTATGAAATTTACTATGTGCAAGATTCTGCATGGTGCTTCCTATGACATGTCCTATAGGCAATATTCTGCATGGCGCTTCCTATGTCATTTACCATGTGCAATATTCTGCATGGAGCTTCCAAAGACATGTCTTATGTGCAGTATTCTGCATGGAGCTTCCTAAGATGTGTCCCATGTGCAATATTCTGCATGGCGCTTTCTATGATACGTACTATGTGCAATATTCTGCATGGAGCTTCCTAAGACATGTGCGATGTGCAATACTCTGCATGGAGCTTCCTAAGACATGTCTTATGTGCAATACTCTGCATGGAGGGTCCTAAGACTTTTGCTATGTGCAATATTCTGCATGGAGCTTTCTATGATATTTACTATGTGCAAGATTCTACATGGAGCTTCCTATGACATTTACTATAGGCAATAGTCTGCATGGCACTTCCTATGTCATTTACCATGTGCAATATTCTGCATGGAGCTTCCTAAGACATGTCTTATGTGCAATATTCTGCATGGAGCTTCCGAAGACATGTCCTATGTGCAATATTCTGCATGGAGCTTCCTAAGATGTGTCCTATGTGCAATATTCTGCATGGAGCTTCCTAAGACATGTTGCATGTGCAATATTCTGCAGGGAGCTTTCTATGATATGTGCTATGTGCAATATTCTGCATGGAGCTTTCTATGATATGTACTATGTGCAATATTCTGCATGGAGCTGCATGTTACATGTACTATGTGCAATATTCTGCATGGAGCTTCCTAAGACATGTGCGATGTGCAATATTCTGCATGGAGCTTCCTATGACATGTCCTACAGGCAATATTCTGCATGGAGCTTCTTATGTCATTTACTATGTCTAATATTCTGCGTGGAGCTTCCTAAGAATTGTTCTATGTGCAATATTCTTCTTGGAGCTTCGTAAGTGTTAGAAGACTGTGCTAAGGGTTAATTGCAGTGTGGTTTCCTCTAATTCCGGGATGGAAATTATAAAAAATAGCAGCTCTATTTAAACTTCCTGCTTCCTGTAGCAAGTTGCTGTCTGATCTACAGCGTATAGTGTGTGTGTCTGAGCAACCTGTATCCTGATTTCCTGTTCCTGCGACCCGCCAATCGGCCCAGCGTCCTTGTCCTTTAGTCCTATGTCCAACGAGTCTGTGTGTGTGATATGCGACATCTAGTCTGTCGTTGAACGATGTCCTTCGTCCTTCAAATTTATCTCGACGATAAAAAATATTAAAGGTAGGGCCTTAATCTCCTTTGGTGTGACGTTAATTGGGAATCGTGTCAGAAGATTGTGAATGCTTCGAGGTTCTTCTTATAACGTGTATCTTGTTAAGAATCCTTCGAGGTGCGTCTTATAATCTGTATCATTTACTGTATTCTTCGAGGTACGTCTTATAACGGACATCCTGTACAGTATCCTTCGAGGTACGTCTTATAAC
>BLSH010005872.1:326348-357871 GCA_018402905.1 Glandirana rugosa | reverse complement strand
ACACTTGAAATAATTGTGCAGAAGAGATGTGCAATGTTTGACGGTTTCAATTAAAGTGATACACACATTTTAAAAAGAAGTGTGAATAAAAGATGTGGAATGATTTCCGGTTTGCTTTAAAGTGATACACACATTTTGCAGAACAGTGATATGGGTACTCCCGGCTTATTTATACTTTTTTGACACAGTTTGAAGAGGATTTTAGAACAGTTCTATGGCCTCTAATGTTAATTAATACTTTTCAGACCCATTTTGAAGATGATCTCCATTTTTGCATTTTTTATGTTTTTATTTTTTTAAAAATATTTAAAGTTATTTCCCTGTCCCCATTTCTTTGTAGGCAACTTGTCCCACCCTTACCCACATTTCCTTCCTTTTGCAGACCTCTATGACCTTCCAGGACTATTTTACAGCACTTTTTGTACCTAAAAGTCCGGGTCTCCATTGATTTCAATGGGGTTCGGGGTCCGGGACAAAGTTCGGGTTCTGTCCGGACCCGAACCCGGACTTTGTCCCAAAGTTCTGCCGAACCAGCAGAACCCGGACTTCTAGAAGTTCGCTCAACTCTAATGCTCAGGAAGCTATAATCAGATCTGAGAGACAGTATTGCACAAGACTTTCTGAGGCTATTACAGCTCAGAACCTAAACCTTATTTCCTGGAATTATTGCCAGACTGGCCACTTTGGAAGGTGTTGTGTGTGGTGGTTGTATGGGTGATTGTGCCGGCTACTCCTGTGCTGTGTTTTGACAACGTTGTCAATATTTTAATTCATTGCATCAGTATTCTTTATTCTTTCATGAGTTATTTACAAGTTTCTGACCACTTATAAAATGTGTTCAATGTTCTGCCCATTGTGTTGGATTGTCAATGCAACCCTCTTCTCCCACTCTTCACACACTGATAGCAACACTGCAGGAGAAATGCTAGCACAGCCTTACAGTACCCGTAGTTTCTGGTGCTGCACATCTTGTATCTTCACAGCATAGACAATTGCCTTCAGATGACCCCAAAGATAAAAGTCTAAGGGGGTCAGATCGGGAGACCTTGGGGCCATTCAACTGGCCCACGACGACCAATCCACTTTCCAGGAAACTGTTGATCTAGGAATGCTCGGACCTGACACCCATAATGTGGTGGTGCACCATCTTGCTGGAACTATGATGTCGGTGATAGGGAATTGCTGGCCATCAAGTCTGCTTTGGAGGAATGGCGGTACCTCCTAGAAGGAGCAGCTCAACCGGTATTGGTTTTTACTGACCATAAAAACCATAAAAAACCATATGCTGTGAAGATACGAGATGTGCAGCACCTGAAACTACGGATACTGGAAGCCTGTGCTAGCATTTCTCCTGCGGTGTTGCTATCAGTGTGTGAAGAGTGGGAGAAGAGGGTTGCATTGACAATCCAACACAATGGGCAGCACATTGAACACATTTGGCCGACTTCAAAATGGCCGACTTCAAAATGGCCGCCATGGTCACCACCCATCTTGAAAAGTTTCCCCCCTCACATATACTAATGTGCCACAAACAGGAAGTTAATATCACCAACCATTCCCATTTTATTAAGGTGTATCCATATAAATGGCCCACCCTGTAGATGCTTGAGTGGCTCGATCATATGCCTTTTTTAATGTGGTATTCGTGTAGCCTCTAGCTAGTAAACATTGTTTTAATAGATCTGCTTGTGCCTGGAAATCTTCAGGCTTTGTGCAGTTCCTTCTCAATCTCAAATATTGAGCGTACAGTATACTTTTTTTTAAGGGGTACTGGGTGGGCACTCAATGCATGCAAAAGGGTGTTACCTGCACTTGGTTTCCTATATAGGTTTGTACTGATGTGTCCATTACTTTCTATACTTATTTCCAAATCTAGAAAGGCAATTTTTTTTAAACTGATGTTATGCGTGAATTTTAAGTTTAGGGCATTATCGTTTAAAGCCCTAAGCATATTACACAGTTCTGTGCTTGTACCTATCCACACAATCAACAGATCATCGATATAGCAGAACCAGCAAAGTATGAATTGTAGCCAGTGAGCAAGTTTATCATCGGAAAAGAGAAGACGTTCCCAATATCCGAGGTATAAATTTGCATATGCTGGCGCGCAGCACGTACCCATGGCTACGCCTTGGGTTTGTAGATATATGGTGTCCATGAATGTAAAATGGTTCGTAGTTAGAATGTGTTTCAGTAGGGCCAAAATGAATTGGTTATGTGACCAGGTATTTGTGTCCTGTTCATTAAGAAACATCTCTACAGCTTTTAAACCTTTGTCATGGGGGATACTCAAATAGAGTGCTTCAATGTCCACCGCTGCTAAAATTGCCCCCGGTGGAATCTGAATATCTTCTAAGTGTCTTAATAGGTCAGATGCCTCTTGGATGTATGAAGGTAGACGTTTCACATGTGGCATCAAAAATGAGTCCACATATCTACTGGCATGTTCAGTTAAAGAGCCAATCCCTGAGACTATGGGTCTGCCCGGGGGGTATTTCTTGTTTTTGTGTATTTTTGGAATTGAATAAAAGTTGGGTACCTTGGGGTGTTTAGTATTGAGGTAATCAAGTGTGTCTTTGTTAATAAGCCCTGTCAAAAAGGCTTTAACACAGAGCACATGAAATTATTCCGCAAATTGTGCGACCTGTTCTAGATTTATGGGGCGGTAACATTGTGGATTGTCCAGGATTGTCAGGCACATGGTCTGATAATATCCATTGGTCATTACCACAATGTTACCGCCCTTATCAGAGGGTTTTATTACAATGTCAGGGTTATTTTGTAGTTGTTTGAGAGCTCTCTGCTGTGAAGCAGAGAGATTGGCCTCTATAGGTTTCCATTGTGTTCTCTTTAAGTCCCTAATGCATTGATGCAGAAATGACCATACATTAGGACAAGTAGATAAATCCGGAAATTTTGTCGACTGGGGTTTAAAGATTCTAGAGCCTAGTTGTGTGTCTACCAGACCCGGCTGTACTGCATCTACAGTATCCGGGTCATGTTTCACAAGGTCGGGCTCGTTTGTATCTAAATCATTGTTACTTTCCTCATAGAGTAGCATTAAATCTCGTAATGCCCTGCATTCTTCCATAGAATAATTCTTGGTTTGTTCTGCTAATTCAGTTTCAAGTTTCTTTTGGTTATGCTCATTGTCGTATACATATTTGTATGTTAATTTACGTGCAAACATGTATATATCTTTGATTGCTTCCATAGTGTTGATTTCATGCATAGGGCAAAACCCAGCCCCAATTGTAATACTGAAATCTGATCTGGAGTTAGGGGTGTCGATGTGAGGTTGATAATGTTAAGCGAGTGCGTCTGTGTAGAATCTAAGTATGACTTGGTGGCGGTACTACAAACCCTTTCAGGTTGCTTTGTTTCGTAATCTTGGGTGTCGCAGGTGGATGTTCTAAAAAAACATCCTCCGATTGTGCATTACTTTTTTTCGTGCTCGGTGTGCTTCGATTAAGAATTGCCTGTAGGGCGGGGGTGAGATTACTCGCCCCTTGGGTTATTTTACTTACGTGAGGTGAATTAGAACGTTTTGTGTTATTATCATCATTAGGTGAGTGACCTCCATTATATGTGCGTTTCTGTGCTCGTGCGCGAGGTGCTTTCGGTCCTGGGCCACGTGGCTGTGCCTGCTGAGAAAAAGTGGAAGAAACAGAAGAATCAGACTCTGAATTTTCATCGCGTGACTGTGCCATACTGGCCCCTTGTTTTTTAACAAAATAGTAGTATGTGAGTCTATTGTGGTACCATGAAAATCCCACAGCCCCATCTTCTTGTAATCCTAATTATATCAATATAGGGACTTAGGTACCTGTATTAGTCAGTCAATCTGATTACACACCTGAGCTTCAATTTAATTTTAATTGAGGTTGGTGAAAGTACTTATGGTTGGCATTTTTTGTATTCAATTTTATATAATTCATTAAAGCTGTAAAAAAGTAATTTAACTGGAGGGTGCCACTTAGTGACTACTTTTATCTTCTCTTTGTGCTGGGTGTCCAGTGCGCCCCTGTGTCTTTAAGGAGAGTGTGGACTCCCTCCAAGCTCACCTGCCCTCTGACTATCCATTACTATGCATGTGCTTCTACTAAGGAGGCTCTCAAAAATGTATAGCGTTAGGACTGCAGATAATACTGGGGTGCCGTGAAGGGGCTCTGCAGCTTACACATGTATTTGCAAATGTTTGCAAACAAAACCCATGTTTTTAACTCAAACTGTTAGACCGGGTAATTGGGTTGGTTGCAGGCTGGCTGGTGAGTTGAGCTGGGAATTTTCTTTGGTTTTGTTTTATGTGCGTTGCCCTATCATGTGCTCCTTGTTTCAAAGGCCAGTTATAGGTGGGGCAGTGGCCACCTGTTTGTACTGTTTTTCCTTAAAATGACCCCCTCCCCCCTGCATGGTATTTTTAAGAAAATATTTTGCTTTGTTAAATTTCTCTCATAGCATTGCCCATATCCCCTTGTCCTTTTTTTTGAAAATAGCTTGCCTATTAGCTTTGAATTCCAGAATTTATCACCAAGATTCACTCCCCATAGTCTTCAAAGGAGTTGGGGTTTCATGTATTTCCAGTAGAATTCAACAAACCCCCAGAAACCGAACCTAGGCAGATTAGCTTATTACTACACATAAGTTATTATGTTGAAATCAATTGGTGGGTTCTGGTGCTTCAGCAATGTGAAGAATGGGAGGATGTTGTATTTATATTGCTTTAAATGCACTATTTGCATTTTTCAGCAGGAACGCGGGGAAACACAATTCTGGCACCTCCAGCACTGAATGTGTGCAATGGCAAGGGGTGGTGGGATGTGCTGGAGGGTCTATTGTTGCTGGCTATGGGGGGATCAATTGTCATGAGGGAGTCTCTATTGATGTTGGTGAGGTCTACTGTTGCTGGGTTGCTTGGGGGTCTAATGTTTCGGGGGGGGGGCAATTGTTGCTGAGAAAGATCTACTGTTGAGGGAGGGGTCTGGTGTTATTGGGGGATCTATTGTTTCTGGGGGTCTATTATTGCTGGCTGCAGGGGATCTATTTTAATGTTTTTCTTCTTCTCATTAACAAATTCTGAAACAAATTACGTAGCACCACAAAATTATACTTGATTCTGTAATCTTTAAAAAAGGGGTAGTGCTGGGAGGTGAATAGGGGGTGGAACCAAGGGACAGTACTTGGTAGTGAGTAGGGGGTGGAGACAAGGAGTGACTCGGAAGGGGGGAGAGTACCTGCACCTATTCTCTGAGAAAAAAGCTCTGGTTAGTATAGCCTGCTTTACAGAAGTGGCCATAAAGGTGTATGGCCACCCGAACACATCAGTATTTGGCCCACATGTTACAATATTTTGAATTCCAGCTGCATTTTTTTTTTAATAAACTAACTAAATCCTGCATCAATGTCGCTTCTTTTCAATTGACCTTGAAGTATAGAATGACAGCATAAAAGGCTTAAACCAATGTTTTAAGAAAGCAGTTAAAAGATTCTAATGAATCTTTTGGTCTGTTTAATTTTTTAATGTCATACTGTGCAGCAGCCCACTGAGAAAGTAAACCACTTTAATCCATAGAGGTTTGCAGACAACTTTCATGCTCTTTGTTCTCAAATGGCAGTGACCAGTGGATTGACAAGAAGCATGAGGACATTTCAGAAGCAATTCCTCAGGATAGTAAGTGCAGGAATCTCTAGCTTTCTAATAATGTCAAAAACAAATACTTCAAAACAAAGAAAGCCTTTGGTAACTTCTTTGACTAAGGAGATCTTTACTTTCCAACACTATTTGATACTGGTATCAAGACAAATATGAAAATCATTATTCAAGGGTATTGTTTGTAATTCACAAAAAGCAACTGAGCGTTCTTTAAATAAAGAATATGTATCCTTTGTTCAAGAAGTCTTTCAAATTCTGAAACTGTGAAGATGAAAGCTTGCATAAACTATCACTTTTGTTGCTTAATGATAAATGGAGACATACAAGAGTTTGAGCTGACTTTTAAAGATTAGGTATAATACAAGGCATGAAAAGCGGTGGGGGCATATTTATAAAGCAGAGAATGTAACTTTCACCAAACATTTACTAGTGGTGAATCGATCATTTTTATATAGTGGCTTTACAGGTATATCATATTGGTTGTTATATAGCAAATTGAAAATATAAAATATGTATAGTCTTTTCAATAATTGTTTAATGATTATTGACACTATTCTCAAATAAAAACACTTTATTTAGAGACTATACACTCACCGGCCACTTTATTAGGTACACCTGTTCAATTGCTTGGTAACACAAATTGCTAATCAGCCAATCATAACACAACTCATTGCATTTGGGCATCTAGTTGTGGGGAAGATGACTTGCTGAAATGCAAACCGAGCATCAGAATGGGGAAGAAAGGGGATTTAAAGTGATTGTAAAGATACTTTTTTTTTTTCAAATAACAAACATGTCATACTTACCTGGTCTGTGCAAGGGCTTTGCACAGAGCAGCCCTGATCATCCTTTTCTGAGGTCCCCCGGCGGTGCTCCTGCCTCCTCTTCGGCGAGTGCCCCCACGGAGAGTCGATTTCAATGGGAGCAACCGTGCGTGTGCGTTCCTGAGTCTTGCTGCTGACAACAGGACTCAGCCCCACCCTCTAGCTCCCGTATCACTGGATTTGATTGACAGCAGCGGGAGCCAATGGCTAGCGCTACTATCAATCTATCCAATGAGGACCCGAGACATCAGCTGGAGCTGCTGGAGCTGCTGGGCTCATCCTTTATGCTGGAACGATCTGGTTTAGGTAAGAAAAAGGGAGCACAGAAGTTTTTTCACCTTAATGGATAGAATGCATTAAGGTGAAAAACCTTGAGACTTTACAACTCCTTTAAGTGAGTTTGAACGAGGCATGGTTGTTGGTGCCAGATAGCTTGGTCTGAGTATTTCAAAAACTACTGATCTACTGGGATTATCACGCACAGCCATCTCTTGAGTTTACAGAAATTGGTCTGAAAAAGAGAAAATATATAGTGAGCGGTAGCTGTGTGGATGAAAATGCCTTGTTGATGTCAAGGGTCAGAGAAGAATGAGCAGACTGGTTTGAGATGATAGAAAGGCAACAGTAACTCAAATAACCACTCGTTACAACCAAGGTATGAAGCAGATGGGATACAGCAGCAGAAGACTACACCGGGTGCCACTCCTGTCAGCTAAGAACAGTAAACTGAGGCTACATTTCTCACAGGCTCACCAAAATTGGGCAATAGAAGATTGGAAAAAACATTGCCTGGTCTGATGAGTCTCAATTTCAGCTGTAACATTTAGATGGTAGGGTCAGAATTTGGTATAAACAACATGAACGTGTGGATCCATCCTGCCTTGTATCAACACTTCAGGCTGGTGTTGGTGTAATGGTGTCGGGTATATTTTCTTGGAACGCTTTGGGTCCCTTAGTACCAACTGAGCATCGTTTAAATGCCTCAGCCTACCTGAGTATTGTTGCTGACCATCTCCATGCCCATCTCTTTATGACTACAGTGTACCCATCTTCTGATGGCTACTTCAAGCAGGATAATGTCACCAGGCTCAGATCATCTCACCACTGGTTTCTTAAACATGACAATGAGTTTACAGTACTCCAATGGCCTCCACAGTCACCAGATCTCAATCCAACAGAGCAGCTTTGGGATGTGGTGAAACAGGAGATTCCCATCATGGATGGGCAGCCAACAAATCTGCAGCAACTGCGTGATGTTATCATGTCAATATGGACCAAAATCTCTGAGGAATGTTTCCAACACCTTGCTGAATCTATGCCATGAAGAATGAAGGCAGTTCTGAAGGCAAAAGGGGGTCCAACTTGGTACTAGCAAGGTGTACCAAATAAAGCGGCCAGTGAGTGTATATGATTGTGGCAAGGGTTTGCACTGGCCATTTATAAGGATCTGCAATTTGTTAAAAGCATACAGTCTGTAACTGTGCTTAGTCCATACATCAGTTTATGATTATGCAGCTGTATATATTGTCTTACTTTTGTTACTCAGTTCTGACCAAGAACTGTTTTTTTTCTGAGTGAGTTTTCACTGGGGTGTAACGCTAGAAAAAGACTTTAGATTTCTTCATTGCAGCAAGGATAAAAAAAATATTCTTTGCTAAAAGTCAGCTTTTATGGCCTGACGATTCCTAACAAACAAATATTAAGTAATTTTGAAAAGACAATTCTTACTTATGCTCCCTATGGAGTAACAACCAATCTGGCATAGACAGAAAGAGGTAATGAGAAGTGTAATTACCTAATATAAATGAGCTCAGCAGTGCCTGCGTTCCAGTTTAAAATACCACCTGTTTCTATTAGCATTTACAAACTTCACTTTAAAATGCTTGCTCCTTTCACCATACTGAAAGCTAGATTACAACTGATTTTTTTGCAAAACATTCTAAGTGGTTCAAATAAAGAAAATATACTAAACACAATGTGACAATATTATACTCTCAGCCTCACCCTGAGCAGAGATTTTCCAACTCATGAGGCAACAATCTAACCTTCACCAGTGTGAGAGTAGACACCACTGAGGAAGGTTAATTCTGCAGTTAACCCTTTACAAACAGTAGCCATCACACGTTTTAAGAAATATCAGTGACACTTGCTGCCATGCCCAGACAGGAATGGGCAGTTGGGATGTTAATAATTTAATGATCATTTTAATTGTCACTATCTCTTTAAGAATGCTTTAAACATGTTCTACAGAAAGATTAGCCAATGCTTCATATATGAGCTTTGGCATAATAACAGTAGTGCTTGCAAATACTATGGGGGAGATTTACTAAAACTGGAGCACTCAGAATCTGGTGCAGCTCTGCATGGTAGCCAATCAGCTTCTAACTTCAGCTTGTTCAATTAAGCTTTGACAATATAACCTGGAAGCTGATTGGTTTCTATGCAGAGCTGCACCAAATTTTGCACTCTCCAGTTTTTAGTAAATAACCTCCTGTATGTTTATTTTTGGACACAAAAAAAATATTGCAATAGCTGAACAGCTGATGCCAAAGATGATGATAATAAGAATAAAAGTAAAGTTTAGGTTAAATCACTATCCGCCAATTCAGCTATTTAAAAAAAAAAGTCACTCAATGGGGTTTGATAAGAGACTACAAATTGGTGCTGGTAATTTAATGAAAGCTAGCAGGAAAAATGTAATTTGCCATATCAGCTGCAAGCATATTGGTAAAAACTGCATTAAGCGCCAGATGTTTGTGTCTGTAGTGATTAAGGATTGTTTAAGGAGTATATTGGTAACTTTTTTTTTACACTCCTTGCAACCATACAAAAACTGACTATCTTTGTGTCTAGTGATTTCACTAGTTCACAGTTGGCCTGTTTGCAAACTCTTATATTTAAAATTTCTGTTTAGACCATATTCAATACAATTTCATGGATACTTAATTTTTATCGTTGAATAGCGATTTTTACTAAGCTGATTATTCCAATTTAGGCATTTTAGCTGGATTCTTAAGATGGTCTGCTAATTATTATAAACATTTGTATCTATTAAGTTATTACACATAGTTTTTTTTTATAAGGGAAGATATTCTATTTTCTAATGCACTTCAGTTTAAAAACTCTATAACAAAATTCATAATTCAACTATTTTTATAATAAATATTTTAAGCATACATAAATATAAAATATTGATAATTTGTCTGGGAAATAAGACAGCCCTATCTTAATTCCCCAGTTTAACAAAACACTTTCCTTTTTTTCTAGAACAGGAAGGATTATGAGGCTTTTCTAGCTGGTTCTTCCGGCAGGCAATGCCAAACTTCTTACTCAGTCTTAGACGACAAAATATTCAACTTAGAGCACAACAGAGCAACATAAAAAATCAGCATAGGAGGTGGACATGCAATTTTATGATTTATGCATACAGGTATTTTATTTGTGAATTTAGGTATTCTAGTATTATTGAGCAAGCTATCTAATTTTGAGTATTCTTACTTCCATTTACAAGGTGATCTGTCCGAGTTCTTTGCTATAGATATATACTGTCTTTGTTATCTTGTAAACACTAACATTTACATTCCAGGATTTAAATGTACAATATCCCTACTTTATCTATTATCGTTGTCTAACTATACATGTGCACATTAATATAATTAATATTTTTCTGTAGGGGATAGATAGTCTTCTTCCATGAGAACAATATTGTGAACCATCCAGCACCAATGTTTTTTTTTCTGCAGACCTAACTGTCTGCTACAGCCTGTTCCTATCCTCCAAACCGGATTAAAACAGACTATAGTGGACACTTAGGTCTGCACACTTGTGGGCATATGTGTGAGGGGCAGGGGGCTTCCAAGGGGGTGGGTATAAATCACTTTTATGGATAGGTGGTCTACTGGCTGAACAAAATGTGATGAAACTCAAGGCTGCAGTTGCATCTGTGAATTTGTTAACATTGCCAGGACATACTGTATGTGGATACTCCTAACATCTAAAACTGAACTTGACTTTATCAGGCATTAGAAAGTCACCAAAAAGAAGAAAGCTGTGGTTTGAATTGACTACATGGATAGAGAACAAGAGATTTCAAATTGTGGATAAATCAAAAGTATTATGTCTCTCCATAGCGGTCACCGTCTTGGTAGAGAAAGGCATTTGCTTCCTGAGGTCAGAGCAACTGCTCTGACTACTGATGATCTAAGGCTGGTGGGGTAATATTCAAGAAGCACAGATCCACAGAATAAATAAGGCAGAAGCAGGGAGATGTTGGTATTACAGGTACAACTTTTTCCTCCAGCATGGAGAACAGTAAACAAAACAGCAGTGACAGCACTAAATTCACTCTGAATTTTATGACACTAGCAGCATGGGACAACAGTGCATTGGATGATCTCATACAGCTATGAGTTTCAAGGCATAGGAAGAGTACAAGTATTTTTCAGCAGGAATTCCAAACAAAAAGTTTGGTTTTCAGGGTCCTGCTTAGACACAATTGACCTTTCTACATGTTTTTTTTTTACTGTCGTACTTCAATGGAGGCTGAAATGCTGAGAGGGCTCCCCTTGTGGCTAAGTGCAGTACACCCCTGAAGATGGTACATGAGGTTCCATGCCCAAAGAAGCACAGGTTGAACCAATTTGGCGCCTGATGTATACTGGTTGAGGCAGGATGCACAGCTAGGCAGAAGTCTCTTAGGGAACCTCGGTAGAACTTGGCAGCAGTGCACACAGAAGACTGTAGTGAAAGCTAGGCCAGAGGTCAAACACAGTGGATCCATCAGGAAGCGGAGGCAGGTAGCAGGAACAGGTACTAGCTGAGGTCATACACTGGTAGACAAGTCAGGAGTAGGTAATAGTAGCAAAGTCTGTAATGCAAGCCGGGGTCATCCACAGTAGACAACAGCAGAGTCAGTAGAACAATCCAAGGGGTCAAAGCCAGGAGAACAGATCAGACAGGTCAGGAGCAAGCCAGGTCACAACAAGAAATCTAAGGGAATATGTACAGAGGCTCAGGAACACAGGAAGGCTGACGACAATCCAGCAATCTGATGGGCTCAGCAGCAGTCTTATATAGGTCAGCATGAGGCCGCATCGTTTGCATGCATTTGCCAAGTTGCTCCATTGCATATGCGTGTTCGCCCATTCACGCTGCTGTGCATTTGCATGTTCAAACTCCTTATGCCAGTGCGCTGCACAGGAATGCGCCAGATGCACCCATTTCCATTATTGTCAACATTGCCAGCTCTTCTACGGCCATTTGCCTGGCACCTACATAATCTTCACATCATCCTTCAGGTCCACTTTAATTAGACACCATAGGTGTGCGCAGCCTATTGCATTAGGGTGTGCACCACAAAGCGCAAACAAACATAAGAGTGTGTATGTATATATGTCAGAAGAGCAGAGGATGGTGTCAGTAGGGCAGAGATAGGTGTCAGTAGTTTATTTATTTTTTTTATTTATTTTTTACAATTTTGTTTTTTTATTATTTTTTTTACAATATTCTATTTTATTTATTTATTTTTTTACAATTTTATTTAGGAGCCCTGCTGGGGGCTTTGGTGAAATATCAGAGGTCTACACAGAGAAAGAGACTAAGGACAAAGATTCCCCAGTTCCTTTCTCTGCAGCCAGGCAGCAGGGTGAATCTGCACAGTACAGGGTTATTAGGGTGTGCCCAGGCACATCTTCCACCCTATGAGCGCACGCCTATGTTAGACACTACCCAAATAAATGACTCTCATACCATGAACTTTGAATCACATAGTAGTCAAAATATGTTTGAGTTATTATTTGTGAACTGTCTTGTATAAAATAATTTTCCATGTCTTTAAAAGATGTGCTTACTGACCAGTTTATTTCATCCAGATGTAAATAATTCATTTACAGACTTGTAGTATTTTTCCCCTTTTATATTTTGTTTTCCCTTTGTCTTGTTAAATTATGTTCTATAATAAAGTTGACACAATATTCTTGTATATATTTCATTGCAATAAAATATGTGTAATACTGTGTTTTCACTGTAATATTTATATTGGTTCTTGCAATAAAACATTAAAGTATCTTTTATCATCCCCTGAAAACTCTGCACGCCCTTATTGCTTGACACTTTGCTAAAAGATTCCATCAGATGAATTACTTGGCACACTGTCTAATGTTATATAATGTTATATGTTTTGATTAAAATTGTTAAAATAATACAAATAAAATACAATAAAATAAAAGTTTTAGAGAATAGTAGTATAATAGTAGTATGCCTTGCAATTTGGTCATTTAACTGTATGAAAAATATTTTAACTTAATAACAAATCTGAAATCAAAGAGTATAGATGCACATACATATCAAAGGGGACAGTTAAATGACACTATTTATTTACTTATTTGCTTTTTTTATACTTCAGTTTAATTAATCAGACAATTTACAGCATTTTTTTTATTAGTTCCACTGTAGATATAAATGTTAATTTAAAAGTGCTACTACAGTATCTTAGCATGTACAGTTTCTAGGTATGTATAACGGTGGACTAAATTAGTGCGTAAAGATTTTATTTCTTATATATACAGTATTTCTGTTTTGTTTTGTAATGGTGTATCTTTTTAAAAAGTAAGGAATATGACATTCACCTGATATTCACTGTGTGGTAATCATTTACTGTAATGTATAACCCATGCACCAGGAGGGCTAATTTTATAGTTAATGTTTGGTGAATGTCACATTTGTTGATTTTTAAACATGCCCTTAAACCTGAACTCTGGGCACAAAACCTTTTATTTTACTCTATATCTCAAAAGCCACAAACACAATAAATCCATGTAGTGTGCACCAAATGCATTTTCAAACTCAGATATTACCTTGTAAAAGTGGCAGTGACATTATCATTGAGCTGCACATAACCTGTGCAAAGCTGTGGGGGGAGATCTAATGGGTCCACCTGCTAAATATGGCCTTTAGAAAATGACAGGGGGGGTGTGGCCTGCGGTGACCGAGGATGGACGCACATCAGGAAGGCTCCAACGAACGGATTACCCATCCACAGGAATCCTGCTGCCTGGACCCCTGGGTGAGACATTCACTACTCCAGCCTTCCTCCCTGTGGTCTCTGCCGCACGCCAACTCATAAATCAAGCAGTGCGAGCAAACGAGCGGGCTCAAATCTAGGCCAGGGATTCTCACGGGAATTTGGAGCCCCTTCACCCTATCTTACAGCCATCAGCCCGGCCACTACTGTGGGCAGCCTCCACTCACATCCCAGAGGCTTTTCCTGTGTATACCAGGCTTTTAGCCTTCCGACAGTCCGAGGCCTGCTTTACTGCAAATCCCCCTACATGACAGTGGCCTACAGCCTCTATTAAATAGTTGGGGAGCTGCAGCCCACAGCGAACACCACCTATACACCCCACCACCTACTATCATCATGTAACATAAGACTACTGGGGACTAGCAACACTACTACTCCCAGTGCAATCAGCAGCCATCTTGGTATACCCAACCCACCTACTTCATTACAGAGACTGATCAGTAAGAAACCATGATGGCTACCTAAACCTAGAGCCCTTGCAGCCCGATCAATGCTCCTTAGCCACATAAGGGGATATAGCAAAGACTATCTGATCCCGCACTAACTCTGAAGAGGCTGAGCACAATGTCCCGCAAGAGGAAGGAGAACGAAAACCCAAAAAACTTACGGCCCATTTTCAATGGCCAGTGCCTGACAGCGACAAAATCCAATATGATGCAAGCAGCCGAGCAATGCAGCATAACAAAGCTTATACAGACTTGCCAGATGCAGACCTCTCTGCGGGAGATGCTACACCTTTACCGTCATCCCCCCTCCAATCACCACCAACTAGCCCATCCTCACAAAGTCCGGCCAAGTCAAAAATAAGGATGAACCCCCTCAACCAAGCCACAGAGGCTACAGCTGGTGCCTCAACCCATCCTTCTATAGCATCTTTCCCCACTACAGGACAACCAGTCCTTGATTCTACCATGAAAGATATGCTCCTGTCCCTGCATGAATCCCTTACGTCTACCTTCTTGTCCATCATCAACACATTTTCTGCGGACATGCAACACATGGACGGCAGGGTACAGCATATAGAAAACAAGATGGGAGAATGCACGGAAACGGTGAATGACCTTGTAGACGCATATGCAGAGCAAAAATATGATACTCTTTTGATTAAAAGTAAACTAGCAGATCTCGAGGACCGCTCAAGGTGAAGCAATTTGAAAATGCGGGGAGTCCCTGAAACGGTACCATCCACAGATCTGCTAGCATACGCTACTAGAGTTGAGCGGACACCTGGATGTTAGGGTTTGTCTGGTTCGGCTGAACTTCGCGGAAAAGTTCGGGTTCGGTGCCGAACTTGACCCAAACTTGACCCCGGACCCCGAACCCCATTGAAGTCAATGGTGACCCGAACTTTTGGGCACAAAAATGGCTGTAAAAAGGTACTTGAAAGGGCTAGAGGGCTGCAAAAGTAAGCAAAATGGGGGCAAGGAGTAGGACAAGTGCCCTACAAACAAATGTGGATAGGGAAATAACTTAAAATCACAAAAAAAAAATATTGGGAGGAGGAGGTGGATGTGGAGTAGGAGCCTAGAGGTTGACTAGGCCGTGACCGTGGCAGTGTAGGTGGAAGTGGTGGAGGAGGAGGTAGCCAACACTGTTATTTGTTTATTTTTTTTCTAATTGGGGTAGCCCCCAAAATATTGAGACATATTAAAAAAAAACAAGTATACCAATGGCTGTGTGAGGCCAGTCTAAATGTCTATTCTGCACAAGGTACAGACAAGTCTTGTGGGATCCATGCCTGGTTCATTTTAATAAACGTTAGGCAGCTGCGCTTGTCTGTGATAACGCCCCCTGCCGTGCTACACAATACACTGGCTGCAGGGCAGGCCAGCACCTCCAAGGCATAAAGGGCAAGCTCAGGCCATGTGCCCAATTTGGAGACCCAGAAGTTGAATGGGGCAGACCCATCAGTATGTGCGTGTAGGTGTGTGCACACATACTGTTCCACCATGTTGCTGAAATGCTGCCTCCTGCTAAGACCTTGCCTATCAGCTGGTGGTGCTGTTTGTTGTGGCGGGCTGCTGACAAAGCTTTTCCACATTTCGGCCATGCTAACCCTGCCTTCTGAGGTGCTGGCGGTGCCACAGCTGCGTTGGCGACCTCTTCCTCCTCCTGCGCCTTCGCCTTGTGCTTCCACTGAGCCCCCTGTGTCATTTGGGAATGCCCTCAGCAGCGCGTCTACCAGCGTTCGCTCGTAGTCGCGCATCTTTCGATCACGCTCCAGTGAGGGAATTAAGGATGACACGTTTTCCTTGTAAACGGGATCCAGCAGGGTGGCCACCCAGTAATCGGCGCAAGTTTAAATGTGGGCAACTCAGCTGTCGTTGAGCAGGCACTGCAGCATGTAGTCGCTCATGTGTGCCAGGCTGACCAGATGCAAAGACAAGCTGTCCTCTGTGGGAGGTGTATCATCGGTGTCCTCCGTATCCCCCCAGCAACGCTCCAGTGATGCCCAGGAGCTGCGTTGGGTGCCACCCTGCTGTGAACACGGTTCCTCCTATTCCTCCTCCTCATCATCTTCCTCGTCCTCCTCATCCTCCGGAACTGTGGCCTGGCTTGAATTTTTTACCTGGCCTATGCTGTTGCAGGAACCCACCCTCCGAGCCACTTGTGAATGACTGGCCTGATAACCGTGGAAATGACCCCTCTTCCTCCTCCTCTTCCTCCTGTGCCACCTCCTCTTCCATCATCGCCCAAAGTGTTTTTTCAAGGAGACATAGAAGTGGGATAGTAACGCTGAGAACAGCGTCATCAGCACTGGCCATGTTGGTGGAGTACTCGAAACACCGCAATATGGTATACAGGTCTCGCATGGAGGCCCACTCGTTGGTGGTGAAGTGTTGCTGTTCCGCAGAGCGACTGACCCATGCATGCTGCAGCTGAAACTCCACTATTGCTTGCTGCTGCTCGCACAGTCTCTCCAGCATGTGCAAGGTGGAGTTCCAACTTGTGGGCACATCGCATAGGAGGCGGTGAGTGAGAAGGCCGAAGTTACGCTGCAGCGCAGACAGGCAAGCAGCAGCAGGGTGAGAATGCCGAAAGTGCGCACAGACGGCCCGCACTTTATGCAGCAGCTCTGACATATCCGGGTAGTTTTTTAGAAATTTCTGCACCACCAAATTCAGCACATGCTCCAAGCAAGGGATGTGCGTCAAACCGGCTAGGCCCAGAGCTGCTATGAGATTTTGCCCATTATCGCACACCACCAGGCCGGGCTTGAGGCTCACTGGCAACAACCACTCATCGGTCTGTTGTTCAATGCCAGTCCACAGCTGCTACACAGTGTGGGGTTTATCCCCCAAACATGTCAGTTTTAAAACAGCCTGCTGTTGTTTCCCCCTGAATGTGCTGAAGTTGGTGGTGAAGGTGTTACGCTGAGTGGATGAGGAGGAGGAGGAGGAAGCGCAGTAGGAGGAGGAGGCAACAGGAGGCAAAGAGAAATGCCCTGCAATCCTCGGTGGCGGAAGGACGTGCGCCAAACAGCTAGCCGCCTCAGGCCCACCCACCACTACATTTTCCCAGTGTGCAGTTAGCGAGATATAGCGTCCCTGCCCGTGCTTACTGGTCCACGTATCAGTGGTTATGTGGACCTTGCCACGGATGGCGTTGCACAGTGCACACTTGATTTCGTCCCCGACTTGTTTGTGCAGGGAAGGGATGGCTCCCCTGGAAACGTAGTGGTGGCTGGGAACCATGTACTGTGGGACAGCTACCGCCATCAGGTTATTAAAACTGTCCGTGTCCACCAGACGGAATGACAGCATTTCAAAGGCCAGGAATTTTGAAATGCTGGTATTAAGGGCCAGGGATCGCGGGTGGGTAGGGGGGTACTTCCTCTTTCTCTCCAGTGTTTGGGAGATGGACAGCTGTAAGCTTCCATGGGACCATGTGGAAATGCTTGGGGACGGTGGCGGACATGGTGGCATTGCTGTCACATGCTCTGTTTTCTGGGTGGCAAATGACACTGGTACTGTAGTGGTGGAGGAAGAGGCCGAGGCAGCAGCAGAAGAGGAAGCAGGAGGAGGCCAAGACCTTTCCTGGATTTTGAGGTACTTATTCCACTGCAGCAAGTGCTTTGAATTTAGATGCCTGGTTATGGAGGTTGTGCTCAGGTTTAGAACATTTGTGCCTCGCTTCAGGCTCTAATTGCACAGCGTGCAAACCACTTGTGTCTTGTAGTCAGCACATTGTCTGAAGAACTGTTACGCCGGGGAACGCCTTTGAGCTGCCTTTGGTGTGCTAGGTCCCTGGGTGCGGTGGGTAGTAGCAGGCATACTGTCTAGGGGACGATTGCTCCGCTTTTGCAAACTGCTTCCTCTTTTGCTGTGCTGGTGCCTCTGTGCGATCACCACCTCTTCCTCCAAACTGCACACGTCACTCGCATGACCTTCATTCCATGTGGGTTCTAGGACCTCATCATCCTCCACATCATCTTCCACCCACCCTTCACCACTGCCCTCCTTGTCAGTCTGCACACTGAGGAAAGCCGCAGCAGTTGGCACCTGTGTTTCATCGTCATCAGAGACATGTTGCTGTGGTGTTTCCATGTCCTCATCCTGCAACAGAAGTGGTTGGGCATCAGTGCACTCAATGTCTTCCACTTCTGGGGCAGGGCTATGTGGATGGCCCATGGAAAGCACACCAGCAGAGTCATCAAAAAGCATAAGAGACTGCTGCATGACTTGGAGCTCAGACTGCTTGGCTGATTTACAAGGGACTGAGGTGAAAGACAGATGACCATGGGGTTCAGGTGCCAACTCTGAGCTTTCATCAAGGGACCGGGTGGGAGACAATGTGAAGGAACTGGAGGCATTGTCAGCCACCCAATCTACTATCTCTGTACTTGTTCTGGCCTCACCATATAACATTGAAGGTTCTGTCGGCTACCTGAGGAAGGTGTTTCACTTGTGCGTGTAGCTCGCACAGATCGACCACGTCCTCTCCTTGCAAGAGGAGCTTTAGCAACACCACCAACACAAGCAGCACCAGCAGCACCACGACCACATCCCTTATTTGACGCTCTCCTCATTCTGGACACAAATGTAGTATGTAGCACTATTTATTAATATTAAAAAAAGAATAATAAATTATTATTTTTTTTTTTTAATTGTATATGCACTTTTTATTTTTGTGCAAGAAATGCACCACTCACACCAGCAGCAGGAACCTCTCCACCGCTCACAACAGCAGCAGGAACCTCTCCCTACAACAGTATGAGATGATTTTAGAACAATAATCTCCCCCTCACAGCACCTACAGGAACCTCTCCCTAATGCAGTAGGAGATGGTTTTATAACGATAAACTCTCCCTCAGAGCACCAACAGGAACCTCTCCCTAATGCAGTAGTAGATGGTTTTAGAACGATAAACTCTCCCTCAGAGCACCAACAGGAACCTCTCCCTAATGCTGTAGTAGATGGTTTTAGAAGGATAAACTCTCCCTCAGAGCACCAACAGGAACCTGTCTCTAATGCAGCAGTAGATGGTTTTAGAATGATAATCTCCCCCTCAGAGCACCAACAGGAACCTGTCCCTAATGCAGTAGTAGATGGTTTTAGAATGATAATCTGTCCCTCAGAGCACCAACAGGAACCTGTCTCTAATGCAGCAGTAGATGGTTTTAGAATGATAATCTCCCCCTCAGAGCACCAACAGGAACCTGTCCCTAATGCAGTAGTAGATGGTTTTAGAATGATAATCTCTCCCTCAGAGCACCAACAGGAAACTGTCCCTAATGCAGTAGTAGATGGTTTTAGAATGATAATCTCTCCCTCAGAGCACCAACAGGAACCTGTCCCTAATGCAGTAGTAGATGGTTTTAGAACGATAAACTCCCCTAATGCACTATAAGATGGTTCTAAACTCTAATGTCTCCCTCACAGCACAGACAGGAACGTCTCCCTAATGTACTATAAGATGGTTGTGAATGCTAATGTCTCCCTCACAGGACCACAATGAAGGTCTCCCTAATGCAGTCTGAGATGGTTGTGAAGCTCTCCCTACTCTAGTATGAGACGATCTGACACGTGGCGCTACATGACTCCAGCCTCATATACATATATACATAGCCATTCATATCATACATGATGCACTGGCCATTAGTAGGCATAGATGTGATGGTTTCTAAGGGCAAACTAGTGAAAAGCTTGTTGATTGGCTGCCAGCAGCTATACAAAAGGCACCAAAAATACCTGAATACTGAACCCGAACCCAGACTTTTTTTCAAATGTCCCGGTTCGGGTTTGGGACACGGACACCCTAAAGTCCGGTGCGGACCCGAACTTTACAGTCCGGGTTCGCTCAACTCTATATGCTACTAAATTATTTTCAACCATTGCTCCAGACCTATCCCCAATGGAGCTCACTACTGACCCAATCCATATGATTCCTAAGCCACGCCACCTGGGAGACTCAGTACCCAGGTATGTCCTCCTGAGGGTCCACTTTTTTCAAGCTAAGGAGCTGCTCCTGACCAAAGCAAGATCAGCACCTCCTCTACCGGAGCCGTTCACAGGCCTCCAAATATTCGCAGACCCTTCTCAACATATCTTACAGATAAGACAATTGAAGACAGTGACCAAAGCATTCAAAAATCACAAGATCATCTATAAATGGCGCCACCCGGCAACCCTGGTCATATCCAGGAATGGCACAACGCACTCAATATCTAACATGGATAATCCTGGAGCTACCATCAGAGACCCATGCCAAGTCTGACTACTCCACACCTCCTCAACATGGCCATAGACGACACTCCTCCATGCTACCACAAGAATTTCCCACACATTTTTAAATCCTCCTTCGCAAAAAACAAAGAGGAGTACTCATCGCCATACGCAATACTTTAGACTTCGAACTCCACAAATATATCATTGATCCCGAAGGACGATTTATAATTCTCTTATGCTCTATCGCCAATACACAATATACTCTAGTATCCCTGTACGCACTCAATTTCCGTCAAATGGCTTTCCTAAAAAAGCTTACAAAACAGGCTCAATCCCTGAACTACGGCCATCTCTTGATGTGTTGGGGACTTTAATCAGGTACCGGACAACAAGCTGGACTCAACCACTGCTAAGAAATGGCATGAGTCACCCATGGGTAAATTTATTGCTACCAATGACTTGTATGACATCTGGAGGTGTTGTCACGCGGAGGAGAGGGATTATACATACCTGTCCCCGCGCCACAACACCTACTCGCGTATTGATCTTTTTCTGTCTGACAAATGGTTGCTTCAGAATGTTGTTGCCTCGAGTATCCACACAGTCACTTGGTCAGACCATGCTCCAATTAGCATTACCGTTGCTCACAAACCGTTTCACCCCCGCACATTTCTATGGAGGGTTAATAACTACCTGATGCAAGATCCTCAAAATCACAGCACAATATCTAAAGAGTTACCTCCAGTTCAACCACACCCCAGATTCAGACCCCGGGACTGTGTGGAATGCTCATAAGGCAGTGATTAGAGGTGTGTTTATCAAGCTCGGGGCCAGAGCCAAAAAAGAACAGGTCACTGCGTTTAGACAAGCTCACTACAGAGATAGCTGCAGTGGAAACCCACAACAAAACCGACCCTTCCTACCTCCTTCAATCCAAAATTTTCTCTTCAAGTTTAGAACTTAGATCCCTTCTCTTGGAATCCTTTGAGAAAAACCAAAAAAAAAAATCAAGGCCATACACTACTCTACAGGAAACAAAACGGGCAAGATCATGGCTTCTAGGGTTAAGGGCCGAAGACTTAAAGCTAAAATCCCCTACATATTCCACCCGGTATCCAACTAAAAGATCATAAACCCCCAAAAAATCGCTGATACATTTAGCGACTACCACAGCAGCTCTATAACATAAAAAATTAGAGCAATACGTACCAACTGACTGATAAAGAAATAAATGAATTCCTCAATCATATAAAACTCCCCTCTCTTTCCTCCCAACAACTATTCCATTTTAATAAGCCTTTCTCTATCCAAGAAACCCAGCAAACCATCCACAACCTCCCTAGCTTTAAATCCCCGGGGCCAGATGGGTTTACAGGAGAATATTTTAAAAAATTCCATCACATCTTATCCCCCCTCCTGACACAAGTCTTTAACCACGCAGCAGCACATTCCTCATTCCCCCCAGAAATGCTAAATGCAATGATTGTAACGATTTCGAAACCCGCATCCCCGAAAAACTTCAGACCAATCTCCCTACTCAATGTGGATATTAAATTATATGGCAAACGAATAGCGAACAGACTAATTAACATTCTTCCATCCTTGATACATTTGGACCAAGCAGGCTTCACGAAAGGCCAACAAACATCCGACGCAATGAGAAGGGAGATTGACATCATACACTACTCTGAAACCCCTAGAACGCCGTCTCTGCTCCTATCTTTGGATGCAGAGAAGGCGTTCGATAGAGTCCACTGGAAATATCTTTCCATGGTTCTTAATAAATTTGGTTTCCAAGGCCACATATACCACGCCATAATGGCATTGTATTCTAACCCATCCGCTAAAGTGTACACCTCAGACATGCTATCAGCACCCTTTCAAATCTCAAATGGGACCAGACAGGGATGCCCTTTATCACCCCTAATCTTCAACATGGTTATGGAACCACTGGCGGAGCACATTAGATCTAACCAACATATCACTGGCATCCCCATTGCAACTCACCACCACCACAAAATCAGCCTATTCACGGATGACGTAATCCTCATCATCACTAACCCATCCAGCACCCTACTAGAAATACAAAAAACCCTCCAATGGTTCAGCAAGGTGTGTTATAAGATTAATTATACAAAATCTTTTATACTTAACCTAGGGGTGGACGCCACCAGCAACTTACTCCAACACCAATTCCCATTCACCTGGGCTGACGACTTAATATCTTACCTGGGCATACAACTTACCAAATCTACCAAACCACTCTTCCAGGCAAACTACATACCATTTCGAACAAAACTCCAACAAGACCTGATCATCACAGCAAAGGTCGAACTCTCATGGATGAAAGGCTGGCAGCGTTCAAAATGCTCCATCTCCCCCAACTTTTGTACCTTTTTAGAACTCTACCAATCCCAATAGGAACCTCCTATTTTAAATCCCTCCAAACACTCCTTTCAAGATTTATGTGGCAGGGGAAAAAGCCCTGATGCGCACATAAAATTCTAATTAAACGCAGATTAGCAGGAGGTACAGGATACATAGACTTTGCTGATTATTTTCATGCAACCCTCTTGACCCAACTCCAAGGATGGTTACGACCAACCATTACAACCCCATGGGGAGACATCGAGGCACACTCTGTTCATGGCCACTCTCTACACCCATGGGTGACTAGTATTCCTTTAGGGGCAAACACCCCCACCAACATCTCCCCCACTATGACAGCTTCATTGAAAGCCTGGAAATCGCTGCTTCACAATAGGGATATGCTTCAACAAACAACGCCCCTCAAAATTCCTATTACAGCATTAGACCACATCATGAACTTCATATCCTTTAGAGACTGGCAAACTAGAGGCATAACCTATATTAACGACCTATTCAAAGAGGGGACCCTGATGTCTTTTCAAACACTCCAGGAAGAATTCCTTCTCCCGAACCAAGGCCTTTGCAAATTCAATCGCTTAAAACACTGTGTTTCCAGATTACCTACATGGCCGATACTTATTCCCTACTAAGCGCAGATCTTCTATACCAAGACACCGCCTACAACCAAAGGTATCTCAATGTTTTATAACACTTTGAGACAAAAAAGTAGTCTCAGCAAAACGTCAACCTTCCTCAAGTGGGAAAATGATCTAGGTCAGAGCTTCAACGAAAAACAATGGTAGTACACATGCACCAACACATATAAAACCACAAAGTGCACTACCCTTTGGGAACTTTCTACCAAAACACTACAGATATGGTACTTGACTCCTGATAGAATTTCCAAATTCAGCCCTAACACAGCAGATCAATGTTGGCGAGAATGTGGGCACAGAGAGGATCTTTTCCACACACTCTGGCAGTGCCCCAGGCTAAAAGAGTACTGGAACTCAATATTTAACCTCATAACCGAAATAATCCAATATCCATTATCACGCACACCTAGCCTAGACCTTCTGTCATTAGGTATAGAAACCCTACCTACCGAAACGCGCCTTGTAACTACCCACATCCTCTTAGCAGCGAAGCTGTGCTTCACAAGACAGTGGAAAAACTTGCAACCCCCAACCATCAGAGAAGTAATAGAATTAACCCATCTCCACCATAAGCACAAGAAGTTCATAGCATTCCAAGTAGGCAAAGTAAATAAATTCCTGCAAGCATGGAAGCTCTGGTCTACTTGGAAACAAATGAATGTTGATGTTATATCACCATGACAATGTTTCATCTGACCCATCTGATTTTTGTACACCAATTATATTGTGCACTTCAAAGTTGTTCTTACTCTGTTCTATTGAATGTTCTCTTCCTGGGCAACGTTGCCTTGTCCCCCTGCCACAGCTTGATCCTTTATGGGGTGGCTGGGGTATGGGGTAATTTTCATTATGACTTGCCCAGCACTAATTGCATGTCTACGGTTCCTATGTTAACTGTAATTGCATCTTGTTTATGGCATATGACCTCACCTGTGGGCCTCTATATATTTTGACCATTGTAAAACAACTGTATGACAATCTGTTTCCTTTCTTATTGTTGTTTATGCTGAAACTTAATAAAAACTATTGAAACAGAAAATGACAGGGGCAGATACAAGACCAGTCACTCTGCACATGGAGACAGAACAGCATTAACTAGTCTTTATAAAAAGAAGTTTTGCATAGGCAATCTTTAAGCATTGTTTTATGCTTCACTATTGCACAGATCTTGAAAAAACACACAAAGGACACATTGTGATTAAAATAAGGATATATACAGCTATTGTATTTGGAAAATATGTGTTTATCCTAGATTTCAGCTTTAATGCATATTTTCTCAGTAAACCGGGATAGAAAACATGTGGTGCTATTTTTCTGGCTTTAGTACTTCTGAATCACAAACCTAGAGCATGCATGCATCAAATGAAAGTCTGAGAGAAGAAATAATTATTTGTTCAAGATTAGCAGATTCTCATAATAGAAGCTATAAACACTGCTAAGAAGTAATTCAGAAATACAAAATAACATTATTGCTACTTTGTATTTGCATTCATCTACAGATCAAAAGGTCAACTTTGATATAAAGATAGAAATGTGATGGCAGAAAAAAGACTGAGTAGTCCATCTAGACCAGACTTTCTCAAACCTTTCAACACCGTGGAACCCTTGAAATAGTTTTCCGGTCTTGGGGAGGCCCTGCTAAAAATTAAAAATCTACAACTCATGATACATTATTGTGATGGTCAGTGGGAAGAATGCTCCTTACACTTGTGGTCATGGGGAAGAATTACCCCCTTACAGATAGCTAAAAAGATCAATGATGTAATTGGGAATTTATCTGAGAGGTAGAAATTGACAATTGCTCAAGGAACCCCTGGCTACCTCTGGAGGAACCCTAGGGTTCCACAGAACCCTGGTTGAGAAACCCTGATCTAGACTGTCTGTCTGTTTGTTTGTTTTTAATACATTTTGTTTTTTTTTTGGGGTGGGGGGTTTAGATAGTACACAGTATAGATCTATGTTTGTCCCAAGCATGTTTGATATGCCTATGATGTCAGTTAAAGTGATATTAAAGCTTGCCCTGAATGCACCACTACATGCTTGCTCCTGAGTTCTGCTCTATGCATCCATAAGACACATAGAGCCATGGCTTAGCCACACCCCTCCCACTCTCTCCTCATTGGCTCAAAGGCTGTGATTGACAGCAGTGGGACCAGTTTACTTTACTAAATAGTTGGGACAAATTTGGAGGGACAACTCTAGGCATTTAACCAGCAGTTGATAGTTCTTCAGAGGTTTAAGGGCCAACTTTTTCACTGCTTTATTTCCATAAGAGGGCATCAATGGAAAAGGTGGGCAGAGAAGAGATTAGAAAATGCATTCTGTTGGCCTGGAATTTCTCAATCTGTTGCCTATTTCTTCCAAACCTGTGAGACATTCCAAACCTGTGATAGGGTTGAATGTTCTGCCAGAGCCCCATTGCAACCATTGCCTGTTATCGAGGAGCCATTCTAGCTGGTAGGTATTGACTCCTGGCCCACCCACAAGTCCAGGAAGCTTTACATCCTGACCATAGAGGGGTATGCTACCATTTACCCAGAAGCTATAGCTCATCTCAGTATCATAGCACCCAGAATTATCAACCCTATGATCTCTATCCTCATAACAGTAAACATTACAGCTGTATTTTCCTCAGATGAAGGAATGCAATTCATGTCAGATCTAGTGCAGTCTCTGGTTTGAGCCATTTAGACTTGTCCCCACCACCCCCAGACAAACAGACTATGTGAACACTTCATCAGGATTTTAAAGGCAATGCTGCATTACTATCATAGAAAGAATCCTGACTTGTAATGATATACAGTATCTCACAAAAGTGAGTACACCCCTTACAGTTTTGTAAATATTTTATTATATCTTTTCATGTGACAACAATGTGAGGGGTTTACTAACTTTTGTGAGTACTCTTTACTTGTATATTCTGAAGGGTTGCACTTGAACAATATGTTGAAAGGACCGCTGCACTAAAAAATCCCTGGAATATTGGGATGGAATAATAATGAAAACAAGCGAAAAGTGTGCTGTCAGCAAACTTAGATACATACGTTGATAAAACATATAATTTTAGTACCATGCATACATAAAAAAAATGATACTATATGACAAAAAACTGGTGATGCAAACAATGAAACAAAGCCTGAAAAAAACAAATGTCTTTGAATAAACAATAACTAGTGCAATGAACCCCTTGTCAACGGGATCCAAAATGTGCTTGAAAGATCAATCAATCAATAATAGGAAAATAATAAAAAATGAGTTTATCTGTGTATAAGCTACTGTGCCAAATATCAGTGTCCATCCATACTAGTAAGTGAAATCTCCATGCAAACATATCCAAAAGTGCCAGTGTTTCACCACTGTGTTAAAGATAGGTTGGATGGCTGCTTACCAGATACCTTACTCTAAATGCGTGTGTAAGGTATCTAGAAAAAGGGGAATCAGCTGTGGATGATCACTCACTGGGACTCAGACTGGACACTGACTTTCCGTGCTAAAAAGATAGCACATTGGAGAAGTAGGAAAAGACTCATAGTGCATTATCTTTTTAAACACCATTAATTTTAACCACTTCAGCCCACTTTAGAACCAGAGCACTTTTTGTGATTTGGCACTGCGTCGCTTTAACTGACTATTGCGCGGTCGTGCGACATTGTACCCAAATGAAATTGGCGTCTTTTTTCCCACATATAGAGCTTTCTTTTGGTGGTATTTGATCACCTCTGTGTCACTTCTGATCACCTCTATAAACAAAAAAAGAGTGACAATTTTGAAAAAAAAAAAACTTTTTGCTATAATACATGTCCAAAAAAAATATAAAAATATAAAAAAACTAATTTATTCACCAGTTTTGGCCGATATATATTCTTCTACATATTTGTGGTAAAAAAAAAATCGCAATTGGCCTTTTATTGATTGGTTTGCGCAAAAGTTGCTGCGTTTAAAAACATTTCTGGCGCTTTTACAATTTTTTTTTACTAGTAATGGCGGCGATCTACGATTTTTATTGGGGGTGCGACATTGCGGAAGACATGTCGGACATTTTTGACACTTTTTTGGGACCAATGACATTTATACAGTGATCAGAAATGTAAATATCCACTGATTACTGGATAAATGTCATCACCCCCTGGCTGCGCGCACTCACCCCCTAGCTGCACACCCGTGAGAGCCGCTTATAGTCGGAGATTTGCGGGACGCTGCCACTCTCCTGCTGACAATAGACTCGATGTGGTCTGGAACCGGTTAATAAAAAAGTTGCACTTACAAATAATACTTGGATAAAAACTTGAATAAAAAGCGAACAATGTCAGCATGGCCAGCTGCAGTACAATCCGTGCCCTAAATGCCACATCGCTAGCTCCTTTCTGACGCGTTTCCCCTGAATAGGTGTCAACTGGGATTGGAGCCTCTACTTCAAGAAGCCAAGAAGCCACTGGTTTTCCTTTTTTAAACTGCTGTATAGGAGGAAGGTCAGCAGTCTCATAACCCTGCTAAAGGAATACTGGGATGGTCAGCTGCCCTATGCCTGAGAACAATATGAAAGTATGGACAAATAAGCAGACTTCACTGCTGACCATCTCAAAGTCCCCCAAACATGTCCTAAGACCTGCTAAGACTGCAAGGCTCACATCTGAGAGTTTATAAAAATTCAACAGGTGCTTATGATTGTTCTATACTCATAGCTACAATCCACCTGGAAAAGTGTCTTGGGTTCCTTAAGAAATCAAAAGACACCAACTACATTCTCAGTTGAAAGAGGCAACAATAAAGTGCATATTAATATCATGAAGGATTACCTTAACAAGAACCTGCCCATTCTTCACATCTGCTCTCTTCAGTATTCCCTGTAAAAGAGGATGCCTTACCGGACCTTGTGGAGAAAACTCGCAATCAAACTAGGATAAGCCATATCCCACTGAGATCACAACTGAAAGTGTTTGTAAAGGCAAAAATAAAAAAACAAGGTCTCTATTTAAATGAATTAAATGTAGCGCCCTCCTAGTTTGGGTACTAGTGAGTGTATATAGTTTTTGGCTCTATCTGCTTAACAGAAGAGCTGACAGGTAAATTTACATGCTGTCTGCTTTTCAGGGAGCCTGATTTAAGTAAGGTCTGCTCTATGTGCTCTGGTGCTGTTTCATATGGTCTGGAGATCGTTTTACACTGTCCAGTAGTATGGGTCCCTATTGGACAGAGGGATAAAACATCAGCTAGTGACAGCAGGTGTATTTGGAGGTGGTTCTGACCAGCTAGCAGGGGAGTGGTGACCCACTGCATCTTGGGTGAACACCTTCATATAAAAAGGAGCACATGGGCTCAAGGTTAGGAGTCCCAGCCCACCCAAGCTTGAGGGGTGAGGTGTATTTCCAGCTCCTGGCTGCTAGGCCCGATAACCTATCCAGGAGGTTGCCGGCTGCTAGGCCTAGTCGAGGCCTATCCGGATGCTGAAGCTGCAACCCACAGTTCCATAGAAGCTGACAGAAGGAAGATGTCCTTGGATTCGGTCTGATACTGCAGTGGCAAAGTGTCGCTTGGAGGTTGGCAGAACAGGCTACCGACTGTCCCAGGACATGGTGTGAGTGCAGATCTGTGAGAGAATCCCTGAGACTGTGTGCTAGAATTTCCCCTGCCCTCATATCAGCTTAATTGGGTGTGCCAGCTAGAAAGGAGACACTGGAGAGGGTCTTGAAGAACAGAGTCCAGCTTCTGTCCTTACTGCTTAACAAGGGACCTGTTCTGCTAAAGTCAGCCTGCCATAAAGTGCATTGATAGTCTGCTACATTGAGTTAGAAAGGAGACACTGGCTAGTGTCTTGAAGAAACAAAGTCCTGAATGTCCTTTGTTGCTTAAAGATGGACTTGTTTCACTGGAGTCAGTCTGCTGTGTGAAGCCACTGACCGCTTGCTATACAGAGTCTAGGGAGAATTTGTCCTCAGTTACAGTCAGTTACTTGGAGTATCTCATACCTATCCTTCTCCTATCCAAGTTCAACAATAAAGCATTGAAAATTCATCCCCTAGACTGGTCATTGGAAACAAGCAGGATTGTGTGTGCACCTGGCTGTGTGAAAATGCTATAGTGACTGGCTGCAAGAATATTCAGCGGGAGGCTCGGGAAAATATAAATTTCACTAGCAGCTCCTTCGGGGGTACAGCTACATAAATGTCATTTCTCATGTTTGCATGTAATTTCCTGCTGCTGAAGCACTAATATACCTGGCTGATCCTGCCTGTGCACCTGCTCCCACAAGTAAGCTGACCACGGTAACATTGCAGTCAATCCAAGCTACAGTGGTCAGTTTACACATTGTGTTATCAAGCCAAAGACACAGGTGCACTGTGCAAGAGCACAACATGCCTGTATCTTCAATGGTCAGTGTGAAGCCCCACCCATTCCTGCTCTCGGGAAGGGGGAAGTGACATTTGCTGCTAAGTCTGATTGTGTTCCATTGCCGTGGAAACACAGAAGCTCCATGGCAATGTCAATTTCAGTTCTGATGTAATGCCTTGACACTGGACACACCCACGGCAGGTTTGTGCGTTGCTGTGGAGCTGACAACGTTCAGGTGTCAAGCTGTATGCAGCTGCACAATACAGCAGAGGCAATTTTTTTACGCAAACAAAACTCACAGTGCAGTTAAGCTTCATGTTGGCAGGAAGCCATGAGGTCTGTAATTCACCAGTGCAGCCCAATTGTCTACTTGCTTATGGGAAAGACTATCTTGGTTATCAATCACGTGGAGGCCAGACCTATTCAGCAGGAACCTTATTAAATTTCTGATTCTGTCAGGAATACCAAGAGAAAGGAGCTAAACATGTTGAAATTGTGAATCATCCAGACTTCCAGGAGCCCATAGGCCCCAACTTTTGTACTAATCCCAAAAAAGTATGATAGTATTAAATTTTGTGTGGAGTATTGGTGACGTGATGATCAAACTGTCAGCAACGCCTACACCATGACCCATATCTATGACCTACTAGACCACCTGGCTGGGACATGCTAGGAACTTTGTACCTAAGCAATAACTATAACTATAACTAGTAGAGTTGAGCGAGCCCAGACTGTAAAGTTTGGGTCCGTACTGGACTTTAGGGTGTCCGTGTCCCGAATCCGAACCCGGACATTTGAGAGAAAGTGTGGGTTCGGTATGTTTTCGCGCCTTTTGAATAGCTGCAGGGCAGCCAATCAACAAGCGTTTCATTTGTTTGCCCTTAGAAGCCATCACAGCGATGCCTACTAATGGCATGGCTGTGATTGGCCAGTACATTATGTGATCCAGCCTCGATATGAGCTGCAGTCATGTAGTGCTGCATGTCACATGCTCTCAGGCTAGTGTAGGGAGAGGATGCTGCTGTGAGTAATAGGTTACCGTTATAAAATCATCTCCTACTGGTATAGGGAGAGGTTCCCGCCGCCGATGTGAGGAATAGATTAGTATTATAAAATCATCTGATACTGGTATAGGGAGAGGTTCCTGCCGCCGCTGTGAGGGATAGATTACCATTATAAAATCATCTCATACTGGTATAGGGAGAGGTTCTTGCTGCTGCTGTGAGGGACAGATTAGCGTTATAAAATCATCTCATACTGGTATAGGGAGAGGTTCCTGCTGCTGCTGTGAGGGACAGATTACCATTATAAAATCATCTCATACTAGTATAGGGAGAGGTTACTGCTGCTGCTGTAAGGGACAGATTAGTGTTATAAAATCATCTCATACTAGTATAGGGAGAGGTTCCTGGTGCTGCTGTGAGGGACAGATTACCATTATAAAATCATCTCATACTAGTATAGGGAGAGGTTACTGCTGCTGCTGTAAGGGACAGATTAGCGTTATAAAATCATCTCATACTAGTATAGGGAGAGGTTCCTGCTGGTGATGTGAGGGACAGATTAGCGTTATAAGATCATCTCATACTAGTAGAGGGAGAGGTTCCTGCTGCTGATGTGAGGGACAGATTACGGTTATAAAAAAATTCTCATGCTGGTATAAGGAGAGGATCCTGCTACTGGTGTGAGGGACAGATTATCGTTCTAAAATCATCTCATACTGGAGTAGAGAGAGGTTCCTGACGGTGCTATGAGGGACAGATTATTGTTCTAAAATCATCTCATACTGGAATAGAGAGAGGTTCCTGGCGGTGCTGTAAGGGACAGATTAGTGTTCTAAAATCATCTCATACTATTAGACAGGGAATGTCGTGGCGGTCCTTGGAGAGAGATAAGGTCATACTCTACTAAAATCTTGTTATTAGACAGGGAGTATCGTGG
>BLSH010005872.1:283557-302977 GCA_018402905.1 Glandirana rugosa | reverse complement strand
AATCTCTAATTTCTGCTATCTGTCCTCAGAGCAACAGCACAGACAGCAGTAGTAAAGTAATCTATCTCAGGATGCAGGATCAGGTCTTAAAATGGCTAAAATCTGTCCCTCACGCCGTCAGCTTCCTTTCCCTATACTAACCCAAGGAGCATGTGACTGCAGCACTGTGACTCCAGCTTATAAAGAGGCTGGGTCACATGATGCACCGGCCAATCACAGCCATGCCATTAGTAGGCATGGCTGTGATGGCTTCTAAGGGCAAACCAGTGAAACGCTTGTTGATTGGCTGCCCTGCAGCTTCTCAACACGTGGAGTAAAATAGCAGAACCCCGGACCGAACCCGAACGATTTTTGAAATGTCCGGGTCCGGGTCCGTGCCACGGACACCCTAAAGTTCGGTACGGACCCGAACGTTACAGTCCGGGTTCGCTCAACACTAACCAAAAGTAATAAGGTTGTTGACATGTAATTGAAATGCTTATCCAGATGAGGTCCCCACATCACACCCATAATGTTTGCTATCCTAACGACTGCATTTCGTCCCGGGAGGAAGACATCAATCCCTCTCCCCCCCCCCTACTGCCCTACTGTTTTATTGTTATATTGTTTTCATTATTCCTATGGTTCTACTGTTTTCATTGTTTCAGCCTACAGAGTCTACCTAGTCTCATACAGTATATACCAGTAGGTCTCCGCCACCTGTCCCAGACACAGATTGATCCCATACGGGGTGCTGGGACGGTGGATGGAGCTCTCTTCTTCTTCACACTTCTCGCAATATTCTGGCTCACTGTAGAACTACAATGTAATGTTTTACTCCACAGTCTATTAGCACTAGACTTATTGTCAGATTTGTATGGCGAATGTATTACTCCGATGATTGTCTATTGTTACATATGTGATTTCCCCTTCCCTTCCTTTGTAACTTCCAATATTCAATAAAAATCATTGTTACAAAAAAAATTTAGGTCGAAATGTATTCTGCTACATTTCTTTGGTAAAAATAACACAAATCAGTGTATATTATTTAGACTTTGTTAAAGTTACAGAGTCTACAAACTATGGTATATTTATTTGAAATGTATCAACCCTAATGTACAGACTGGCTATATCATTTATGAGGCCCTACAATGCCAGGACATCTTAGGAAAGTAAACACTCTAAAGTATTTAGTAAGAAGTATGACAAGTTTTTTAAGTTGTAATTGTTTTCTACATTTTTTTTTGGAAAATGACAAAAGTAACCATAGTTTCATTTTATTTCACAAAGTTGTCATTTTAACAAGTTATTACTTCCACATACCATGGGCATATTTACAATTACACCCCAAAACACATTCTTCTACTCCTACCAAGTATGGGAATACCACACGTGTGAGACTTTTTCACTGCCTATACATATACGCACAGAGGCCCAAAATCCAAGAAGCACTTTTATACTTTTAAAGGGCATACATAATGCATCAGATTTCCTGACTACCTATAACATTTCTTTAACCCATGAAGTGCCATGACAGGAGAAACACTCGCACAATGACAAGGTTTGGCAAAGTAGACCCTCCTTTGTGTTTACAGGCATTGTGAGTCTTTTGAAAAAAACAAATTTCTGCCACATATATTTTGAAAATAAATAAATAAATTGAAAATGTATTTTTAGCACACAGTTGACAATGAATAAGACATTTCTCACACTAACATAGGTGTACTAAAATTGCATCCCAAAACAATCTCTGCTACTCCAAGTATGAAGATACCTCATATATAAAAATGTTTTTTTTGCATCCTCGTGGCATAGAAGGCCCAAAATCCAAGGAGGACCTTAAAGCTTTCAAGGGGCATACATTTAGCATGTAATTTCCTGACTGCCTATCACATGTTTGGAGGCTCCGGAGTGCAGTAGGTGAGCCCATGTTTTGGAGAGAAAACATCCCAAATGTATTTTTTAGGAAGCATGGTGGATCTTTTTAAGATTTAACTTCTCAACATGGATTTTTAAAAAATGAGTAAAGAAAATAAAATGTTATTTTTTACATAAAGTTGTAAATGAATAAAATATTTCTACCGCAAAGCATGGGCATACTTAGAATTACACTATAGTGTATATTTATATATACACTATACTTTATGTATATATTCTTACACTGCCTGCACTGGCTGTATACAGGCTACACCAAATGTGTTGTATATATATATAGTCTACAGTGAATGCAGCATGTAACCAGCCCTGCGATGGTGGCTGGTAAAATCCGGACCGGACTCTGTTTAACCCAGTCCACATGAACGCATGCGAGGCGACAGGTAGCATCCATCTACCACTTCGCCTCACATACTATCACATATCCTCCCCCTCTGCTCAAGAGAGCCCCCTAGAGCACAGACACTGAACCTCAGGGAGCTAGTGCATTGGTTTCCCCAGGGCGCGGAGTCTAAGAGCCAGTGGGTGTTCACCAGAGCCTCTAGTGGTGAGGATGAATTTGGCTGCAACTGGATCCAGGTCGCGGCCTTCAACCTCTGCAGCGATGCTGGCAGCACTCATACACCTATTTCCCAAAGACAATCTCTGGATATGATGTGTAGCACGTGCACTCAACTTCTTTTGTCGACCATGGCGAGGTCTGTTCTGAGTGGAACCTGTCATGTTAAACTGCTGTATGGTCTTGGCCACCATCCTGCAGCTCAGTTTCAGGGTCTTGGCAATCTTCTTATAGTCTAGGCCATCTTTATGTAGAGCAACCATTCTTTTTTTCAGATCCTCAGACAGTTCTTTGCCATGCGGTGCCATGTTGAACTTCCAGTGACCAGTGTGAGAGACAGAGAGCGATAGCACCACATTTAACACACCCGCTCCCCATTCACACCTGAGACCTTTTAATACTAACGAGTCACATGACACTGGGAGGGAAAATGGCTAATTGGGTCCAATTTGGACATTTTCCCTTAGGGGTGTACTCACTTTGTTGCCAGCGGTTTAGACATTAATGGCTGTGTGTTGAATTATTTTGAGGGGCCAGTAAATTTACACTGTTATACAAGCTGTACACTCACTACTTTACATTGTAGCAAAATGTAATTTCTTCAGTATTGTCACATGAAAAGATATAATAAAATATTTACAAAAATGTGAGGGGTGTACTCACTCTTGTGAGATACTGTATATATTCTTACGCTGCCTTCATTGACTGTATATAGGCTACACTATATGTATATACTACACTGCCTACATGCCACTAGCTAACCTAGCTCAATTCTCCTCTTTCACACACTACATACGAACGCTGTTTAAGCAGCCTTAAATTGTGTGGGGCATGGACTGAGACTCCTGAGCCATGATTGGCCAAAGGCACCATGCCTTTGGCCAATCACGGCTCTCACAGCAGTTCATGTGCATGCTTTGGCCAATCAGCGGGTGTCATTCCATGCAGTCTCGCACTGCATTATGGGGTATTCCACGGAGCTTGAATTTGCTGCAAACTCTCCATAATGTTCTAAATTTTGCAAACAGGTGAACACCCAATGTTCGAATCGAACTTACGTTTGACTCGGACATTGGTCCCATCCCTAGTCAACATCAGGATAATATCATCTGCGAACAGAATAATGACATGAGGTCAATCCCTAAAAAGGAATCCCGTTATCATTGGGTGAGAACAGATCCGCTCCGCCAGCGGTTCAATCATTAGGTTGAAAATCATTGGGGAAAGTGAGCACCCCTGTCTTGTGCCGTTTTAAATAAAAAAGTGTTTAGAGAGTAAACTTTCTGTGTACACTTGATCCAATGGGGGAGGGGGGGATATAGCACCAAATTGGTGGAAAAGTTTGGTCCCAAAGAGTGGAGAAGGTATGGTAATATTCATTAATAAACCCATCAGGACCAGGAGATTTTCCACAGGGCATTGATTGCATTACTTTTTGTCATTCTGAAATAGAGAAAGCCTGATTTAGTTTGTCAAGGTCAGAGGGAGTCAGAGAGGATAGTTATAGAGTGATATAGTGAACCATAAGAGTTTGTAACACACGTTCGGTATGTGTTTGGGGTTGGTTCATTTCTGTTTGGTGAACTGGTGAAAAAGGAAGGGAATTCTATATTTGACTCTGTGGGACTTCAAGCGGGAGGCTAGAAACTTCCCCGCTTTATTATGTGGTGAGTAATATCATCAGTCTGAGTTGACAGAGCATAAAGTTGTAATATTCTTGTAGAAGCAGAGTTCTAGATGGAGCTTAGTGAGGGCAGAAGCTTTACTTAGGTCAGGGTTGGACTTATTCTGGAGTTCTAATTATTGCAAGTCTGTCATTTTACATTGTAATTTTGTGAACTTAATTTGTTTAGCTTGGGTCCCTAGCTGAATCAGAATCCCATGCACATACGCCTTGTGCGAATTCCATAGGGTAAAGATGTCAGTGTCACATCATTAGTCACCTGCTCTTTAATGAGCTTTTCTTTACACCACCATAGTTAAGTAGGATGGCAGGATTCTGACTCCAAAACAGTCATTGGGATAGCTGTGTGGTTAGACCACGTGATATCTGCAATTTCGAAAGAAGATGTCTGTTGTAGCAGCCACTTATCCACCAAGAAGAGATCAATATGAGAATAGGGGTTAAACCTGGGGGAATAGCAAGCATCATAAATGTCTTCATTCAACAAAATATTAGACAGACGAGAAGAATGAGGCTTCCTATTAGAAGTAGTATTTAAAATTGGATCAGCCACTGTTTTCATGTCACCGCACACTATTAAATTATCATGTTTATCTTTGGCAATACATTTAAAGATTTTGCGGAGGAATTTACCCTGGTTAGAATTGGGTTTGTATACCCCTACAATAGCGTAGGCCTTATCATTGATTGTACATACCAGGAGGACATATCTACCACCCTTATCTATGACAGAAGATTGAAGCTTAAAGGCCACTGAGTTCTTAATAGCAATGAGAACTCTTCTTTTTTAGGTCTGCTGAAAAAATAAAGTGAAAATCGTTATGTTGAAACTTCAGGACAGCTGATTCCTTAAAGTGGGTATCTTGGACAATTACCATATCGGCCCTGGAGGTTGAGGCTTCATTCCCTAAAGAAAAAATAAAAATTTGGCTTGATGGTTTAAACCTCCGGTATTAATGGATAACAATTTAAGGGACACTAGGATGAAAAAGGAGTATGATGATATCATGAACCTTCCAGGCCTTGTACAGAACAGACCAGGGAACAAAGAAACTGTGGAGGGACAATAACATAGAATCAGAGTGAAAAAGAATATGGCAAAAGAACTGAGAATAGCAGCCATTATGAGCTTGTTGGAAATGATGTCTAAACAGGCAAAAGGGAAAATGGAAATAAAAAACAAAGGGTTTAAAAAAGAACTTGCTTGTTAGCAGAAGAGAGATCACTTACATCTCAAGGGGTAGACAGCCTGTAGGGTACTGTTAGAACTCAAGTAATATTACCCAGCAGCTGTTGCTTCTTAGTGTTACATTTGTCACAACAAACATTAATACAACTTTTTGTCACGCAAGGATAATTAGCCAAATTGTGAAAGTGACAATATTAGCACAAAAATAGTGAAAAACAATATTATGAACAAGTGTAAATGGAACTAATAATAGATTTTGAGAGCTGCTCGTTTGAATAGCTATCATAGCCAAAAGGTATTATATCATATATTAGTAAATCGCATTCTCACTAATTACCATAAATCAAAAATCAAAACCATGCAAAACGTATAAAAAAATGAAGAAATATATAATTAAAGTCCAGTGAAGAAAAAGTATTGAAAGAGCCAAAATGTTCCTACCAAATGTTCCAATGATTTTGTGTCCACCAACACCAAAAATAATGTCCACACCAGCAATGCTTTCAGTGTGCCCTCTACACCAACATACAAACACACAGCTCACTCATCAGATCTACTTGACCCCCATTACAGGTAGTCAAATAGGGCATAGGATGAATGTATATCTGCTTGCAATTACCATCACTGGATACACCATCCGATCAATAGCAGAGCTTCTATGCCTTTAAAGACTCTCGAGTTAAGCCATGATCTGGAAAGATAGAAGAGAAGCCTCTCATAGTGCAGTGTAGTTAATTTTATTTAAAATGTATTTAAAATTACACTTACAGTGTTAAGGTGAATTCACAGCATTTAAACAAATACAGGTACGCCGGTCTGCATTCCACCTGAGTTCCAGTAAGGAGGTAGTGGCGTGTCATGTTAGTACCACCCTACGCCTGTTTCGTCAGATGCGTCTGCCCTCCTTTCTAAACAGGTTGTGGAGAAGTTTGTGTTGTGGCACACAGCAGAGGAATCAGGTCATTTTGGACGGTGAGCAGAAGATTTGTGATATCTCACCAAAGCCCCCTTGTGAATGTTAAAAATAGGAATAATCAGAAAAAAAGGAATAAAAACACACACACACACACACACACACACACTAGAACTCATTTAGGTGGACAATTGAAGAAAATTAGCTACATATGCACTACACACATTGTAATGCATGTTACATGTGTTGTTGCACTGTGGTGCACGAACAAACTAAGGAGTCATTCACACCAGTGGGTGTTCATTGTACTCATGTGCAGCTAAAACTTTGTAAAGGGACATTTATTCAACTATATACGTAGTGTGGGCATTATAAAATGTATGCCTGCATCATTTAATTGCAATGCACACCAATGTAGCATACACAAGACACTGCTGATCAGGTGTCAGCCAATGTATTTTTGTATATGTTGCTTATTTATAGGTTTGCATACCTTACATTTTCAGTGTTTTGCAATAAAGGCAAAGTTTAAAATTTACATTCAATAGGTTTTGAAATGTATTAACTCAATACAATTATATCTTCTAGATTTTGTAGGATTTTTGTAAGTTATGTTGTGTTAATGTGCTCTAAATATTTGTGTATTCTTGTTAAAAATAGAGAAATGTACAAAATCAGCTTCACCACAATTTCATTCTACAGGTTCTGTGCTTTCAGAAAATGTATGGTTTGTGGGGTATTTTACAAAGATTCAAAGTTTAAAGTGAAACTCCACTTTTGTTGAGAAAAAAAAGTCCCCTCTGGGTGATCTGTATACATTGCAAGGGTTATAACAAACTTTGTTGCAGATTCCTACCTTTTGTTAATATGAAGTAATCCCTCTGTGTTTCTATGTGCCTCTGTACTGAGTGGGTCTAATGGGAGTGTTTCATAATTATCTGTCAGCTGTGCACTTGCTGTGCAATAATGATGAAAGCTGCTGGGGCTGCATCCCTTTAGATGTGTTTCTATTGAAAGTATCTCTCCAAAAGGGACATTTTTGTTGCAGGGGATGCCTGAAATCTGACTTGTATCTTAGACAGACTTCTGGGAAAATTGGTGAGCCAATCACACAAGCAGGAAATTATGTTTCTGTGGAGTGGTCAGTACACATTCTGTGTACAGAACAACTCCAGGTAGCCATATTACACTGCATTTTCAGAACATTACAGTGGCTGAAGATAGAAAAAGAAAGGTCATTTTTAATAACATAGTTAGCCTGTGAGGGGTTGTAGAGCTCTCCTGTGTTGTAGGATGATGGGTAAAGAACATTATATTTCCCACATTGAAAGTGATCTGGTTTCTTTTTCTGGTCTGGTCAAACATTTACTCTTTTAGTTGGTAGTTGGTCAGACAGAAAACATCTGCTGTAGGTGGGTCCTCTGGAGACCCACAGGCCTCAGAGCAAAAAGACATGGATTTGTCATGGATACAGTATGTTTAAATTTAAAAAAATAATTTTGTGGGTCATTGACGCTAATTAATAAATATTACCTGTACAACTGAGTGGATCTGGTAATCTATCACCTGAGAGATGTAGTGGGTAGCTGTCTGCTGTAGCATTGCTATGGTCTGAACCTGTTTTTTCCCTGTTATGATTGCACAATCCAGATACATCAACATCAGCAGAAGATCTGCCTGAAGGTGAGTACTGGCAACCAAGATAGAGGACTTAATATCCAAGACAATTAAGGTAAGGGCCTGGTACTTCTTTGAGCAATTATCATGCTTAGGAGAGGTAAGCCATAGTGATGGTGAATCCTCCTCCTGGTCTGATGTCTGTGGTTGCTTTGGGAGCCATGGTGGACTGGATAGACTCAGCAATAGTCAGTAGTAGCAGAGTACAGCCATTTCTAATTCATGAGGGTAGTAGATCTCAGAGATCAGAGGTCCATACTTACCATACTCCAAACAACGCCCCTGGTTTCTGTATTTTTACAATTTTGTATAATTTGTGATTTTAAGGTGAATGGCAAGGAATTCATTAGACTTAATGATGCAGGGTATGAAAGCTGGTGTCAGCATGCAAGGCGACCAATCTGCTTGCACCCTCTTGCTGTAGGTATAAATGTGTTTCTGCTTGGTGCACAATGATGGTATCTTTTAAGGGGGCAAAACACTTTTTTTATTTAAAAACATAGAATAAAAGGGAAGATCAGTGAATTTACACCCTGCAAACAGAATCACATATGTTTTTAATTGATCATCTCTAGTTACTAATGCATACTATGCCAAAAGAAAAAAGTTATATATGAACGAATGAGTGCTCAAACTCCCCATTTACTTTAGAAGTTTGAAAAACACCATCTATCACCCAACTCTGAAGTATTCAATTACAAGAAATGTTAATTGCATTCATTCATTAACAATTCATTTAGGATCTTCATTAAAACCAGCAGGGCTTTAACTAGCCAGGTGATTTGGAAGGCAAGAATCCATGTTCAAAAGCTGCTTTGATTTTGTTTCTGGGCCATTGGAGTGTGATCATCCTGGAGGTGACACTTCCAGTCTCTGCAGGAAAGATACAGTCTAAATATCGCTTTTAACTCAAGTGCAAAAACCCTGGCATCACATTTTAAATTTGCTCATATTTCTCCTTTTGCCTCTGTTGGATGCCTTTGCCTATGAGCCATTGAATAAGTGTTTAAAATTGTATTCATTATTTTAAGCAGTAGCTATAAGCAGTATATCTGAGAAAGTCCATAAGGTACAAAAAATTAGTTCTACACTACTAAATGATATGTTCCTTTAATCACAAACACTGTATAGATAATTGTAAAAAGTTATACTTTGCAACTAAACTATTGAAGTTTAGAAATGAAAACACACAGAGAAAATGACTAAGCTTTGCAGATTTAGCTTTTTGACAGTAGTGTTTGTGTGTGTGATGTGTTTGTGTTTCTAGTGATACAATATAATTAAAATCACTAAAAACTACAGCCACATGAAAAGTACAAAGAGCGAATTCCTGTGAGTGTTTTTGCTTGGGTTTACCAAGAGATAAAGTAATTCATTTATTCAAATAAAAGCACGCTGAAAGAAAATGACGGAACATCTTTAGAAAAGTTTTAAATAACGGATTTAATCCAGAGGTATCTGTATGCATATTTTAAATGATTGCACATGTTTATGTTATGTGTAAAATTGCACTTATGGTGCCTTCATAACAAACAGTACTTGGAATTGCAATATGAATGCTGTGTAGAAAACTTTTTCCCAAGTTCAATATGCTCTACATTAGAAGTCAATCACTGTTCTCTGTTCAAGTTTATTTCTCTGTACTTGTCATGAGGTATTGAAGAAAAATAAATGCACTCTAATTTGGAATTGTTTGCCTGTAGTGACCAATCAGCATTCTTGCTGCATTGTTTAATGAAATGAAACTAAAGCCTACTTGCTTGCTATTGGCTATGGTTTGAGTACGATGTGCTCCATTTTTCAAGTTTCTAAATAGCCATTCCCCACATCCCAAAATAATTTAAAACTTAACATGTACATAGTTAACATTGCAAATGTGGTTACAGCAAAATATCTGGTTAGATTTATTCACTTACTTATACAAATATGCTGAACAAGCTGGTTGAATTAAAAATATGACAGAGTATAGAGTAAAAATTGTAAAATGAAAAAACTATTTTGCAAAAAAAAAAAAACAGTGTTTCTATAATTTAAGAGAGCAAATATCACCATTCTATGCTGATCCAAGTTTATTTTGAATTAAATCATGCTGAGATCAGAACCAGTTCTTTACCAGTCATGTGCACAAAGATAAACACATATAATATGCTGTTCCTTGATCCAATTTATTTCTCCTACATGTTAAGGTCCTCACACAGAAGAAAATAGTAAATACAAAAAAAAGAAAAAAAAATGTTGTCGGTTAGGTAGTATCCCATGAAGGCCTGCATTTATATAGTCAAAATGAAAATATTAAATTTTTTAAGTTACTGATATGTTTAGCAAACTTCTCCAATTGTTTCAAATATATTATTTACTTGCTTAATTGGAAGCACATTTGTAGCATTTTATCTGATTATATTGTTTAACAGTTAATTGTTAGGAATCAAAAAATGTCATTTAATTGGTTATTTAAGGCACAATTTAAAGTATTTCTGAGATTTTCCAAAATACACTTAGTCCTTGCAAAGTTTGAATAATACAATAATGTGAGATACACTTTACAACTTTACAACAGATATAATTTTACTGTATTGATTAAACCCCAAAGGTTTTTACATTTTGCTAATGGACTTGTGTTTGGCTTCTTTCCTGTTGTACCATAATCAGACTCCTGAAAAGTAAAACATTTTCTTTTAGAGTATGTACTGTACTGTGTCTTCCAAAACACACACACACACACACACACACACACACACACACACACACACACACACACACACACATTCTATTGTTTCTGCTTTCAGCAAATGTAGAGTTCTCTTGTTTATCAATGATAGGACAAAAAGGGCATATGAGATCACAAAAACTGTTTGTCTAGCATTTTAAAAGGTCCTTATAAATGATTAAATATTGAAGTTTCTGAAGGGTAAAATACATACTGTATTATATTACAATACAGGAGTTCAATTTCACATTCATGTATTTTGAACTTGAAGTGCTTGTAGACCCTAATAATCATCTTCTCTAATTTGGTATCTTCTGGTCAGCTAAAAAACATTGAAAGTATTTTGTTATATCTGTTTGATAAGCACAAAAAATACCTGTTGATGTGGCCAGAAATCTCTGCCTGTACACACAGAGGATTTATGGAGATGAGAAGAGGAGAGGACTGTGTTATTTGCAATCCATTAGAAATAAAGTATGCAGGGCTGAAACCTACTATTAGAAATTTGAAGATGTGTCGCCATGTCAAAGAGGATATGCCTTAAAGCAGATTTATGCGGGGGAGCGTGCAGCCAAAATTTAACATAATGGTATGTTGCACATTATGGCACAATTATTTCTGGATGCTCTTTAATGATTTAAGGTCCAGGCTTCCTCGTCTCCACTCCTTTGCTGCTATTCCTATGTTCTCTTTTTCCAATTCTTTCACAACTTTTTGTTTTGCTTTTTTTATGGGCACTGATGATGTATTCCTGATCACGTGCACTGAAGATTCTTGATCATATGTACTAGCATTACATTCTTGGCACTCTGCTCCATTCTCTGATTCTTACAGATAAGGAGAATGGACACAGACTCTACTGTGAATGTGCCTTGGTCGTTGACAGCAGACAAGTAAAAAATGATTTGGCAGAAGTAGTAGCCTTGTCTATCAAAAAATTTTACTTGCAGGCAAAGGTTTGTATGAAAGTAAAGTTGAGCGAACTTGAACTATAAAGTTCGGGTCCGTACCGAACTTTGGGGTGTCCGTGACCCAGACCCGAACCCGGAAATTTGAAAAAAAGTTTGGGTTCGAGTTCTGGGTTCGGTTATTTGATCCCGTCTGTTGAATAGCTGCAGGGCAGCCAATCAACGAACGTTTCACTGGTTTGCCCTTAGAAGCCATCACAGCCATGCTTACTAATGGCATGGCTGTGATTGGCCAGTGCATCATGTGACCCAGCCTCTTTATAAGCTGGAGTCACTTAGTGCTGCATGTCACATGCTCTCTGGCTAGTATAGGGAGAGGTGCTGTGAGGGACAGATTGCAGATATAATAACATCTCATCCTGCATTACAGAACGATCTGATTGTGGACTAGGTAGAGTATACTACTACTATTCCTTTTAGGGACAGATTGCAGATCTAATAACATCTCATCCTGCATTACAGAACGATCTGACTGGACTAGGTAGAGTCTCCTGCTTAGAGGGACAGATTATTGTTCTAAAATCATCTTCTAGTTCTATAGGGTCAGGTTCCTGCTGTTGCTGTAAGGGACAGATTATTGTTCTAAAATCATTGCCTACTCCTATAGGGTCAGGTTCCTGCTGTTGCTGTAAGGGACAGATTATAGTTCTAAAATCATTTTACTTCCTTTTGCAGCCCTCTAGCACGTTCCAGGACTTTTTTACAGTCATTTTTGTGCCGAAAAGTTTGGGTCCCCATTGACTTCAATGGGGTTCGGGGTCCAGTTCGGGTCAAGTTCGGTACCGAACCCGAACTTTTTCACGAAGTTTGGCTGAACCCACCGAACCCAAACATCCAGGTGTTCGCTCAACTCTATATGAAAGGTTTAGTTCTTGATATAAATACCTGTTTTGAGTCAGTGGCTCTGAAGGTATTGCAACCAGTGTAGAGCAGTCAGAAATCTATCATTTTTAGAAGTTTGCAGCCCCCATAGTTCTTTCATGACAGGTCTACCTAAAAGCAAGTACAACATTTTGGAATTTTTTTTTTACTGCGCTATTTAAATAGTTTGTGAACAAACTTCTTGATCCTCTTCAGTCCGGATTTTTCCCTCCACACTCCACAGAAACTGCTCTCCTTAAACTCACAAATTACCTACTAACTTCTAAAACCAACGGACACTATTCCTTACTACTACTCCTGGACCTCTCTGCTGCCTTTGACACAGTGGACTACCCCCTCTTCCTCAAAAAACTTCACTCCTTTGGTTTCCGTGACTGCACTCTTCGCTGCCTCTCATCCTACCTATCCCACCGCTCCTCCAATGTCACTTACAACTCTACTTCCACCTCTCCTCTTCCTTTCACTGTCGGTGTCCCCCAAGGTTCTGTTCTTGGACCTCTCCTTTTCTCAATCTACACCGTCACCCTGGGTCAGTTGATTGCCTCCCACGGCTTTCAGTATCATCTCTATGCTGACGACACACAAATCTATCTCTCCACCCCCCAGCTCTCTCCATCTGTCTACTCACGCATCACCAACTTACTAACAGACATATCAGCCTGGATGTCACATCACTTCCTCAATTTCAATCTATCCAAAACTGAGCTTAGAATACTTCTTCCCCCTCATGCCATTTCCCCAGATTTCTCTTTCAAAATCAATGGCTCAACTATCAACCCGTCCCCTCACGCCAAGGTCCTAGGTGTAATCCTGGAATCCGAACTAACCTTTCGGCCCCACATCCAATTGCTATCCAAAATTTGCCGCCTCAACCTCCGCATCTCCAAGATACGCTCCTTCCTAACCAATGACACCACAAAGTTTCAAATCCACTCCCTGGTTATCTCTCACCTCAACTACTTCAACTCTCTCCTCACTGGCTTACATCTAAATAGGCTATCCCCACTTCAGTCCATTATGAACGCTCCTGCCAGGCTCATCCGCCTTAAAAACCGCTTGGCGTCTGCTATAGCCCTATGTCAATTCCTCCATTGGCTACCACTCAACCAACAAATTAAATTCAAGATACTGACAATTACCTATAAAGCCATCCACAACTTGGCCCCAAGCTACATCACTAACCTAGTCTCAAAAAACCAACCAAATCTTTGCTCCTCCCTAGAACTCCTTCTCTCTAGCTCCCTTGTCTCCTCATCCCATGCTCGCCTCCAGGACTTTGCCAGAGCCTCTCCCATCCTCTGGAATGCTCTACCCCAATCTATCTGACTTTCTCCTACTTTGTCCATCTTCAGACAATCCCTGAAAACTCATCTCTTCAGAGAAGCCTATCTGGCTCCCATCTAACAACTGTACATTTATCTTCTCCATCAGCACTTCCCCCACAGTTATTACCTCTTGTATCTCTTGACCTTTCCTCTTAGATTGTAAGCTCTAACAAGCAGGGCCCTTTGTTTCCTCCTGTATTTAAGCGTATTGTATTTGTACTGTCTACCCTCAAGTTGTAAAGTGCTGCGTAAACTGGTGCTATATAAATCCTGTATAATAATAATAATAAAAAACAACAATGCAATTATGCAGCACAGGGGTCCATGTACTTTATACATTGTATAAAATATTTAAATAACATAATAATGCTTAAAGTGTAGCTAATCACACAAAAAAAACAAAAATGAAATACTTCATACAAAAAATGAAGAGATGTTGCACAGATTTAATACAAACTTTGTAATTGACTTTAGTAGGCCACATATTAAGGAGGAGACACAAAGCAGGATTTAACTCTCTGGCTTAGCACTCTCGTTCTGGGTGGACATCATATAATGTCCTCAACAGAACGTGGCTCACATGAGCCCCATGAGCCGCGCTGTGGCACGATCTGCCACCCACTGTGTTCACTGGACACAGATCAGTGTACCGGCCCACTGCAGCTATCATGTGATTACTGTGACCGATCAGGGCAGATCACATGACAATTATACAGAATGGATGGCTTCCATTCATGCCATTCATTGTGTACATTCGTGTTGCTCACTGTGATTGGTCATAGTGATCACTTGGTACAGACAAGGCCAATCACAGCTTATCTGTACCATGTGATTAGCTGTGGCAAATCACAGCTGATCACAATAGTAAAAACTGAATGAATGCATTTCATTTACAAAATTGGTTGCTTAAACAGTTAAATACACTGTTATAAGTAATCATAAACATACAAAAAAAAATCCTGATCACTTCCCCAGAGTAGCACAGTGGTTTTCTTACTATGAGAACACTGTATTGTTCTGGTCCTATATGTAAAAAAAAGAAAAAAGTAATAAAAAAGAAAATAAATTTAAAAAAAAAGTGACAAAAAATTACAACTTCAGAAACTCGCCATGCCTCTTACTAAATTCCTTGAGCTGTGTGCTTTCCAAAAAGGGGTACGTTGGGGGATATTTGTACTGTCCAGACTTTAACCACTTCAGCCCCGGAAGGATTTCCCACTTTAGGACCAGAGCACTTTTTGCGATTCGGCACTGCGTCACTTTAACTGACTATTGCGTGGTCATGCATCGTTGTACCCAAACTAAATCGGCATCCTTTTTTCCCACAAATAGAGCTTGCTTTTGGTGGTATTTGATCACCTCTGCGTCATTTCCGATCGCTGCTATAAACAAACGAAGAGCGTCCATTTTGCGCAAAAACCCACATTTCTTACTTTTTGCTAAAATACAAATCCAAAAAAAGATATAAAAAAAATGTTTTTCGATTGGTTTTGGATTCTTCCTCATATTTTTGGTAAGAAAAATCGCAATCGGCATTTATTGATCGGTTTGCGTAAAAGTTGCCGCGTTTACGGACGATGAAAATTAATTTCTGTTTTTTTTTTTTTTTACTAGTAATGGTAGTGATCTGCGATTTTTAGCGGTACTGCGATATTGCAGTGGACATGTCGGACCATTTTGACACTTTTTTGGGACCATTGGCATTTATACAGCGATCAGTGCTCTAAAAATGCAGTGATTACTGTGTAAATGTCATTGGCAGTAAAGGGGATAACCTGCAGGGGGTGCTCTAAGGGTTAACTGTGTTCCCTGGGCGTGTTCTAACTGTGTGTGGGCTGGGCTGGCTGGGGGAAGGGGGTGATCACGGCTTCCATATAGAGGAAGCCTGTGATCAACGCCCTTCCCCCTCTATGAGAACAGAGATCCGTGTTTACTTACACGGACCTCCTTCTCTCACTGCGGGGGGGCCATCGTGGGTAGCCGGCGGCGATCGAGTAGCCCTACCCACTCCCTGGCCCCCCTGGATGCAGTGAGCGCACGAGCGCACCTCCGGCAGTGCGCAAGCATGCCTCCAGCAGCGCGCGCGCGCTCACATCACTAGTTATCACAGCCACTGTCATATGCCGGCGGTTTGCGATAACGAACCACTCTGTTGTCGTCAGACTGCGGTCAGCGATCGGCGGTCGGCAAGTGGTTAAGAAATGAGATACAGTAGGCTATCACTACATCAGGATTGATTGATTTTCAGATATACATGCCATAGTTTGTGTACTCTATAACTTTCCTACAGACTAAATAATTTACACTGATTTGGGTTAGTTTCACCAAAGAAATATAGCACGCTGTGGCTGGTGGAACATGACCACCAATTTGTTGTTTATCAGTGTTCTCCCCTCTCTGTAGGCTCATGTTACTCCACTTCCTCTAGATCAGAACCAACATCAGAATCAAGTAATGTCTGTGCAACCTCAAGAAGCAGATGGCTTACACTGTGTTCAAATAATTCAGCTGATTCCTCCACGCATGATGCTGGGACTATGTCAGGAGTAGCTGTGGACAAGGAGGCAAAAAAAATTGCTCTGGCAGCTGTGCACTGTCACTTTGTGTCATAGAAGATGAGGAGGATGAGGATGGTTTAGTAAGGCAGTCCACCACCTCCTCTGCATGCTGTGGCTGGATAGCACAGGCAGCATCACTAAACAGAGACAAATTTGCTGTAAGAGAAGTCCAGTAAACAAATGTGCATTGGCACGCATGCACGGGCACACTAGCATGTGCACAAGAAGGAACAGGCAATTGCTCATGCGCGGGCATGCGTGGGCGAGCAGGCGCACATGCGCACACACGTGCACGCATTGGTGCCAAACGACTTATTTAAACCAAGCAGTAACATGAACACATTGCTGAGTGGTCTTTCAGCTAGTTCCTGTTTGCCTGTGCCTTGACTTGTTTCTTGCCTACCTGTGTTTGACCCGGCTTTACCTGAACTCTCCTCTGGACTTCCGCCTGCCTACCCGTGACCTTAGCCTGTGTACCTGCTCCTGTCTCATGCTCCTGTACCTTGCTGCCCGATTGTGTACCAAACTTGGCTTGTCTTCTGTTCCTGCTTCAGTCTCACCCTCCTGAACCTGCACTGCCTGGCTGTTGATGACCCCCTGGCTTACATTCTCGCTACGCGTTTGCTGCTGTGATCCATGGCCATCGGGTTCCTATCGAGCTTGAGCTGGTGCCACCTGCTATACCAGCCCTTGTGCCACTCTGTGTCCTACACTACCTGTCATCACTATCAGGGGTGTTGAACAGGAGGTGCAAGAAAAGCCCCCTCTATAGCTCGATCTCCACCAAGTATGTGACAGTACCACTCAGCCAGATGTCAGAGATCGAGAGAGGGGCTTTGCCTCTGGAAATGCTGTGCCAGCAACTTACCTCTCTTACCCAGGCAGTCAACACTCTGCAAGAAAGCTACTTCCAGCTAGAGGGTCGCATCCAATCCATGGCTCCCACCTTAGTAACCTCCATACCTGCTGCAGCTCCTGGCCCCTGCATGTCTGAACGAACATCATCTGTACCTACAGTGGTTATACCACCCCCGGAATCCCAGGTACTTGCCCGGAGTGATTCTCAGGTGATCGGCACACGTTTCGGCATTTAGGAACACTTGTGAACTATACTTTGCCCTACAACAAAGGACTTTTTCCCTTGAAACCACCAAGGTGGGTTTTGCCATCTCCTTGCTTCTCGGAGAAGTGCAGTCATAGGCCCATTATCTTCTGGTACAGAACAGTACGGTCCTGGACTCTATCACATAATTCTTTGAAGCAATGGTTCCGCTCTACACTGATCCCCAGCGATCTGCCACTGCTGAATCTATCCTACATACCCTACAGCAAGGTCAATGACCTGTTGAGGACTATGTTGCAGAAATCCGCCAGTGGTCCTCTGATACGGGCTGGAATGATGCAGCCCTATGGCATCAATTCCACCTTGGCCTGTCTGAAAGCCTCAAAGACAAACTTGCTAGAGTAGGTGTTCCCTCAATAGCCTCATCTGTCTTGCTATTCAGCTTGATCGCAGATTCCGGAAGAGGAGAATGGAAAGAGCAAGCAGTACCAGACCTACTTGGATGTTGCCTCAAGTACCATTAACTCCTGCACCTCATCCATCTACCACTATTCCCACGAATTCCAGGGTAGAGCCCACGCAACTGGGGCTCTTGCACTCTGTAGTCACCAGTGAAGAAAGGCTGCAAAGACGCCAGAATGACTTGTGTCTGTATTGTGGAGAAGCTGGACATTACCTACAAAACTGTCCTGTAAGGCCCACCAAGTCAAAGTCTGCTCCCCCTACTTACCTTGCCAACTGTTCTGTGGGAAATAGATCCGCTAACATCACCTTGTCTCTTTCATTTCAGACCACCGTCAATAACACCCAAGTGCCAGCTATTATTGTTTCCGGAGTTTGCAGCTGCTTCATTGATAAAGACTTTGCTCAGCATCACCAGATTCCTCTACAGACAAAGATTCCTGTTTCCTGTTATTTTGGGCATCCCCTGATTACAAGCTCACAATCCCCAGATAACCTGGGGATCAGGAGAAATGACATTTCCATCCACCTATTGCCAACAGTCATGCTTCCAGTCCATTCATGTGGAACCTGCACTCCTTCTAGGCATACATTCTGACCCATTGCCCATATGATTGCCCAATTGAACTTTTGCCAGGCGCTGAAATACCTTTTGGGTGCATCTTCCCTCTTTCCGAACTGGAACTTGAAGCATACAACTACATTGATGAAAATCTGGAAAAAGGCTTCATCCGGCCTTCCACATCTCCTGCGGGTGCTGGCATGTTCTTTGTAGAGAAAAAAGATCACTCCTTGCGTCCCTGTGTGGAGTACCGGGAATGAAATAAAATCACTTACAAGAACAGATATCCTTTACCCCTGGTTCCTGAACTTTTTCAACGCTTTAGGGCAGTCATGGTATTCACGAAAATTGACTTATGAGGAGCATACAATTTAGTGCGCATCCACGAAGGACGAAAGCAAGACAGCCTTTCGCACTAGATGCGGACACTTTGAATACCTCGTAATTAGAGTTGAGCGAACTTCTGGAAGTCCAGGTTCTGCTGGTTCGGCCGAACTTCGGGACAAAGTTCGGATTCGGGTCCGGACAGAACCCGAACTTTGTCCCGGACCCCGAACCCCATTGAAATCAATGGGGACCCGAACTTTTAGGCACAAAAATGGCTGTAAAAAAGTCCTGGAATATGAAAAAACTGTGTCAAACTTCTACTAAAATCTTGTCACTATACCGAAGATGGCAATTAATTATGAAAAGTCTGTGTCAAACTTCCACCAGGTGTAGGTGGAGGTAAAAACAAAAAAAATACTTTAATAAAAAAAAATTTACGAAAATCAATAAAGGGACAGGGGTAAAGAAACATCACGTGAACAGGGTGGGAATGGGGGTACAGGAAGGAAAACGTCTGGAGATCCTGAAAGGTCCTGAAAAAATGTCGGTAAAAACACGGATTTTCAAGCCCAGGGGTAACTAAAGTTACCCCAAGCCCCAGGCCCTGTTTCAAGCCCAAGACAGGCCTGG
>BLSH010005872.1:227701-246244 GCA_018402905.1 Glandirana rugosa | reverse complement strand
TTTTAATTTATTTTCCCTATCCCCATTTATTTGTAGGGCACTTGCCCTAGTTTGAAGATGATTTTAGAACAGTTATATGGCTTCTACCGTTAATTAATACTTTTCAGACACAGTTTGAAGATGAACCACATTCATCTCCATTTTTGCATTTTTTATGTTTTTATTTTTTTTTAAATATTTAAAGTTATTTCCCTGTCCCCATTTTTTTGTAGGGCACTTGCCCTACCCTTACCCCCATTTTACTTCCTTTTGCAGCCCTCTGGGGCTTTCCAGGACTTTCCTACAGCCATTTTTGTGCCTAAAAGTTCGGGTCCCCATTGATTTCAATGGGGTTCGTTGTCCGTGCGAGCGTTCGGGTTCCGTCCGGACCCGGACCCGGACTTTGTCCCGAAGTTCGGACGGACCAGCAGAACCCGAACGTCCAGGTGTTCGCTCAACTCTATCCAACACCAAAACTGGGGTCAGACTGTGTCGATCAGCAGCCGGGAGCACCAAGTCATCCAATGTGAGACAATTAATCAGGAGAAAGAAATAGAACCGAAAGACAGCAAAGACAGAGGAATAGAAGAAATAAGAAGTGAGTAGCACCAGGGAGCATTGCAAGAAAACGAGACTGTCATGGTTCAGGGAGGTAGTTTTAAGTATTTCTTCCAGGGATCCCAGATTAGATCAAATTTAGGTCATGAGCCCAGAATGATGTTAGCAAACTTCTCCTGGGTCATGATCCAGGAAACTTTTTGCTTGGCAGCAGAGAAGGACACTGAGGGACGTTTCCAAGCCCTGGTAATTGTGATTTTTTTCTCCCAGCAGAATGAAGTGGTGAGTTTAAAAAGGGGTTTGGAAATACCGTCAGGCCTAAAGTTTAGAAGAGCCGTTTCTGGGTCCTTAGGAATGGCCTGGCCCGTGATCTTTTGTATGAGATGGAATATTCTATTCTAGAAACCTCGGATACGTGGGCATTCCCACCAGATGTGTAAAAAGGAGCCTGTAAGGCCGCACCCCCTGAAACAGAGACCAGAAGAGTTCGGAAACATGGCAGCCAACCGGGTTGGTACCAAGTACCAGCGGGTGAAAACCTTTAAGTTGACCTCCCTTAATGCGGTGTTGACTATCCCTTTGAAAGATCTCTGGAACAGGGAATTCCACCTATCCGCTTCCCAGTCAACATCTAAGTCCTTTTCCCATTTCCTTGCGAAGGGAGGTTTGTCTGGGTTCTCTATCAGCGATGCATAGATCAGGGAAATTTCTCCTCTCTGATCCTCTAACTCAGAGCACCATTTTTCGTAAGGAGTAATACCTGTGAAATCATTTCTGAGCTTCCACAAAGAGGTCAGGAAATTATGTATTTGTTGGAAGCAAAATTTTTCAGTGGGGGGCATACCTAATTTGTTAATGCAGTGAGTTAAAGTCATAGGACCCGTAAACGTAAAAAAAAGTCCTATTCGAAATAAGCCTTTGTTTGTCCACTAGTGGAAGGCCCGGATTTCTAGGCCTGGAATCGGGGATTGTTAAAAAGGTGGTTGAGGGGACGAAGATTTGAAACTAAGTAGGGGGGGCTTGAGAATGAAATCGCTAAGGGCTATAGAATGGGACAGGGTAGGGGCCCTCAGCTTATGGGGAACCCATACCAAGAAGTCAATGGTGTTTAATGGAACTGCCTGCCTCTCTATCGTTAACCAATCAGGTTTTTCCCCTCTGGCATAAATGGCTGAAAACTGGGCTAGCTGGGCAGCTTGGAAATATTTAAAGAGGTGCGGGAGTCACAGGACACCCTCAGTATGTCTCCTGTTCAGGACATTAGCAGGACATCTGAAGCCTTTTTGGCCCCAGATGAACTTCAATATTTGCATTTTGCAGTTTTTGTGATTGGGGTTTCCTTATAGGGATTGGGAGGGATCAAAAGATATAAAGAATCCTAGGGAGTAGGGTCATCTTAACTGAGTGTATCCTTCCCAGCCAAGAAAGGCCCTCCTGACCCCACTTTGAAAGGTCCTCTGATAACCTCTTGAATAAAGGTGGGTAGTTGACATCATATAGTTGGCTAATGTTAGCTGCCAGATTGACCCCCAGGTACAGTATCTGATTTGGATTCCAGGTGAACCTGTAGAGCTCCCTGAGTCGGTGTACTGTTGACTCAGGGATAGATACATTTAAGGCCACTGATTTGGACCAATTTACACAAAGCCCAGAGACCCCCCAAATTCTTGTAGGAGGTGGATTACTCGGGGGGTAGAGGTGAAGGGAGACGTGATAAATAAGAGCAGATCGTCTGCAAATAAAGCACACTTGTGCATTTGGGGTCCGCACTTCACTCCCTGGATGTCGGAGTTTTCCCTGATGGCAATTGCCAGAGATTCCATTGCAATAGTGAATACTAAAGGGGATAGGGGGCAGCCCTGTCTAGTACCCTTAGATATAATGAATGGATCCAAGTAATAATTTTGAAGTTTAACCTGGGCGCTGGGGTTTGAATAGAGGCCTCTCATAGTCTGAAGGAATTTCGGGCCAAAACCCCATCTGCCGAGGACCTCAAACAGGTAAGCCCAATCTACCGTGTCAAATGCTTTTTGTAGATCCACTGATAGAAGGAACCCTTCCTGGCGTGGACCCCCATGCAAATTAGAATTTAGAAGAGAGATGATGTCCACGGCTCTGTGGATCTGATCTGGGCCCTGCCTCCCCGGGATAAAGCCCACCTGATTGTCAGGAAGGCCACAGAACGATCTGATCATTCCGGCGCATGCGCGCTGGAGCACCGAGGCACACGCACGCATCAATGTGCGTGCCTGATACAAACGTTGGCGCCAGAAGGACTATTTAAGCTGGGCTTCTGCACTATCACTTTGCTGTTTAGTCTGCAGCTTCTGCATTCCTGAAACCTGTGTTCCAGTACCTGTTTCTTGTGACCTTGACCTGGATTGTCCTTCACCTATGCCTGATCGCTGCCTGCCCCGACCTCGACCTGCCTTGTGACCTGTCTTTGCCTACTCTTTCTGACTACTGTTGTCCGATCATCGCCAACCTGGCCTGCCTGATCCTGCTCTGCTGTCCAGCCAATCTGTTCCAGCAACCTGCTCTGCTGTCCAGCCAGTCTGTTCCAGCAACCTGCTTTGGCTCCCCAGTCCTCTAATGTTCCATGAGCCAATAATCAACTGTTTACCACGAATGATAATGGGGAAGGGAGAGACTTCCCCGCTCTCATTCATTCGAAAGTATTCTTTAAGCTCTTTCTCTAACAAAAAGTGCAATGGACCGGGTTATTTAAAAGGGTTTCATTCAAGCGCCAATGGGGTTTCCCCCTTTGGCCAAGGTCAGCTTTAGTATGAATTATATCTAATGAGTGGTCTGACAATGGGGAGTCTCTAATGAGGGATTTAGAGATCATGGGGATGACAGGGGCTGGTACAAAAATGTGATCTATCCTTGCCAAGCTCTGGTGGGCAGCAGAGTAGTGGGTGTTGTCCCTTGCCCTAGGGTTAAGTTCCCTCCAAATGTCTATGAGGCCCAGAGAGTGAAGAAGCTTGGTGATTTTAAGGCTATGCTTTGGTGGATGAAGCAGGCGGGAATGTCCTGCCCCTGACTTGTCAAGCATAAGATCCAATGCTGTATTTGAGTCCCCCCCATTATCACTGTCCCAGCGAGGTGGGGTGATAGGAGATTAAACATTGTTTGGAGGATTTTTTCTTGGCCCTGATTTGGAGCGTAATATGATATGAAGGTGTATAGTGAGCCCCCAATGTCCCCGTCAGGAGGATAAACCTGCCCTCTGGGTCCTTAATTTCTCTCTGGGGTGTGAAAACAATGTGCTTGGCAAAAAAAACTCCCACACCTCTAGTTTTATCAGTGGCATTTGCCAGGAAGAATTGGGAGTATTTAGAGTGTATAAACTTGGGATTGTACTGCTCAGGGAAGTGGGTTTCTTGTAAAAGAAGCACATTCAGGTGCTGGGAGTGGGAAAGTGTAAAGTATTTTTTCCACTTCACGGGGGAATTAAGGCCCTGGACATTATGTGTTGCGATTCTCAGTGTTGTTGAGGGGTTAGTGGGCGTGGTCATATTTCATGAATAGAAATCTATGCATCACTGAGAGAGGGTTTACCTGATTCCGGGAGCAGATAGTTTGAGGCTTGCCCCAAAAAGGGGTTGGAGAAGTGAACCAATGTGACTCATGGAAGGCTGAGCTTCCCTGGTGCCTGAGAGGGAAGAAAAGAGTTAAATCAAGGAAGGATGGGAGACACAGAAGGAGAATAGAGAGAGAGGAGAACACAGGGGGGAGCGGTGCAGACCTGCCGCCTGCCCCCTCAAAATCCTGGCATTGGGGGGACGAGACATCGCAACAACATATCCGCCAACTCGGCGGAAGAACATCTGTCTGAGGGAATATCAGCATCAGGTTCCTCGTGACAGTGGGAGGAGCATGACATCCACTCCGGCCAAAACCTTCAACCCAAGTCAATGGGAACCCACCCCTTCCCGATTGGCCCCGGGCCGAGAATGAACAAAAATTAACAGGCAAATGCCTTGGTTCCAGGGCCCCAAGGACTCACTAACGGAATGAGCGTGCACCCCTGGGTGATTACAAACAAATAAAGCTTAAGGCAAGGGGGAACTTCTCAGGGGTCCCGAGAGACCAGGCTGGGCTCCCAGGTTAAAGTCTTGAAGCATTGATGAGTTTAATGTGAGAGCTATCCAGAGTAGGTGAGTGGGGACCGCCGGCAACAAAAATGGTGGTAACAGTTAAACAGGGCATCAAATGTAGAAAAGTGAAACTAAACAGCTGGCAGGAAGCCATACCTCCCCAGCCTCCTCCCCCCCCCCCCCGGCAAGGTCCCAGGGAGTGGGGGAGTTGAGCGTGGGGGGAGATCAAAGTACAGGTCGCCCTGACAAATAGCTGTGGGCAAGGTAGACGAGTCCCGCAACAAGGGAAGGTGGCACTTTAAAGTTTAGAAACCCAAGAGCCACTGGGGACAAAAAACAGCAATCTAGGTCCGGATCCTAGGAATCAAGGGGGTGAGAGTCTTTGGGACGCTTGGATTGTTGATTCCACCAAATTGGAGGTATTGGGCTCTGTGGAGAGGGGCGGTTGGAGGAGCCTGCATTTTTGTGGAGCAGGGTTGAGGATGAGTCCAGGGGGATGAGGTTTAGTCGAATTAACAACTGTTCCCCATCCTGAAAAGTGGAGAAACTGTGGGTCTTGCCTTTGTAGATAAAGGACAGGCGAAATGGAAAGCGGACTTCCAGCAATGGCTTCAGGGTTCTTCTCCTTTGGATGGTGAAGAGGGACAGATCCGCAAAGACTTGAATTGGATGACCTTGGATGGAGAGATTGGGAGAGTTCCTAGAGACCTCCTCCTTTACACTGTAAAAATGTGGTTTCACCACTATGTCTCTAGGTAGACCATGAGAGCATGATGGTTGGAGCGCTCTATGAACTCTATCGAGTTCCAGACGGGGTTCGGGGATGCCCGGTATGATTTCTTTGACAAAGTCGCGCTCAGAATCACGGACATCTGTGATGGCCTCAGGGAGACCCCTTTTCCGGAAGTTATAGCATCTGGAGCGATTTTCCAAATCATCTATTTTGGATAGGGCTGAGTCCAATTAGTCTTGTAGATCTTGGATACGCGCAGTGTTCTGGTTGGTTCTGGCCACTGTTTTGTCTGTTTTTTGTTCTATTGCGTCAATCCAGGCCCCCAGATTTTGCAGGTCAGTTTGAATAACAGATGTAATTTGGGAGGCTGTTTGGGCCAAGCCCTTGGAGAGCATTTTGGAAAAGACCTCCATCATCATCTAGAAGTCGGGGTAAAGCGCTGGAGAATGGGACCCCAGGGTACCAGCTTGAATGGAGCCGGAGGCCTGTTCCTTGAGTGGTGTAGTTATCAGTTCATCAAGTGTCCTTTCCAAGAGGGAAACAATGGAGGCTGGTGAGAGAACCTGGGATGTGAGTTGTGCCCCTGGTAGCAGCCCCAGAGAGGGGAGGATTTGAGAGCCCCCATCCGTCCCAGCCTCCATGTCCTCACCCCTGTCCCCCGTCGCCGGTTGTGCTCCGGAGGCCATGTGGGAGGCTTTTGGGGCCAGGTCATTAAAGCCTGGCTGGCGGGATAAATCCCTCCTGATTGCCCCTGATTGCATGGGCTCTGTCCTGTGGTATAAAGTTTAAACAAGCTCCCCCGGGGATCACTAGGACTGGTCTGTTCTTTATGACTACCTTGTCCCCTTGCTTATCTGGGGGTAATGGCCTGGTGTTTCACAGTGGCAAGGAAACAGTCTTTTTAGGTTTGGGGCTGGGGTGCACACCTTGTCCTGGTCAGGTATGAGCGATGCGGGCAGGCTCCCCACCAGGATGCTGTGCTGCAGTTTGTAGAGCAGCGTGTAGGCCCAAGCCGTGGCCTTGAGTAGACGGCTGGGGCCGTCCAAATTTCTCCTGGGGCACTGGGAGGTGGAGCTCCTGGAACCCCCCGAGAGCCTTCTGGGGTCAATTACTTGCTGGGCTGCTGGTCTTTGGTGTGTAGGCTCGAGCTGCGGCCTAGCGTTATTGGACAGGGCTGGGTGCGGAAGTCTCTGCGGGAGTAGCAGGACCCCACGTTCCTGGGGATGCCCCCCGGGAGCCCCCTCTCCTGGAGCGCTGGGGGAGGGAGATCCGAGCTTCTTAGCTGGCTGTGGCGGGTCGGGAAGGCCGAGATGGGTCGGAGATCCAGGCTTAAGCAGCCATGTCAGACGCTCTGCACATGCGCACTCTTGCAAGATTCCATTTCTAAAGCACAACAGGACAATACATTTTTTTTTTATAGAAAACCTAAAACTCGAAATAGGAGACAAAGTTTGGTTATTTACTGCCAATCTAAAATTGTCATGTCCATCCAAAAATTTGGGACCTAGATAGATCTGTCCATTTTCTGTCAAAAGACAAATCAATCCAGCAACTTATGAGCTTTCACTCCCAGAGACATACAAGATCCACCCAGTCTTTCATGTGTCCTTGTTAAAAGCCTCAAGGTTAGACCCATTCCCTGGTCGGGAGTTAGGTCCACCAGCACCCGCAATAGTCAATGGCAACAAGGAATATGAGGTTGAAAGAAATGTGTATTGCAGGAAAAGAAGAGACACTATCCAGTATTTAATTAACTGGAAAGGCTATGGGCTAGAAGAAAACTCATGGGAACCAGAAATCAATCTTCATGCCAAAAGACTGATACAGGCATTCTTACAGGCTCACCCTGAAAAGATGTTACATATAGGCATCCGGAGGTTGCCCATTGGGGGGGGGGGGGGCAATGTAAGAGAAGTCCAGTAAACAGATGTGCATTGGCATGCATGCGCGGGCACACTAGCATGTGCACAAGAAGGAACATGCATTTGTGCCATGCCACACGTGCACGCACTGGCGCCAAACAGCCTATTAAAACCAAGCAGTGACATGAACACATTGCTGAGTGGTTTTTCAGCTAGTTCCGGTTTGCCTGTGCCTTGACCCATTTCCTGCCTACCTGGGTTTGACTCAGCTTTACCTGAACTCTCCTCTGGACTTCTGCCTGCCTACCCGTGACCTCGGCCTGTGTTTGACCCTGCTCCTGTCTCATGCTTCTGTACCTTGATGCCCCATTGTGTACTAAACTTGGCTTGTCTCCTGTTCCTGCTTCAGTCTCATGCTCCTGTACCTGCACTGCCCTGCTGTTGATGTCCCCCTGGCTTATGTTCTGGTTAGTGCCATGGGAACGTCTGCTTATCCTTTTTGGCCTCACAGACATGATGGGGGCTTATTACCCAAATTAAATAGAAACTGGGAAAATGTGTGATTGGAAGCACATTATTGAAAGAAAAGTGCTGTTTGGTGCACTTTCAATTGAGAACTGGTGCTGACAGAAATGTAAAAAATATAAAAAAAATAAAAAAGGGGGAACACCAGCATCACAGTCAGAAAAACTATGGCTGACAATTTAAACAAAAGGGGACAAGCAGGGGACAAAGAAAAAAAAATAAAAAAGACATAAAAACAAAAAACAAAACACGCAGCAACCAAAAAAAATGGTATACAGCACAAAATTTTATGTAATGTTGTGTTAAACTTAGGGCCCTAGAATGCACTGTGAGACATGCAGTGCATTGTGGTGTGCTAGGCGGGTGAAGATCCCGCCGAACGCCCCGCAAGTTGGGGTGCTCGCTGAATGGATGAACAGGTGATGTTTGGTTCGAACTTTTGGTCGGCTGGAACAGTTCGTCCAAAACTAATAATCAAAATCCCCCATGTAGTCATGTACACAACCAGGTTTCTGGACTGGATCATGCTGTGGATTTCCACCAAGTTGTCATTGTGGATGGAGGAAGGCCAAAAGAAGGTCAAACATCTTCATTGTGCAGACTCACTGACTCCACTTAAAAAGGGACCAATATACAGGGTGGGCCATTTATATGGATACACCTTAATAAAATGGGAATGGTTGGTGATATTAACTTCCTGTTTGTGGCACATTAGTATATGTGAGGGGGGAAACTTTTCAAGATGGGTGGTGACCATGGCGGCCATTTTGAAGTTGGCCATTTTGAATCCAACTTTTGTTTTTTCAATAGGAAGAGGGTCATTGGGAATTTCACAAGAAAAACAATGGTGGGCTTGGTTTTAATGTAACTTTATTCTTTCATGAGTTATTTACAAGTTTCTCTTTGTTTACAGCCATTGACATGTCGCTGAGGTTAACACGTGCGGAGCGGATAGAAATTGTGTTGATGTCTGGTGAACGCAGTAACCGGGTCATTGCAGCAGATTTCAATGCAAGACAGCCTACGAGACCACCCATCTCCCATGCTACAGTTAGCAAACTGCTTGCTAAGTTTCGTGAAACTGGTTCAGTGTTGGATTTGACAAAATGTGGACGCATGAAATCTGTCACTAATGAAGAAACATCAGTGGCTGTCCTAGCTTCATTCAGCAAGAGCCCACAGCGTAGCACTCGCCGCATGTCACTGGAGAGTGGCATTAGTCGAACATCCCTTCGGCGGATATTTGCTACTCACAAATGGCACCCTTACAAACTCCAGCTACTGCAGCATCTCAACGAGGATGACCACACTGAATTTGCAGAATGGGCAAAACAAAAATTGGAATAGGACCCTCAGTTTACGCAGAAGATTTTGTTCAGTGATGAGGCAAACTTTTATGTGAACGGTGAAGTTAACAAACAAAACCACCGCTATTGGTCTGACAGTAACCCACATTGGATAGATCCCTCCAAGACTGTTGGAACCAAAAAATTGATGGTATGGTGTGGTGTATGGTGTACAAAGATAGTGGGGCCATTCTTCATCAATGGAAACCTCAAGGCCACTGGATATGCGAAATTGCTACATGATAATGTGTTTCCCTCTTTATGCACTGAAGCTGGCACGTTCCCTAAGTTTTTCCAGCAAGATGGTGCACCACCACATTATGGATGTCAGGTCCAAGCATTCCTAGATGAACAGTTTCCTGGAAAGTGGATTGGTCATCGTGGGCCAGTTGAATGGCCCCCAAGGTCTCCCAATCTGACCCCCTTAGACTTTTATCTTTGGGGTCATCTGAAGGCAATTGTCTATGCTGTGAAGATACAAGATGTGCAGCACCTGAAACTACGGATACTGGAAGCCTGTGCTAGCATTTCTCCTGCGGTGTTGCTATCAGTGTGTGAAGAGTGGGAGAAGAGGGTTGCATTGACAATCCAACACAATGGGCAGCACATTGAACACATTTTATAAGTGGTCAGAAACGTGTAAATAACTCATGAAAGAATAAAGTTAAAACGTTAAAACCAAGCACACCATTGTTTTTCTTGTGAAATTCTCAATAAGTTTGGTGTGTCACATGACCCTCTTCCTATTGAAAAAACAAAAGTTGGATTCAAAATGGCCAACTTCAAAATGGCCGCCATGGTCACCACCCATCTTGAAAAGTTTCCCCCCTCACATATACTAATGTGCCACAAGCAGGAAGTTAATATCACCAACCATTCCCATGTTATTAAGGTGTATCCATATAAATGGCCCACCCTGTATATCTTGGTCCCTTTTTAAATATTGGTGCTACATTTGCTTTCCTCCAATCAGCTGGTACCATACCAGTCAGTAGACTGCTTGTAAAAATTAGAAACAATGGTCTGGAAATTACTTGACTGAATTCCTTAAGGACCCTTGGGTGCAAGCCATCTGGTCCTGGTGACTTATTAATGTTAAGTTTTTCGAGTTTATTCCTAATTCTATCCTCTGTTAGTCATGATGGTGCCTCCTGTGGCGTGCCGGGAGGATAAACATTACAGCTTTGGTTATTGAAGCCCCTTGTTTCCCTCGTGAAGACTGAGGAGAAGAATAAATTCAAAACCCTCACCATCTCTCCATCGTTAGTAACCAGATTCCCTTCATCATTCCTTATTGGGCCAATATGATCAACTCCCCTCTCTTACTATTTGTATACAATCACACCAGTGCAGCCATCATCAGTGCCCTGGGCCTCTCATTCAGCAACACCAGTGCAGAATCTGTCAGTGCCCAGATTGAGCCACACCAGTGCAGCATCTGTTATTGCCCTGATTCAGCTACACCAGTGCAGCCATCTGTCAGTGCCCTGATTCAGCCACACCACTGCACATTATCTGTCAGTGCCCTGATCAGCCACACCAGTGCAGCATCTGTCAGTGCCCTTATTAGCCATACCAGTGCAGCACCTGTCAGTGCCCTGATTTTGTCACACCCGTACAGCATCTGTCAGTGTCCTTATTCAGCCACACCAGTGCAGCATCTGTCAGTGCCCTGATTCATCCACACCAGTGCAGCATCTGTCAGTGCCCTGATCATCCATACCAGTGCAGCACCTGCCAGTGCCCTGATTTTGTCACACTTGTGCAGCCATCTGTCAGTGCCCTGATTCAGCCACACCAGTGCAGAATTTGTCGGTGCCCTGATTCAGTCACACCAGTACAGACATTTGTCAGTGCCCTGATTCAGCCACACCAGTGCAGCATCTGTCAGTGCTCTGATTCAGCCACACCAATGCAGCATCTATCAGTGCCCTGGTCAGCCACACCAGTGCAGCATCTGTCAGTGCCCTGATTCAGTCACACCAGGGTAGCATCTGTCATTGCCCTGATCAGCCACACCACTGCAGTATCTGTAATTGCCCTGATTAGCCACACCAGTGCAGCATCTGTCAGTGCCCTAATCGGCCACACCAGTGCAGCATCTGCCAGTGCCCTGATTTGATTGCACCAGTGCAGCATTTGTCAGTGCCCTTATTCAGCCACAGCAGTGCAGCCATCTGTCACTACCCTGATTCAGCCATACCAGTGCAGTCATCTGTCAGTGCCCTGATTCAACCAAACCAGTGCAGCCATCATAGGTGCCCTGATCAGCCACATCATTGCAGCTATCATCAGTGCCCTGATCAGCCACACTAGTGTAGCATCTGTCAGTGCCCTTATTCAGCCACGCCAGTCCATCACCAGTGCCCTGTGGCTGAACCAGGGTCCTGACAGATACTGCTTTGATGCTGCTGAATCAGGGTACTAAGAATGGCTGCCCTAGTGTGGCTGAATCAGGGTACTGACAGATGCTGGCCTGGCATGGCTGAATCAGGGCACTGACAGATGCTGCACTGGTGTGGCTGAATCATGGCTGATCAAGACACTGACAGATGCTGCACTGGTATGTGACAAATGTGACACTGAAAAAGCACTGTAAAGTCAACAACTCACTGCTCCAGGCACAGATCGTTCTCCTTCCCTCACACACAATCTCTGTGTGAGGGAAGGAGAACACTGTAATGGGCAAGGACCTTCTGTTTGTATACATCTGTGATCACTGTTATTGGACAGAGTGATCACATGGTAAAGGGTTTCTGTGATTGGCCCTTTATTCTGATTCAAGATGCACTGTGTTCAAGGGACGCAGTAGTCACTCACTCCAGGGGGGCGCATGCAAGGTGCGCAAGCAGAAGGACATACGTGTTAGTTCTCACAGAACAATAGAGCACCTTCCCGGCTGTTTATCTACTTTGGCCAGACAGAAATTACATTTTTGTTTTTGGTTTAATATCAATTAGATTTTTTTTATGTGTTTTTTAGGACTGTTTTATAGCAGTTGACATTGTTAGCATCCCCTTGTAACTGGATACAGGAATTTAGGTTTCTGTGGTGTCAAAATCAATGGCATTTTTGAACAAATGTATATATTTACATCATTTCCATCTAAGAAAGTATGACAAGATCCTGGGCTTTAATGTGCCCCTTGTATTTTGACCAAATCATCATTTTTATGCATGTTGTCCAACTCCAAGCTGTATAAACGTCATTGCTTACTGGATTTAGGCATATTAGGTGATGTGTATTTGTGTAATGAGGGAGGGTGTGGCCTAAGGAGATCAACACCCTATATTAAGGTGTACATAATTATTAGGCAGCTTCTTTTTCTCAGGCAAAATGGGTCAAAAAAGAGATTTAACTGACTGAAACGTCAAAAATTGTAAAAGGTCTTTCAGAGGAATGCAGCACTCTTGAATTTGCTAAGATATTGAGGCGTGATCACAGAGCCATCAAACATTTTGTTGCAAACAGTCAACAGGGTCGCATGAAATGTGTTGAGAAAAAAAGACGCACATTAACTGCCAAAGGTTTGAGAAGAATGTGGAGCTACCAGGAACCCATTATCCTCCAGTGCTGTCATATTCCAGAACTGCAACCTACCTAGAGTGCCCAGAAGTAAAGGTGTTCATTGCTCAGAGACATGGCCAAGGTAAGAAAGGCTGAAACCCAACTGAACAAGACATTGGTTGAAATTACAAGACTGGGCCAAGGAATATCTGAAGACAGATTTTTCAAAGGTTATATGGACTGATGAGATGAGAGAGACTCTTGATGGACCAGATGGATGGGCCTGTGGCTGGATCAGTAACAGGTACAGAGCGCCATTTCAACTCAGACACCAGCAAGGTGGAGGTGGGGTACTGGTAAGGGCTGGTGTTATTAAAGTTGAGCTAGTTGGACCTTTTCAGTAGAGATGGGCGAACGGTTCGGCCCAAGCAGAAGTTCGGGCCGAACTTCCGTTGTTCACCCGATCCCCGAATTTAGAACATTATGGGGTGTTCGGCGTGACTTCGGCACTGCCGAACGACCCATATTACATATTACAGGTGGGGGGCTTATCGGAATCTGGAAGCCCCCAGATCCCGCCCCCCCATGTGAATTAGTATTGGGTACATTGTACCCCTACTAAATCACCAAAAAGTGTCAAAAAAGGAAAAAACACAGGAGACTATTAGGGACAAGTCCTTTATTAAAAAAGAAAAAAAAAAATGTCCCCTGTTGTAATCCATCGTCGCGCGACGAACCCGAAAAAAAAAGAAGCTGCAACAGCTCCTCCTCCATGGGAGGGCTGCTGCCGCCTGTACATAGCAAAAATTACACCCCAAAATACATTCTGCTATTCCTCCTGAGTATGGCGACACCACATGTGTGAGACTTTTACACAGCCTGACCACATACTGAGGCCCAACATTGAACTAGCACCTTCAGGCGTTCTACAAGCATAAATTACACATCTCATTTCTCAACACCCTATTACACTTTTGATGGTCCTGGAGCACCAGGACTATGGAATTGCCCACAAAATGACCCCATTTTGGAAAGAAAACACCCCAACGTATAATCTATGAGGCATAATGAGTCTTTTGAACATGTCATTTTTTTCCAGAAGCTTTTGGAAAATGTGGAAAAAAATGAAAACGCTTTTATTTTTACACAAAGTTGTCCATTTATATGATATTTCCAACACATAGCATGTACATAGCAAAAATGACACCCCAAAATACATTCTACTACTCCCCCCGAGTATGGTGATACCACATGTGTGAGACTTTTACAGGTGATGTTTACTCATGAGTGTGACGGTCACTGACAGGTGATTAGCGATGGGCACTGATGGGTGACTGGCGATGGTCACTGATGGGTGACTGGCTGTGGTCACTGATGGGTGATGGGTGTCTGGTGGTGGTCACTCATGGGTGAGGGTGTCTGGTGGTGGTCACTGATGGGTGATAGGTGACTGGCCGTGGTCACTGATGGGTGACGGGTGACTGGCTGTGGTCACTGATAGGGGACGGGTGACTGGCTGTGGTCACTGATTGGTGACGGGTCTCTGGTGGTGGTCACTGATGGGTGACGGTTGTCTGGTGGTGGTCACCGATGGGTGACGGGTGACTGGTGGTTGTCACTGATGGGTGACTGGTGGTGATCACTGATGGGTGTCTAGTGGTGGTCATTGATGGGTGACTGGTGGAGGTCACTGATGGGTCATGGGTGACTGGCGGTGGTAACTGATGGGTGCTGGGTGTGTGGTGGTCATTGATGGGTGACTGGCGGTGCACACTGATGGGTGCCGGGTGTCTGGTGGTGGTCACTGATGGGTGATGGGTGTCTAGTGGTGGTCATTGATGGGTGACGGGTGACTGGTTGAGGTCACTGATGGGTGACGGGTGACCGGCAGTGGTCACTGATGGGTCATGGGTGACTGGCGGTGGTCACTGATGGGTGCCAGGTGTGTGGTGGTGGTCACTGATGGGTGACTGGTGGTGGTCACTGATGGGTGACTGGCGGTGGTCACTAATGGGTGACTGGCGGTGGTCACTGATGGGTGCCGCGTGTCTGGCGGTGGTCACTGATGGGTGACGCATGTCTGGCGGTGGTCACTAATGGGTGACCGGTGTCTGGTAGTGATCATTAATGCATGACGGGTGACTGGCGGTGGTCACAGATGCGTGACAGGTGACTGGCGGTGGTCACAGATGTGTGACGGGTGACAAGTAACTGGCAGTGGTCCCTGAAGGGTGACGGGTGACTGGCGGTGGTCACTGTTGGGTGAGGGGTGACTGGCAGGGGTCACTGATAGGTGACTGGCGGTGGTCACTGATGGGTGACGGGTGACTGGCGGTGGTCACTGATGAGTGAAGGGTGGTGGTCAGTGATGGGTGACGGGTGACTGGCGGTGGTCACTGATGGGTGACTGGCGGTGGTCACTGATGGGTGACGGGTGACTGGCGGTGGTCACTGATGAGTGGCGGGTGGTGGTCAGTGATGGGTGATGGGTGACTGGTGGTGGTCACTGACGGGTGACGGGTGACATGCCACGGTCACTGACGGGTGACAGGTGCTCTTTATGATGGCAGTCTGATGACAGGTACACTTTATGATGACAGGTACACTTTATGATGACAGGTACCCTTTATGGGGGTATATGGGGTGACTGTTGGGTGACTGGTGCATTGGGGGGGGGGCAGGGGGGATGTGTCAGTGTGTTCTTACTTTACAGATCAGTAACTCACTGATCCCAGCTCTTCTCTCCTCACACTGGACACTGTGTGAGGAGAGAAGAGCTGGTAACAGTGAGTTACCGCTCTGTTTACATTAGATGTGATCGGCTGTGAAGTAGATCACAGTCGATCACAAGGTAACAGCTGCCGGCCGGCGGCTGATACCAGTGTCGCTCCCGATCGCGCGCATGCGCCGTGCGAACGGCGGACATGCCATTTGTGATCAGCCGTGACTTTGTCACGGCCAATCACGTGGTGAACAGCCATAACCAATGACTGTTCACCACTGTCGGTGAAGCGGTGTGTCCGGGGGACACGCCGACACCGACAGAGCCGGGATGCGCGCGCCCGATCGCGCGCAATCCCGGCTCAAAGGGAGGACGTCATATGACGTCCACCCGGAACAATGCCAGGTCCGCCCCGCCGTCATTTGACGGCGGGGCGGACCTGAGGCGGTTAACAGATGAAGATAAACAAGTGAGATGGGGACATTTTTGTTTTTCATTTAGTTGCATAATAATTCTGCCCACTAATATTTTCCCAATAATTATGTACACATACTGTAGATATTCTCCTAAGAAAGCCAAAACCTCACTTTTACTTTCTTAAATATTCAGGTTTAAAGTTTTAGAAAATTGGAGAAAAAAAGTATGAGCTTTATAGGCATATACAATAAAGTTTCAATAAAAAGCTGGATTTTATTATGCTTGTTTAAAACAATGAACAAAATGATATGCATTTAAAACCACACAAAACATTACTGCCTGTAAAGTAGATACAATCACCACAGGTTTGAGGTTTATAACTTTTTGGATTAACCATGAGCACTGTAGTTGTTCAATAATGAAATGAATCCTCAAAAATACAACTTGCCTAATAATTGTGCACACAGTGTATACAGTGTGTACTATACATGGTGATAGCTATGTGATGTGTATATCTTCAGTAATATATTGCAATGTCTCTGAATCTGTCTACACAACATTTTACCATTGTACTCTTTGTCTTAGACAAGTATCCATTAATAAAATATAATATTCCTCTTAAAGTTTACTTTCAAATTTGTGCATTAATTACTGCACATGTGTTTTTTATAATCCAAGGTGATATGTCTATGCTTGATCATGAATATGCAGATGCTAATATCAAAGTCAGAGCGTAAAGAGTCCCCAAAAATAACAATCCCAAAGCTTATTATGGACGGTTTTAGCTTAGTAACATACATTTATATAACACATAGAAGGGAATGTGCTTCAAAGCATTTTGACCAACTTCATATACAACACAATTATATTACACAAATGTATTTAAATGTCTAAAGAAAACCTGTACTCAGAGAAATAAAGACTTTCCAATTGACCACCTTCTGAAAATGCTAGCTGCCTGGATGTCTCTGGCCTCTGCAAGTCAGAAATGTTAGATTCAGAGCAATTTGTAAATTTGTTTCAGGCCAAGGAGCTCATATTTTTAGAAACAATTGCCAGCTTGCTCTTGCTCATTTTGTAACAGGAAACACATAAAAACATTAATTGGTTTAAATCAAACCCAACTGAGTTAACTGAAACAGACATGCTATCATAGGGGTTGATACTAAAACTGGAGGGTGCAAAATCTTGTGCAGCTTTGCATGGTTGCCAATCAGCTTCTAACTTCAGCTTACTCAATTAAGCTTTGACAAAAAATAATTGGAAGCTGATTGGTTTCTCTGTAGAACTGCACCAGATTTTGCACTGTCCAGTTTTAGTAAATCAACCCCATAGACATTGTACTAACAGCCTCCATTTCATAGTCTTACTTCCAATTTACTGTTTCAGCATACAGTATGTTCAGGGTATCTTAAAGTGGTTGTAAAGTGGTTCTCTGTTAATCCCTCCATTGGCTTCCAATCACCCAACAAATTAGATTAAAAATACTAACAACAACTTACAAAGCCATCCACAACTCTTCTCCCAGCTACCTCACTAACCTGGTCTCTAAATACCAACCTAATCATTCTCTTTGCTCCTACCAAAACATCCTGCTCTCTAGCTCCCTCGTCATCTCCTCCCACGCTGGCCTCCAGGACTTTTCCCAAACCTCACCCATCCTATGGAACTCCCTACCACAATCTGTCTGGTTATTTCCTACTCTGTTTGCTTTTAGGCAATTATTATTAATTGTGAAAAGTGAAAACCCTACTCTTCAGAGAAACCTATCCTGCCCACACCTAATAACTGTAATTTTTCTTTTCTCTATCAGTTCATCCCCCACAGTTATTACCATTTGCGTCACTTGCCCAGGCAGGGCCCCTTAATTTCTCCTGTATCGAATTGCATTGTAAATGTACTGTCTGCCCTCATATTGTAAAGTGCCGTGCAAACTGTTGGTGCTATATAAATCCAGTATAATAATAATAATAAGTAAAGGCTCAAGGTCTTTTTTACCTCCATGCATTCTATGCATGAAGGTAAAAAAACCTGCTGTGTGCAGCAGCCCTCCAGCACCCTGACTACTGTCAATCACAGTCACTGAACCAATGAGGAGAGAGTGGGAGAATGCCAAATCACGCTTTATGTGTGAATAAAGACACCGATCAGTGGCTCGGGAGCAAGCCTGCTCATGTGCCCCCATAGCAAGCTGCTTGCTATGGGGGCACTTGGCAGGAGGGAGGGGCCAGGAGCACCAGTGTGGGACCCAAGAAGAGGAGGATCGGGGCTGCTCTGTGCAAAACCACTGCACAGAGCAGGTAAGTAGAACATGTTTGCTATTTTTTTTAACCACTTAAGGACCTGAAGGATTTCCAGCTTTAGGACCGGAGCCCTTTTTGCGATTCGGCACTGTGTCGCTTTAACTGACAATTGCGCGGTCGCGCGACGTTGTACCCAAACAAAATTTGCGTCCTTTTTTTCCCACAAACAGAGCTTTCTTTTGGTGGTATTTGATCACCTTTGCGTCATTTCTGATCGCCGCTATAAACAAAAGAAGAGCGACAATTTTGCAAAAAAAAACACATTTCTTACTTTTTGCTAAAATACAAATCCAAAAAAAAAAATATAAAAAAACATTTTTTTTTCACAGTTTTTTGGCCGATTTATATTCTTCATAATATTTGCGATAAAAAAAATCGCAATCGGCGTTTATTGATTGGTTTGCGCAAAAGTGGTCGCGTTTACGGATGATGAGAATTCATAAAACAAACCCATGTTGCAGCGCGCTGGCGCGTTAACAGTCAATTTCGCT
>BLSH010005872.1:207125-227691 GCA_018402905.1 Glandirana rugosa | reverse complement strand
GAAGGATTTCCAGCTTTAGGACCGGAGCCCTTTTTGCGATTCGGCACTGTGTCGCTTTAACTGACAATTGCGCGGTCGCGCGACGTTGTACCCAAACAAAATTTGCGTCCTTTTTTTCCCACAAACAGAGCTTTCTTTTGGTGGTATTTGATCACCTTTGCGTCATTTCTGATCGCCGCTATAAACAAAAGAAGAGCGACAATTTTGCAAAAAAAAACACATTTCTTACTTTTTGCTAAAATACAAATCCAAAAAAAAAAATATAAAAAAACATTTTTTTTTCACAGTTTTTTGGCCGATTTATATTCTTCATAATATTTGCGATAAAAAAAATCGCAATCGGCGTTTATTGATTGGTTTGCGCAAAAGTGGTCGCGTTTACGGATGATGAGAATTCATTTTTGGGGTTTTTATTTTATTTTTTTTTTTTTACTAATAATGGCGGCGATCTGTGATTTTTAGCGGTACTGCGATATTTCAGCGGACATGTCGGAACATTTTGACACTTTTTTGGGACCATTGGCATTTATACAGCGATCAGTGCTATAAAAATGCACTGATTACTGTGTAAATGCCATTGGCAGTGAAGGGGTTAACCTGCAGGGGGCGCTCTAAGGGTTAACTATGTTCCCTGGGCGTGTTCTAACTGTATGGGGACTGCCCTAGCTGGGGAAGGGAAGTGGTCACAGCCTCCACGTACAGGAAGGCTGTGATCACAGCCCTTCCCCCTTCACAGAACGGAGGTCCGTGTTTACTTACACAGACCTCCGTTCCTTCACTCCGGGGGGGGGCATCGCGGGTGGCCGGCGGCAATCGAAGCACCTGCTCCCTGGCCCTCCCCGGACACAGTGAGCGCGCGGGCGCGCCTCCGGCGGCGCACGCTCACTGTGCGCGATCTGGCGGCCGCCGTCGTATGACGGCGTTTCGCCTTACAGAACCACTTTGCCGCCGTCAGATGCCGATCGGCGGTCGGCAAGTGGTTTAATCTGCCTTCCATATCACTTTAGCATTATTTTGAAGTCCAATAGGCAGTGTTAGAGTTAGACTTCAATACTAACAAACTAGTTCAGACACACCATCTTTCCTCCTTTGTAATCTAAATTATATGAGAGGACTATTGTGCTGAAGGATATGGTTGTCACTGTGCTGCCAGCACAGAGCACAGCAGTGAGAGGGCAGGAATAAGTATTTACACTTGCAGAAAACATAATTTTATTAGCCATACTCATCGCTATTTTTATGTTTTGTATTGTGTGTTGTATTCTTTTTTGTGCTGTTGTGCATGCTACACATCTCTATAAAACATAATTTATCTAACATAATATGTAATAGTGAATATGCTTAAACAAAATTATATGGCTAAAATATAGAAGAAAAAATTCTCAGTTGTCATGTCTATAAGATTCATGTTTCATAAAAACATTGCATTTACCCTTGCACGTCCTGTTATGTATATATATTTTCGAATAGTCCTTTCCCAATTTAAAAATTTGCCTATGACCTTGCATGGGTACATATTAACACATTAAAAATTAAAACAGTTTAGTGAGTGGGTTGCATAAATGTATGGATATACTTATTGTAAATGATGAATTTAGCTTTAAAAGCAGAGTCCTTGTCAGTGAGCTGTGAATATCAGTTTAAGGTATGCATAAGATTTTCCTTAAATGTGACACAGATCCCTAAAAGATTAATTTTCTTTTGAACAGACACCATAAAATTCTTTCAGGTAAAATAATTTTTACCACTATATCAGCACAATAAAAAATTACAAATTTTATTGACTGTGTTTAATATTGAAGTTTAAGTGATGTGTTCATTGACCATTTTAATATCACATTTAAAAATTGCATTAACAATAACAAGTTTTAATTAAATTCAGCTATGGTTTGTCTGATATTATTATGTGTTAATAATTAAGAGCTATCCTTTATTCTTTAAGTTTATTGTGTCCATGCTTTATGGAGAAATGATGCATGAAGAAGTGAACAGTTGGCTTTTTTTGTGCTTTAAAATATTTAAAGTTTTACATCAATTCTCTTCAGTCCAAGCAGCTTAATATTTTAACTATACATTGACAAGATTCAATCCAGAAAGCCATCCCCCACTTAAGAATGTACTACATTTTTTGTACAAAAACATATATTAAAAAAATCTTTTTGAATTATAAAAAAGAAAATCCACATTGGAAAACCTCCTATACACTCCCAAGGCATAACACCATCCATGAACATACATGTTTTTGAGCATCTACGCACCTATGGGATGAACACACACCCCTTTCACATAGATTAAGGATCTCTGTGTGTAATAATAGGTCAGAATATATAATGTTATCCTGTGGATATCCCTAGTGATTCCTAATTGTAGAAATATTTCACTCAAACAAAATTATCCCATGTTTCAATGAGTCTATGGTTATAGAAGATCCACACAATGACCTATAGCTGTCTTTGCCCATCAGATTATGAACAACGTGTACATAGTTTTTATACTTTTAGATGCATCAACATTATTGCCAGCAAGTAGCTTGCTTTCGTTTTATTCTAATAAGCACATAGCAATAGCCTGCTATTGCAATTCTGTCAAAGCTGTTTGTATGTAACACAGCAGACATAAAGGCAGAGTACCTGCCCTGTTGTGTCTCTTATGAATCGTCACAGACTTGTATGCCTGAGTCCTGCTTGAAAACATGTCAAACAATAACATGCATTCACTTTGCTTACATGCACGTGTCCTGATTTTCAATTGGATGCACAACATCCCATGTGATAGTATGGATCATGACAGATCCTATTTATGGACAGATCTGTGGTCTATTAGACCCCAGATCCCTCCTCTGCTTTCCAAAGCAGCCAATCAAACTGAGATCTGGTACATCAGCTTGTAAACAAACAACCCGGAGGTGACTAAATCCTCATCACTTCCAGCTTCTGATGTCACAGAGGGACAACAGAAGTTCCTCCCACTCTTCCTAGTGCATCCATTGAGACAGGTCGCATTGGTCCCAGGGCTCTTTTGTCCCACTGGGGAACCCCTTCTGCCACCTGTAAAAGTAATTGGGTGACTGTAGAGACGCTCAGATAACTTTTAACAAAAAGCCAACTGCCTGCTTTATTATACCAGGATCATGGCTGCAGCTGCACCCTGATATCAAAGCTCCCATCTGAGGATGTATATATATATGTACAGCGGACAGGATGATGTTACATGGTCAGGTACCACCCAGAATGTCACATTTTGGTGAGAGGAAGCAGATGCTGAAGCTGGAGCTCCGTCCCTGCCTGACTTTCAGTGTGATACAGTGGAGTCCTTCCTGTCCTCTGGGCTAGGGCTGATGTGGCTTGCAGCTGGAGGTCCCAGGCTCTATGACCAGCAGATTGTGGTGATCCCAGACCGGCTGGGTATTGACTAAGCACAGCCAGGTGCCGCTGAAGTCTCTCTCACCTACTTCCAGCCAGTAATGAGCCTTTTCAGCGAACAGAGTAAGTGAAGCTGTGAGGTCCCTGACAAACAAATTGAGCAGAGTGGCATCAATGCATCTATCCCCTCCAGCAACCTGCAGAGGGTTTAGAAGCAAGGCAATAGGAGAACTGGATGGCTCCAGGTAAGCCATGTTCCAATAAAACAGCACCAAGCACTCCTTGCCCTTCTCCATCAGGGGTAGCCAAGAAGTCTCCCTGCAAAGCTATGGCAGCTAACACGCAAACAGAAGTGGGAGATGGATTGCAGATTACATCGACTGCTACAGACATTCTTGCAGCTATTGCAACATGTAAAGAGACTCTTACAGTCAAAATGGATTGGAGTAATAAGACATGAATTGGATATTATTATTATTATTATTATACAAGATTTATATAGTGCCAACAGTTTGCGCAGCGCTTTACAATAAAGAAGGGGCACAGCACAATTACAATACAGTTCAATACAGAAGGAATAGGAGGGCCCTGCTCGTAGAGCTTACAATCTAAAGGGAGGGGGAGGTGGTACAAAAGGTAATGGCTGCAGGGGATGATCTGATAGAGATGGCTCAAGCACGGGTCTTAGGTGAAGGTGAGGTAAGCTTCCCTGAATAAGTGAGTTTTCAAGGATTGCCTAAAGGCGGACAGGGTGGGGGCTGACCGGACATTCTGGGGCAGGGAGTTCCAGAGGATGGGAGAGGCTCTGGAGAAGTCCTGTAGGCGAGCATGGGAGGAGGTAACAAGGGAGATAGAGAGAAGGAGGTCTTGAGAGGAGCGTAGAGGACGATTGGGGTGATATCTGCGGATGAGATTGGTGATGTAGCTGGGGGCAGTGTGGTGGATGGCCTTGTATGTTGTGGTTAGTATTTTGAATTGTATACGGTGGGGTAGGGGAAGCCAGTGAAGGGATAGGCAGAGCGGGGCAGCAGTCATGGATCGGTTAGTAAGGTGTACAAGTCTGGCAGCAGCATTCGTGATAGACTGAAGGAGGGAAAGCCTGTGTAACGGTAGGCCAGTGAGGAGGGAGTTGCAGTAATCAAGGCGGGAAATAACCAAGGAGTGAATAAATTGTTTTGTGGTGTCGTTAGTCAGAAAGGGGCAAATTTTTTAGATGTTGCGGAGGTTGAGGCAGCAAGATTTAGCCAGTGATTGGATATGGGGGCTGAAAGAAAGGTCGGAGTCTAGGATTACAGCCATCACCCTGGTATGTGTGGAAGGACCAATGGTTGTGCCATTGATCTTAATGGTAAAGTCATGAGGAGGGGACCGAGGAGGAGGGAATATTACAAGCCCAGTTTTAGAAAGATTGAGTTTGAGGAAGTGGCGTGACATCCATAACGATATGTCGTTCACTAAGTTTGTGATGCATGAGGAGATTGAGGTGGGCATAGAGGTGGTAATTGAAACCATGGGAAGTTATCAACTGGCTCAGGGAAGAGGTATAGAGGGAGAATAGGAGGGGCCCAAGGACAGAGCCTTGGGGTACCCCAACAGAAAGAGGCTGAGGAGCGGAGGAGATGTTGTTGTATGTGACACTGAAGGTGTGCTGAGATAGGTAGGAGGAGAACCAGCAAAGAGCAGAGTCACGGAGGCCAAGAAAGTGGAGTTTATTGAGGAGGAGTGGGTGGTCAACTGTGTCAAAGGCAGCAGAGAGGTCTAAGAGTATGAGTATGGAGTACTGCCCATTGGTTTTAGCAGTAAGTAGGTCGTTGGTGAGTTTGAGTAGGGCAGTTTCAGTTGAGTGTTGTGGGCGTAAGCCGGATTGTAGGGGATCAAGAAGGCTGTTATCAGTGAGGTAGCAACTCAAACGGTTGTAGACAAGGCATTCAAGAAGCTTGGAGGCAAATGGGAGCAGGGAAATGGGTCTTAAGTTATTCAAACAGGTGGGGTCCAGTGAGGGTTTTTTAGGTATGGGGGTAACCAGCGCATGTTTGAGTGGAGAGGGAAAGGTGCCGGAAGAGAGGGAGAGGTTGAAGAAGTGGGTTAGAGAGTTTAGGACAGAGCAGGAGGGTAGTCGTAGAAGTTGCGAGGGGACAGGACCCAGGGGGCAGGTGGTGGGGTGGGCTGTGGAAAGGAGTTGGAAAACTTCCTCAGAGCTAACAGGATCGAAGGAGGAAAGTGTTGAGTGGGGTATTGGACTTAGTGTGTTGGTTGGTGGGGGAAGCTGGACACAGGATATCTCGTCATGAATTGTGTCAATTTTGTTTTTGAAGTGATTGGCAATCTCCTGGGAAGTGAGCAAGTTGGTGGGTGGAGGCAGTGGGGGACGGGTAAGGAAATAAGGGTAGAGAAGAGTTGACGAGGCTTGGATGAGAGGGATTTGATGAGAGTGGTGTAGTAGATTTGTTTAGCGGAATGGAGGCAGGAGTTGTATTTGAGGAGGGCAGATTTGTAGAAGGTGAAGTCTTGTAGGGTTTTTGTTTTACGCCACACTCGCTCAAGAACGCGGCTACGTTTCTTGAGACTTCTGGTGTCTTCTGTTTGCCAGGGTTGTAGCAGACGAGGCCTGGTTCTGCATGTGGAGATGGGGGCAAGTGTGTCCAGGGAGGATGACAATATGTGGTTGTAAACAGAAGTGTCTTTGTCTGGGCAGGAGAGGGGACAGCTTTCATCATAAAGGCAGTCAGTAGCAAAATGAAAAAGGGGAGGGTTGAGTTGGTAAAGGTTCCTGCGGGTAACTGTTTGCGGGTTGGCGTCTTGGGAGGTAGGAGACAGGGAGAGTATGAAACTGATGAGGTTGTGATCAGAGAGAGGAAAAAGGGTGCTAGAGAAGTTTCAGGGAGTGCAGAGGTGGGAGAATACAAGGTCAAGAGTGTTGCCATTGGAGTGAGTGGTGGTTTGTGTCCACTGTGTTAGGTTGAAGGAGGAGGTTAAATTGAGTAGTTGGGAAGTGGCTGAGGTGTTAGCATTAACTGGAATGTTAAAGTCTCCTTCAAGGATGATGGCAGGTAGTTCAGAGGAGAGGAAGTAGGGTAGCCATGCAGAGAAGTCATCAAGAAAGCGTGACACAGGGCCAGGGGGTCAGTAAATGACTGCAACCCTCAAACAAACAGGAGAAAATAGGAGCATGCGGTGCACTTCAAAGAACAGAGGGAAAGAGAGGGAGGTGTAGGAAGAACCTGGAAGGTGCTTTTTGGGGAAAGGAGAAGTCCAACTCCACCTCCTTTTCGTCCACTGGACCTGGGTGAGTGAGTCCAGAGGAGGCCACTATGGCATAGAGCCGCTGGAGAGGTAGTGTCGGATTCCTGGAGTCAGGTTTTGGTAATAGCAAGGAAATTGAGGAAGTTGGAAAGGAAAAGGTCATTGACAGAGGCAAGTTTGTTGGAGAAGGGGCGGGCATTCCAGAGGGCACACATAAGGGGGGGGCTGACGCTTGGAATCAGGGGAATTGAGATAAGACAGCGGGAGTTACGGCTATTGTCATAGAAGCTAGACTGCCACTTCTGGGGGGTAAGAGTTGGCTAGAGGAGGGCCAAGGTTTAGGGCAATATCCCCAGACATAAGGAGTAGTAGGAGGGTGAGGGCAGTAAGGTGCTAGTGTAACCTAAGCAAGGGCTGGCGCTGCAGTGAAGTGGAGGTGGTGGTATTGTGTTGGCTCAGAATGAGTCGGAGGTGATAGGTGCAGTAGTATTGAGAGGGCAAGAGTGAGGGGGATATGTATAGGCTGTGTGGTGGCGAAGGGGGGTTAAGAAGTGAGAGTTTGAGGAGAGAGGGTGTTACTGCAAAGAAGAAACGTATGAGCATGTTGGAGGGTAGAGAAAGGGGAAAAGGTGAAATAGAAAAGAAAAGTGGAAATTTACAGACTTGGTAATAGATAGCTAATGTTTGTACTTGCCTTTAAAGTAGCGCCTTATTTAAAGTGCCGTTTTAAAAGTGCCCACACTTAAACGCGCAGTGGCACTTTAACCAAGCAGTGACCAGCCTGTCCCTCGCCAGCCGTCCCAAAACTTAAACTGAATTTATACTGGGATGGGGTTGGGGGAGGTTAACAATTATTAAATTTAGAGCTAATAAAAAGGCACATGGAGAAAGTGGGGAGTTTTCTGTCCTAAAACAAATTGCTAAGCAAGAGACAGACTCTGCAAGATAAGCATAGGTGTTTGATCTTGGCCAGAACACCTTAATAAAAGTAAGTGTAGACAATTATAAACAACAGTTTGAAAGTCTTCAACAAGGCAGTGGTTGATCTCAGTCATGCAATGTAGCCCAGTTTTTCAAAGAGTTTAGTCAGTGGATACATTTAGAAACAGGGTTTTAGAAGTAGGGAATCGTGTCTCTACAGTTTAAGATATAGTGAGATCAGACAATAGAGAATTACAAGCACTACAGATGCAAGTTCAAGCACTACAGGGGAAAGCAGTGGATACTGAGGGCCATTTACGTAGAAATAATATCCACATTTTGGGACTGCCAGAGCAAGCAGAGGGTACTAAACCAGCAGAATTTGCAGAACAACTTTTCACTACTCTGTTGGATCTCACAGGGAAATCACCTACATTTGTGGTAGAACTAGCACATAGAATTCCTCTATCTTGCCCTAACCCAGGGGCCTTTCCTCACCCCTTTTTGCTACGTTTATTGAACTAGCATGATATAGCTTGTATTCTAATGGCAGCTTGCGCAAAATCAGACCTGCAATATAAAAATTCCAAGCTCCTGTTTTTTCCAGATTATCCACCTGAGATACAGCAACAATGAAGAACCTAGCAAATTACAGGTAATAGATGGGGCATATTTTCATGGGAGAAAGTCACGTAGGATATATTAGTTCTTAAGATAAGATTTAAGTTTATATATAGTGGCCATTTAGTGGCCATATATCAACACTGCTTTACTTAGTGTGTTATATTCACAGACATACAGTATCTCACAAAAGTAAGTACACCCCTCACATTTTTGTAAATATTTTATTATATCTTTTCATGTGACAACACTGAAGAAATTACACTTTGCTACAATATAAAGTTATGAGTGCACAGCTTGTATAACAGTGTAAATTTGCTGTCCCCTCAAAATAATTCAACACACAGCCATTAATGTCTAAACTGCTGGCAACAAAAGTGAGTACACCCCTAAGCGAAAATGTCCAAATTGGGCCCAAAGTGCCAATATTTTGTGTGGCCACTATTATTTTCCAACACTGTCTTAACCCTCTTGGGCATAGAGTTCACCAGAGCTTCGTAGGTTGCCACTGAAGTCCTCTTCCACTCCCCACAGATGCTCAATAGGGTTTAGGTCTGGAGACCTGCTTGGCCAGTCCATCACCTTTACCCCCAGCTTCTTTAGCAAGGCAGTGGTCGTTTTGGAGGTGTGTTTGTGGTCATTATCATGTTGGAATACTGCCCTGCAGCCCAGTCTCCGAAGGGAGGGGATCATGTTCTGCTTCAGTATATTACAGTACATGTTGGCATTCATGGTTCCTTCAATGAACTGTAGCTCCCCAGTGCTGGCAGCACTCATGCAGCCCCAGACCATGACACTTCCACCGCCATGCTTGACTGTAGGCAAGGCACACTTGTCTTCGTACTCCTCACCTGGTTGCTGCCAAACACGCTTGACAACATCTAAACCAAATAAGTTTATCTTGGTCATCAGACCACAGGACAGGGTTCCAGTAATCCATGCCCTTAGTATGCTGGTCTTCAGCAAACGGTTTGCAGGCTTTCTTGTGCATCATCTTTAGAAGAGGCTTCCTTCTGGGATGACAGCCATGCAGACCGATTTGATGCAGTGTGCGGCATATGGTCTAAGCACTGATAGGTTGATCCCCCACCCCTTCAACCTCTGCAGCATTGCTGGCAGCACTCATACGTCTATTTCCCAAAGACAACCTCTGGATATGACGCTGAGTACATGCACTCAACTTCTTTGGTCGACCATGGCGAGGCCTGTTCTGAGTGGAACCTGTCCTTTTGAACCGCTGTATTGTATTGGCCACCGTGCTGCAGCTCAGTTTAAGGGTCTTGGCAAAACTTCCTATAGCCTAGGCCATCTTTATGTAGAGCAAGAATTATTTTTTTCAGATCCTTAGAGAGTTCTTTGCCATGAGGTGCCATGTTGAACTTTAAGTGACCAGTATGAGAGAGTGAGAGCGAGAGCACCAAATTTAACACACCTGCTCACCATTCACTCCTGAAACCTTGGAACACTAATGAGTCATATAAAACCAGGGAGGGAAAATGGCTAATTGGGCACAATTTGGTGTACTCACTTTTGTTGCCAGCGGTTTAGACATTAATGTTTGTGCGTTGAGTTATTTTGAGGGGACAGCAAATTTACACTGTTATACAAGCTGTACACTCACTCACTCACTCTTCAGTATTGTCACATGAAAAGATATTATAAAATATTTACAAAAATGTGAGAGGTGTACTCACTTTTGTGAGATACTGTACATGTAAACTTGAGAGATTTAGCTAGAATAACACAGATTACAATTTTTCCTTCTTTTGAAATACGGTATATGTCTACGGAAGAAAGTTTTGACGCACTAGTTGCTATGATGAGATTCTAAGTTCACACATAATTTTGCACTATTTAATGGGCTCCAATTTTTTTTTAGGAGATCCAGCTTACAGGAAAAACAGTGTTAGGCTAAATACACAAAAGGTTTTTTTTTTTTTTTTTAGAAGCACTAGTCATGGTAGCAACTATGACTGTTTTTTTTTTTTGAACAATATTTTTTATTGAAAGGTTATCAGTACAGATAAAACAAAACATCCTGTACAATAGGGCTGTTGAACATGTTGTAGGTTAACATACAACTACAGGAACAAAGAAAAAAAAATCTAAATCAATAAGGCAATAAATCTAAAGCAATAGTTTCCATCGGGGAGGGGAGAAGGGTTTGCTAGGCATCACTCGGACTCTGAATGTGAACAGAATGCTAATAGACTACCCCAAGGAGTGTAAGGGGTCTTCTAGTCAAATGGTTTCAACTTAGTACATTGTGCGGACTAGACCATCTCCTATAAACTGATGTAAGAGAAGTGGTTTTTGGTTCTTCTCACCCTACCCCACCTCTCTTTTGTTGGAGTCATATTATGCTATGGGTCATGGGGGGGAGGGAGTAAGGAGGGGGAGGGAGGGGGGGAGTGAAGTGAGGGACGGTTTAATATATCAGACTGGGTAACTGTGTTACATCTGAGAGTCAGAGTGGTGCCCATCAACCAAACGAGTTTGTAGCTAGTACTAAGTGTGATGTACCTTAGTTTCTATAACCTCTTCCAGTTCAGGTAATTACTTGGTTCTTACATCTTTCATACGTTGAATGGCCAGGAGTTCCAAGCTTGATGGAATCTTTTAAGATTTAAAGAATTCACCGCAATGGCTTTTTCCATTATCCCGTGAGTATTGACTGCCCTTATTACATCTGAAATGTTAGGAATTTGTTGGGATTTCCATCTTTGTAATATTAAAGATCTGGCGGCTAGTAGTATATGGGTCACCAGTTGTCTACCTGATCTAGGGTAGATATCTATCCCTATGTTCAAGATGGCTAGTTCAGGGTTGGGTTTAATTAACAAACCAGTACATTTAGCCAGAAGTTTGAAAACGTGATTCCAGAAGCTGGTAATGGTAGGGCATTCCCAGAGTATATGCATGATATTTCCCACTTATGACTGTTTTTTAATAGTTTTGGAATAGTTTGGGGTTGAAGCCCCTTTTTTTCTATCCCCCTGAAATGTCTAGGATGAGTGAAGTGTGGGGGGGGGGGGGGGGAAGAGAGGCAGGGTATATTATTTAAGGGTGGTTGGGTTGGAGGTACTTTTGGTGGTGTTTAAGGTGAAATGGTGTGAGCTCGTAGACCTATTAATATTTTGTGGATGCCCCCTAGAGTTTAGATTGCTCCTTAAGTTTTATATAATATTTGTTCTTTACTATGGCTATACACAAAAAAAACGTTTTTTCTGTTTCATCATGAAATATTCGAGGGTTAAACTCTAAGTTTAAACGAGGCCCGATGTTTCAATATTTAAAAACATATAATCCCCATATGATTTTATTGCAGGAAACACATCTAATGGGAAGTAAATTAAAAAACCCTGGGTTCAGAAGGCCTATCAGGCTACATATTCCTCTTATGCTAGAGGGGTACTGGTTATAATAAATAAGGCCTTCCCCTGTATTATTGAGAAAACATATACTGATCCACAGGGTGAATATGTTGTAGTAGTTTTTATGCTTTGGCAACAAAGATATGTTATGACAGCAATTTGTATATTACCCCCCCCCCCCCCATTTTACTCTATGATATTAAATGTAGTTTTAGAGAGGATTGTTTCACATCTTCCAGCTAAATTACACTTGATGGGAGATTTTAACTCCATTTTGTCTCCTATTTGGATAGGCCTGTGCCACCTAGGCACTACTCTGCTGAATTATATAATTGGGCACAGGCAACAGGAGTGACCGAAATCTGGAGATGGAGAAACTCGAGTAAATGGGAGTACTCCTATTTTTCTACTTCATATAGAACTTCCTCTAGAATAGATTTAGCATTTGCTAATCCAACCTTGCTGGTAGATGTTATGGAAATGTATATTTACCGAGTGGCTTGTCAGACCACTGTCCTCTATTGTTGTCAATTAACCACTTCACCCCCAGAAGGATTTCCAGCTTTAGGACCAGAGCACTTTTTTTCAATTTGGCACTGCACCACTTCAAATGGTAATTGCACGGTCATGCAATGCAGTACCCAAACTAAATTTGCGTCCTTTTTTCCCCACAAATAGAGCTTTCTTTTGGTGGTATTTTTTACCACTGCGCTATTTTTGCGATATAAACAAAAACAAAAAAGGAATGGAAATTTTGAAAAAAATTGATATTTTTAACTTTATGTTATTACAAAAATACAATAAACTAAATTTTAGTCATAAATTTTTGCCAAAATGCATTCAGCCACATGTCTCGGGTAAAAAAAAGCCAATTAGCGTATATTTATTGCTTTGCGCAAAAGTTATAGCGTCTACAAACTAGTGTACATTTTCTGGAATTTCCGCAGCTTTTATTTTATGACTGCCTATCTCATTTCTTGAGGTGCTAAAATGGAGGGGCAGTACACCCCCCCCCCAAATGACCCCATTTTGGAAAGTAGACACCCCAAGGAATTTTCTGAGAGGCATGTTGAGGACAGTGAATATTTTATTTTTTTGTCATAAGTGATTGAAAAATTACCAAAAAAAAAAAATGGCACTAAGTTGTTGCTGAAATGATATATTGCTCACATATGCCATGGGTATATGTGGCATTACACCCCAAAATACATTCTGCTGCTTCTCCTGAGTACGGGGATACCACATGTGTGAGACTTATTGGGAGCCTATCGGCGTATGGGACCCCAAAAACCAATCACCTCCTTCAGGATTTCTAAGGGCAAAAATTGATGCCTTCACCCCACACTACCTATCTCAGTTTTGGAGGCCATGGAATGCCCAGGTAGCACAGCCCCCCCCCCCCAAATGACCCCATTTTGGAAAGAAGATACCCCAAGCTATTTGCTGAGAGGCATGTTGAGTCCATGGAATATTTTATATTTTGCCACAAGTTTTGGGGAAATTACAATTTTTTTTTCACAAAGTTCTCACTAAATGATAAGTTACTTGAACATGCCGTGGGTATATGTGAAATTACACCCCAAAATACATTCTGCTGCTTCTTCTGAATAAGGGGATACCACATATGTGAGACTTTCTGGCAGTCTAGCCGCGTACAGAACCCCAAAAATCAATCACCGCCTCCAGGCTTTCTGTACACGGATAGGCTCCCAAAAAGTCTCACACATGGGGTATCCCCGTACTCAGGAGAAGCAGCAGAATGAATTTTGGGGTGTAATTCCGCATATACCCATGGCATGTGTGAGCAATATAACATTTCAGTGACAAAAAAAAAAAAGTAAATATTGTAATTTCCCGGAAACTTGTGACAAAATATAAAATATTCCATGGACTCAACATGCCTCTCAGCAGATAGCTTGGGGTGTCTACTTTCCAAAATAGGGTCATTTGGGTTTGTTTTTTTTTTGCTATATGGGCATTTCATGGCCTCCGAAACCTGGATAGGTAGTGTGAGGTGAAGGCACACATTTTTGCCCTTAGAAATCCTGAAGGAGGTGATTGGTTTTCAGGGTCCCGTACACGGATAGGCTCCCAAAAAGTCTCACACATGGGGTATCCCCATACTCAGTAGAAGCAGCAGAATGTATTTTGGGGTGCAATTCCACACATATCCATGGCATGTGTGAGCAATATATCATTTCAGTGACAACTTTGTGGATTTTTTTTTTTGTCATTTTTCCATCACTAATGACAAAAAAATCAAATATTCCATGGACTCAACATGCCTCTCAGAAAATAGCTTGGGGTATCTACTTTCCAAAATGGTGTCATTTGGGGGGGTTTAAACTGTCCTGGCATTTTATGCCGAACATCACCCACTCTTCTAACCACTTGATCCACCAAGTCTTTTCTGACACTTTTTGTTTACATGAAAAAAATACTTTTTTTTGCTAGAAAATTACTTTGAACCCCCAAACATTATATATTTTTTTAAAGCAGAGGCCCTACAGATTAAAATAGTGGGTGTTACATTTTTTTTTCAGAAAGTATTTGCGCAGCAATTTTTCAAATGCAATTTTTGGGGAAAAAAAAACACTTTTTTGAATTGTAATTCACAAAAACACACTATTTTGCCCAAGTGACGCACACCCGCGAAGCGGTGACAAACTATATACATTTTTAAAAGCCTTAAAAAGCTTTTACAGGTTACCACTTCAGATCTGCAGAGGAGGTCTACTGCTAGAATTACTGCCCTCGATCTGATGTTTGCGTTGATACCTCACACGCATGGTGAAATTGTTGTTTACTTATGACATGAGACTGACGCTTGTGTCCATCTTTGCGTGTGTGCGTGCACGGGGCGCAGGGGTGCATTTTTTTTTTTAATTATTCATTTTGCTTTTTTATTTTTTTTTTACACTGTCCCTTTCATCTTTTGTTTTATCATTTTTATCACAGGGATTTTAAATATCTCCTATGATAAAAATAGGTATTGTCGCATATTTGTTTTTTTTTTTAATTTGTGGTCTACTAAACTCTAGATCTTTCCCTAGCCCTTAAAGCATCTGACCACACCAAAATCGGTGTGATAAAATGCTTCCCCAATTTCCCAATGGCGCTGTTTATATCTGGCGAAACCGAAGTCACAAAATGCTCGTAGCCTCCGGTTTCTTAGGCCATGGAGATGATTGGAGCCATTCTAGTCTTCAATCAGCTCTATGGTCAGCTGGCGGAACCACCAGCTGCATTCTCACGTTCCCCGGTGGGACAGGATAGCCTGAGAAGACCAGCAACACACTAGTATGTCGCTGGTCTTTGTTGGGCATATATTGTAATGTTCTTTTTTTCATGAAAAAAAAAGAATCAATGGGTGGGTATGCCCACCATTAGAAAACCTCCCTTCATCCTCCCACTTCTAATGGTGGGCATAGCCACTTTTTAAAAAAATATACCGGAGCATAGGGGTAATCCGCCCCAATTTCCACTCACTGCCCCTATGCTCCAGTATATTTGCTCTTTTTTTAACTGTGGTGGGGAAATCACCGCCAACAGCGCTGGAGTCTCTGCTTTATGAATGGTGGGAGCAAACACTTTTGCTGTCACCATTAATAAATCAGTGCTGCAGCTGAATGGCGTACCTGAAAAGGAATAAACAATTAAAAAAACACAGTAACTTAAAAAATTACATACCTGCTAAGAAGAAAAAAAATTGTAAAACACATTAACAATAAAACCTTACAGGTAAGCATTAACAAAACAATTACATACCTGCAAAGAAAACATGATAAAAACAGTAACAAACAGGTATGCATAGAAAATATTAACAATGGAGAGAGAACAGAGAGAGATTAGAGAGAAAACAAGAGAGAGAGAGAAAAAAGAAATGTACAACTGTTTTTGTTTTTTTTTATTTTATATTTTTTTGTTTTTTTTATCTTTTTTTATTTTTTTGTTGTTTTACATTTTTTCTATTTTTTTTGTTTTTTTGGTACGCCTTTTTTTTTGTAACTAAAAATCGGTTCCAGGTTTGGGTCTCTCAAAATGCACTGGCATCTTTGGAGACCCTATGTCAGTGTGTCTGCTGCACCCTACGCTAATAATTCACTAATGTGTTATAGCGTTCAAAACAGTCATTGATGCAGAGACCAGGCTGGTCAGGACAGGTGGAACAATAACTGAAGGTGTCACGCCTGTATCTGCGTCGTCTGCAGACATGACATCTCTTTTGTGGTTCTCTGTGGCCTGGGGTACCACGAAGGACACGTGGAAAGTGCCTCCCATGCAGCCGGCTAACTGCATTCACATTGTGAATTGGGGGGGCAGCACCATCTGGATACAGAAGGGCTGTGACGATCTCTTCCATGAATTTGAGGAAGGATCCTGTCAGTCCTAATGCTCTGTATAAGACATGAGCGTTCAGCAAAGCCAATTGAAAAAGGTATAGAGACACTTTTTTGTACCAGCGTCTCACTCTATGGGCAATTAGGTACGGTGCCAGTAACTGATCATTGAGGTCCACCCCTCCCATATTTAGGTTATATTCGTGGACAGAGAGGGGTTTCTCCACAAGACCAGTCGCCGTAGAAATTTGCACTGTCGTATCTGCATGAAGGGAGGTCAGAACGAAAACATTACGATTGTCCCTCCACTTCATCGCAAGCAAATTATTACACTTATTACAGGCTCTCTCCCCCCAACTAAGACGGGATTCTACAAGCCATTGGGGAAGCCCCGGCGATTAGGTCACACGGTGCCACATGCGCCAATCTGATGATCAAACAAGTGACTAAAAAGTGGCACACTCGTGTAATAATTGTGGTACCCCTTTCTGAATAAGGGTGACACCAAGCTCCACACAATCTTGCCAGCGCTCCCTATGTAGTCTGGGCGTCCTTCCGGCTCTACGTGACTATCTTTGCCCTCATAAACCGTGAAACTATGTGTATAGCCTGTGGCCCTGTCACAGAGCTTATACAGTTTGACCCCGTATCTGGCACGCTTGCTGGGGACGTACTGCTTGAAAGCAAGACGGCCAGAAAATTTAACCAGGGACTCATCCACGCACACAACTTGGTTGGGAATAAAAAGTGCGGTGAACTTCTGTTTGAAATGGTTTATGAGGGGCCGAATTTTGTAGAGCCGGTTAAATTCAGGGTCACCCCGTGGACGACTGAGTTCATTGTCACTGAAGTGCATGAACCGCAAAATCAGCTCGTATTGTGGCCTGGACATGCAAGCAGAGAACACAGGCATATGGTGAATTGGGTGCGTGGACCAATATGACCGCAATTCAGATTTTTTAGTTATACCCATGAGGAAGGAAAGGCCCAAAAAGGTCTTAAATTCTGGAACCGTGATTGGTTTCCAGTCACTGGCAAGTATCAAATGGGGATTAATGGCGATGAATTGACCAGCATATAAATTGCTTTGGTCCACAATAGATCTATAGAGATCTTCCGTGAAATACAGCAAATAAAAATTAATAAATTAAAAAAGCAATCCTGCGCATAAGGGGATTATACAAATAGTGTTAAATGATGAATATAGCAATTATATAATAAAAAAGTCTATGCAGCCAGCAGATAGTTCGGGTAAAACTCAAGTATGTATGGTTTCAGACTGCAGCGCATATAGTCCTCTTAAATGAATCCAGAGAGTAAGAGTCCTTGGTAGATCATAGCAGTTATCAACAATCACCAGACCCCCACCGTGGAAACCGTCACCAATGACACCAACACTCAGAGCCGCTTACCAGATGTCACCGACCCCCCACTACAGAGGGTCAGAATCCGCTAAGTAATTTAAGGAAGGACCACAGCTCCAGCCTCACTCCCTCGGGATCGATACGATTTCACAGCACTGGATAATAGACGCATCAAAGGCCCAGATACCCAAGAAGACTGTGAACTGAGCTCAGCTGGGCTCAGTTCACAGTCTTCTTGGGTATCTGGGCCTTTGATGCGTCTATTATCCAGTGCTGTGAAATCGTATCGATCCCGAGGGAGTGAGGCTGGAGCTGTGGTCCTTCCTTAAATTACTTAGCGGATTCTGACCCTCTGTAGTGGGGGGTCGGTGACATCTGGTAAGCGGCTCTGAGTGTTGGTGTCATTGGTGACGGTTTCCACGGTGGAGGTCTGGTGATTGTTGATAACTGCTATGATCTACCAAGGACTCTTACTCTCTGGATTCATTTAAGAGGACTATATGCGCTGCAGTCTGAAACCATAAATAAAAATTAATGGCCGTAAAATCAGCTGTATTCACCGTGATTCCGGGTTGGGCAGTGAATGGGGGAAGTATGGGCGCTGCATCAGTGGGGGGTTGCCAATCAGGGTTTGCAAGCGTGTCAGGAAGGGCACTATGGGTTCTGCGGGCCTGTGTTTGTCTTCTTCGTGGCTGCTTGGCATTACTCGTGCTAGCCACACCAGCTTGTACTGCACTTATGGGACTCGCCACGTCACCACGTGACACTGCAGTGCTGGTTCGTCTACGTCTGGGTTGGGCAGCGAATGGGGGAAGTATGGGCGCTGCATCAGTGGGGGGTTGCCAATCAGGGTTTGCAAATAGGGTAAACGAGCCACACCACAGATTTTAGGTTTTGGCAATTGGTTGGGTCAAGCTTTTATTGAATTTTTATATATAATTGAAGATTTATATTGAAGGCTTCTGCGAGAGCTCACTAGAGTTGGATGTCTAATGTGTGATATATATGTATGTTGAAATATGGTAATAAAAAGATTTATAAAAAAAAAAAAAAGAATGTCACATTGGGCAGACACCTCTCCAGTGGTACTTTCCATTCCGGCTCAATACTCAACAGCATTTCACACACATGAGAAACTAAAAATCTCTATTATATAAAATCTATCCTGATGGGTGTTTAATGATTACAAACACAACTGCTTCTTCATCAATATATTTCCACATTTGAATCTTTTTTCTATTGAAATATCAATATACCATAGTTATGCTCATTTCATTCTAATATACACTCTATTGTCAAAAGTATTGGGGTGCTGCCTTTACACGCACATGAACTTTAGTGACATTCCAGTCTTAGTCCATACGGCTCAATATTGAGTTGGTCAACCCTTTTCAGCTATAACAGCTTCAACTCTTCTGGGAAGGCTGTCCACAAGGTTTAGGATTGTGTCTATGGGAATGTTTGACCATTCTTCCAGAAGCGCATTTTTGAAGGTCACTCAAGTTACTCCACCCCAAACTCACTCATTTATGTCTTTATGGACCTTGCTTTGTGCAGTGGTCCAAATCATTTGGTGGAGGGGGGGTTATGGTGTGGGGTTGTTTTTCAGGGGTTGGGCTTGGCCCCTTAGTTCCAGTGAAGGGAACTTTTAAGACGTCAGCATACAAGACATTTTCGACAATTTCATCCTCGCAACTTTGTGGGAACAGTTTTGGGATAGCTCCTTCCTGTTCCAACAAGAATGCTCACCAGTGCACAAAGCAAGGTCCATAAAGATGTGGATGAGCAAGTTTGGGGTGGAGGAACTTGACTGGCCTACACAGAGTCCTGGCCTCAACCCGATAGAACACCTTTGGGATGAATTAGAGAGGAGACTGCGAGCCAGGCCTTCTCATTCAACATAAGTGCCTGACCTCAAAATTGCGCTCCTGAAAGAATGGCCAAACATTCTCATAGACACACTTCTAAACCTTATGGACAACCTTCCTAGAAGAGTTGAAGCTGTTATATCTATAAAGGGTGGGCCAACTCAATATTGAACCCTACGGACTAAGACTGGGATGCCATTAAAGTTCATTAAAGTTCACGTGCCTGTTAAGGCAGGCAAGCAAAGAAAGAGAGTGATGGTCGGAGTAGGGGAGGAGATTTCCTTTCACACTGCACTCCCATTCTCACTGAAGCAGCGGGGGGGGGGGATGTGGGGGGGGTGTAAATCTAGATACAGATCAGAAGCAGATGCTAATTTGGGCTTCCATGATGGCTAGTTATGTACACTTATGACTGCATTTGTTATGGTAGTGTGATCTCAGTTGAAGGGGGGGTGCCTAAATATTAGTCCACTAATCCTCTCCAGTTGACACCTAAGTTGCTGTGTGGACTCTTAATACCTGTGCAAAACCTTTATTTATATTTGTTAACCCCAAGGGACAGCGAAATCTAAATCAGTGAAATTGATTGATCCTGAGAAAGCTGGCCGCTTGCTTAAAAACAACATTACTGGGGTTATGGCTGATATCTTCAGCCATAATCCAGGTAAACCATTTGCAGACCACAACGTATATATACAGTACATACTGCGGTCAGCAAGTATAAATAAAGACAGGCTCAGTTTTTGATCATGCCCTTAAATTAAAAAAATGCCTACGATGTACAGTACATTCATCATAAATCACATTGTCTAGTAATGTAGAACCATGTAAATCATGAGACCCTATGCCTGCTGACCTCCTTCTTCTTCTTCTTTTGAAAGAAAATAAAAAGACTGACTGCTGACATGTCTGTTTTGTCACTTCCCTCAGAAAAATGACAGCTCTGGCAAATCACAGCTGATATAAACAGTTGCGGGATCTCCCAAGTGGCATCATTGACATGGGAATAAAAAAACACATCAGTGACCAAATATGCTCATATCTAGTGTTGAGCGAACCCGGACTGTAACGTTCGGGTCCGTACCGAACTTTAGGGTGTCCGTGGCACGGACCCGGACCCGGACATTTCAAAAATCGTTCGGGTCAGGCCCAGGCCCAGGCACGGTGCCTGTGGGATTTCAAGCCATGCCTGGGCTTGCAATGTCAGGCCCAAGCGAGTTGTGATCTATACTCGTATAAACCAGTGACTACACAAAAAAATAAGGGTACAGTTACTACGGTGAACCCTCTAGGGCGTTGACAAATATAGTCGACACTAAACGGTCTCGACAGTAAAAAGACTCCCTTCACTGTTTTGTCTGTACAGTCGTCAGTCAGAAAAATAAAAGAAAGTTTTCTTCTTCTTCTTCCTCCAGTCGTCCGTATCCCAGAGTACTAAATGTACCAAGATGTAATGATCTGTTACACTAAATA
>BLSH010005872.1:154320-168537 GCA_018402905.1 Glandirana rugosa | reverse complement strand
AAATCCGGCCCTCCCTTGCTTGTAAACTATCCCCTAAGACGCGCACTTACTCCATGCCTAAAATTAAAACTCCTTCGGGACATTTATCCCAAAACCCCCAAAAAATTCTAGAAACATTTACTGAGTTCTATAAAGATCTCTATTCTACCATAACCCCAAATTCTCCAACTGCCATAGATGACTTCCTACTTGGAATCACTTCTACCGCCTTCTCAGATGAACATCGAGAAGCCTTGGAGGCCCCATTTACGGAAGCTGAGGTCAGAGAGGTTATTGTGGGGATTGAGGAACGGCTCAGCCCCCGGCCCAGACGGTTTCTCCTCCCGGTATTTCAAAACCTTTCAGGAGGTTCTCTCTCCTTTCCTGGTCCGGCTCTTTAATTACTTACAAGGAGGTAAGCCTATCGAAGCCAATGCTAATCTCGCCTTCATCTCAGTCATCCCGAAACCGGGGAAGGACCTAAGTGAAGTCAGCAATTTTAGACCTATCTCACTTATAAATGTAGATCTTAAAATTATGACAAAAATTTTGTCTAATAGACTCTAGATTCATAGGCCTATATGTGCACAAAGATCAAGTCGGGTTTGTTCCGGGTAGACAGGGGCCGGACCAGGTTAGGAGAGCAAAAAATATTATTTCCCTAATGAAATCGGGCTGGGGTGGAGGAACTCCTCAGGAAGGCCTCCTGCTTTCCCTAGACTTACAAAAGGCCTTCGACACGGTCTCCTGGCCATTTCTTTTTGCAGCTTTAACTAAATGGGGGGCTGGACCTAAATTCCTCAAGGCCTTAAAATCATTATACTCCTTCCCAACTGCCAGGATAAAATTATGCGGTCACTACTCAGAACCCTTCCCGATAGCGAGGGGGACAAGGCAGGGATGCCCATTGTCCCCATTGCTGTTTGCGCTAGTGATTGAGCTGTTAGCAATGGGGATTAGGGCGGACCCTAATATACATGGGGTAAGATGCGGCCCAACCTCTCATAAATGCGCGTTGTTCGCGGATGACGTCCTATTGTTTCTCACTGCTCCCATGATTTCTATCCCTAGTGTCTTCAGACTTCTCACGGAATTTGGAGACGCCTCTGGCCTCAGGGTGAACATGTCCAAGACCTTAGCCTTGAATGTGTCGATCACACAAGGGGAGGTTGACCTCCTCAAGAAACAGTTTTCCTTTAGCTGGAAGACCAACTACATTCCTTACCTAGGCATCAACCTCTCCTCATCCATTGACACGCTCTACAAATACAATTATCCACCCCTTTACAGACAACTAACCTCTGATCTCTCACAATGGGCCCAGTGCAGGATGTCTTGGCTAGGACGCATCAACGCCATTAAGATGACACTTCTACCATGGATTCTGTATCTATTTCGCTCTCTGCCCATCCCGGTACCTAAAAACCAACTATCCAAGCTCCAATAAGATGTTAATCGGTTCGTATGGGGTAAATCTGGCCACCGTTTCTCTAAAAATATCCTTTATAGACCCAGATCCGGAGGGGGTTTGGGGCTCCCTAACCTCTGGTACTATTACCAAGCAGCACAGCTAACACAGATCTCTTTAATCTATTCCCCGAGGGATAAACCGGACTGGTTAAGTATGGAGAGGCAATCCATTCCCAAAAATACTATAGATTTCCTGATTTGGAGACCCCCTAAATCCAGACCACCGGTCTTGGCTCCTTCCCTCTCCCATTCTCTATCCTTATGTGATTCATTAATTAAAAAGTGCAATTTAATATCCCCATGGATCCCCCTATCTCACCTCTTTCATAACCCTCTCTTCCCACCTGGGATGAACATTGAGGCCTTCAAATGGTGGACTCAGAAAGGGTTGTATCGAATCGGTCACTTTTTTAATGCGGGTGGACCCATCTCTCTTCAGCATTGCCTACGAGTTCTCGAGATGCCCCCCGAAGAACGGTTTCGTTACATGCAAATTAGACATTTTCTTGACTCCATTAGGGCAACCTCACCACATCCCCTGACTGTCACACCCTACGAGCAATGGTGCTCCTCAGCCATGGACACGAGAGGAGGGATCTCACTTATATACTCTTTGCTCTCAGAACCGAGCGAAAAAGCCTCCTTCATGATAAATTGGGAGCAGGACCTCGACATTGATTGGGACTTGGAGTCTTGGCACCGTAACATGGAGAATTCATGTAAGGGGGTTCATAATACAATACTTAAGGAAGCTAACTTGAAAATTATAACACGTTGGTATTTAGTCCCTACTCGCTTAGCTAGACTTTACCCTCAGACGTCTCCCCTCTGCTTCAGGGGATGCGAACACCTGGGGTCTATCTTCCATATCTTTTGGACCTGCCCAAAAATTTGAAATTTTTGGAATAAAATTTTCCGATTGATCCGCAAGGTCACGGGAATCCCGGTCCCACTAGATCCGGAGATAGCCCTCCTCAACCAAACGGTCCCTGAGTGTTCCAAAGCTACTAAATACCTCATTCGTTTCATCCTCATAGGTGCTAAGATAACAATCGCTGGGGCTTGGAAATCCCCTAAGGTCTCCTTTTATAGGGCCAAACGCAACATATCCTGGATAATGGCCCAAGAAAAGATATCCCATACGATGCTAAATACTCCACAACAGTTTGACAAAATCTGGGACCCCTGGGCTCGTTACATAGGGGCTACATCAATGTCTTGTGCTCCCCCTTAGACGGGGAACTCCTGATCATTCTATAAGTGTGTCCTAAATGTGTACCTTGGGAGGGGCCTCCTCCCGGAAGTACCTGCTTAGTCTTTCCTCTCTCCACTCTTATGTCTTTCCTTCCTCCTTTCACTTTCCTACACCTCTTTCCTTTGTCTTTTAACAGTTACTGCTTGTTATAACTTGGGCAATTTGACTCCAGCTATCCATTGTTACCAAAGCAAGCTTATGTGATACCCAAGACAGTTTGTTAGGGCTATTATGCTCATTATATATGCCTGTTCATTTAACAAGGGCTTGGGATCTGGACAGTGTGGGAGATGTAGGGCTGAGGTCACAGCTTGCTCCTATTTGGGGTGACCTTGGTCCGGTACACTCCCCTGGGAGCCTGATCCCTAACCCCTTACCTATTTCTGGGATTTTTTCTAGGTGAGATTTTACTCGAACATTTCATCTATGTAGCTGAGTTTATAACTATAGTGATGCTAACAAATTTTATTGGAGTCTCAATTGCTTATATATAATACTATTGGGTTATTGAAATCATATCTCACTCTTGATTTCTACGAGCCCTTGGCAACAAAAGTTTTGTTTATTATGAAGATGGGATATTATGTAGGCCTTAGGTCATTTGGAACCCTAATGGCCTCAGGGGAAATCAGTGTGAACTACCTGCTTCAGTCTTCATGCAATAAGCCATTAATGCCTCTTTACCATTTCACAGACTTAAGTTTTATGCCCATATTATACCAAGCCTAGTTCAGTTTATTTCAAATGATGTTTGTTTATTACAATACAGATGTACTTTTCTATTACATGTTTTTTATTGTATAAAACCAATAAAACTATTGAAATATAAAAAATACTGGAGGAACATTTGCATTCACCAGCCAGGAAGCTGCACATGGGACGTACTTGGGCATTTCAACATGACAATGATCCAAAACACAAGGCCAAGTCGACCTGTCTTTGGCTACAGCAGAATAAAGTGAAGGTTCTGGAGTGGCCATCTCAGTTTCCTGACCTCAATATCATTGAGCCACTCTGAGGAGACGTCAAAGGTGCTGTTCATGCAAGACAGCCCAAGAATTTCCAGGAACTGGAGGCTTTTTGCCAATAGGAATGGGCAGCTTTACCATCTGAGAAGATAAACAGCCTCATCCACAAATACCACAAAAAACTTCATGCTGTCATTGATGTTAAAGGGGGCAATACACGGTATTAAAAACTGGGGTATGTAAACTTTTGATCAGGGTCATTTAGGTAGTTTCTGTTGACATTCTGATTTAAAAAGAGTAAACACATGTGATTAATAATAAATGGCTTCAGCCAAACACTAACCATGAGTGAAAGAAATGTTTTTGTGTTCTCATTCATATTCTCTGAAAAATGGCCAAGAAATCATAAATTCTGCCAGGGTATGTAAACTTATGAGCACAACTGTATAAGGGGATTAACCCAATTCACTTCAACTGCAAATGGGAAAAGGTTTGAGATAAAAGATTTCATCTCATCCAACTCAGCATATGTAGTTTATGCCCTACAATGTCCTTGTGACCTAATGTACATTGATCGCACCAAAATAACTATGTGAACTTTATGTGTCAGAACACATAAATAATATCAGAACAGGTTTTACAGAGCACAGTTTATCCTTACATTTTAGGAGAAAGCATAATAGGGACCCTCTGGATTGAAATTTTGGGGTATTGAGAAAACAATACCATCTTGGAGGGGTACTAATAGAGTGAGAGATGTATCTATTGTTTTATAAGTGATTACTGAAACGAACAGAGGTAGTAGGATATTACTTGTGGTTATTTTTTTATATGAATATGTTTTTATCATGACATTTTTATGGAATTTTATGAAATTGTTTATTATAAAATGGCTTATATGTGGATCTTTTATGTATGATATTTTATATATGAAATGTTATATGGCAGCTAAAAATATTGTTTTTGATATTGGTATTACTAATATGGATAGTGACCTTCTAAAATAGTAGTTATACAGAGGTTCATCTGCTATTATGTTAATTTAAATTTTATGTCATTTTAAATGTTAATATCATGCATTCATAAAATAGTGATTTTAATGATTGTCAATTAAGAGAAAATATCATAAGTACTGGAAACAGAGATAAGCATGATATAATTTAACGCAATCAATAAACACATGGGTCAAACATCAGGCGATCAGGTTGATCGATTGGCAAAGATATTGATGAGGTGGTTAATACTCCTCTGATCTCAAGGCTCAGGGCTGCTAATTAGACATGTAGTGGAAATATATTCTGACCAGTGAGTCGATGCACTGTCTGGTGTTGTATCAAGGCATAGGAACACTTATGATTATGAAGCAGATCCAATGCGCTCATATATCATGCTGCTCTGATTGTGCACGGTATCAATGAGTGTTGGAGGCTTAGGAATTCTGTGGTCTCCAATACATGTAAACTAGAGGACTGTGCGGGGTTAAAACCTCACACTGGAGCGCTATACAAGTTTTAAGCAGCACCGGGTGGCCACGACCTCTGCTGAAGTGATGACGAAACGCGCCAGCCTGTGACCATGCTGCACAACCAGGAGTCAGCGGTGGTCTCCTCATCTTGGGCAACTCTGCTCTGTTAAGCAGTTCCTAGGAGCGGTAAGAGGGAGATACACTGCGTTGACTTTTTTTGCTGTACATGCTGTATTTGAATGAGTGTCTTGTAAGTGTAAACATTGTGAGGGGGGAATTGAAGGGATTCAATAAAGTCTTATGGTAATACACTATGTGAGCGCTCTTTTATCCATGTAAGATTTAGATCTACACGGAAGCCAAACATGGAGCATTAATGAATCCAGTTACAGTAGATGAGCTATCTTTTGGGCGTTTTTATCATTGTGTTCTGGTGAGTTCATCGCCATAGGGGAGAGGTCTCACGTGGTGTGGTGACGGACGATCATACCAATTTGAATTCCCTACAATCAGATTGGACTGTATATGGACTCTGACGATTTTTACTTGCATGCATGCGATTTCTTTCACAATGGTGTTGTGCATATATACATGAGAAGTGCTGCTAGTACTGAGTTAGCTGAATATTCCTATATCAGGGAGCAATGAGCAAAGGACACCAATCGGTAAGTATGAAGAGAGAATATTGCAACAAACACCGATCAAAGATATTAATAATGGTGATAATTCTAATAAATAGCAAATACTAGATATGCAGATTTCAGGATATATGGCCAGCACACCCAAAAGTAGACATGTGTGGTTCCTTTTGTTCTGAAATATTCAGACAAAATGTTGTTTTTTGTAAATTCAGATGTATCCGAATTTCTGAATATCAATAGTACCGAATTTAACCGAATCCAAATTAACAAAAAAAATTTAGACGGAATTTAAATTTGGATAGTTTTTTAATTCAAAACGTTTTCGTTTTTGAATAGTTTTCAAATTCAAAAAGTGTTTGAATTTGAATAGTTTACCAATTTCCAAAGAGAATAAAATAGAATAGAAAATAAAGGAATATAATAGAAAAAAAAATAATAGACTAGAAAAAAATATAACAGAAAATAAAAGAATAGAATGTACTAGAGTAAAACAGAACAAAATAGAATGGAAAATAAAAGAACAGAATAGACTAGAATAGAAATAAATAGAATAGAATAGAATAGAATAACATAGAATATAACCATCTTCTTAAATTCGAATTTCAAATAGAATAAATGTGAATTCAAATACATAAGAAAAGAATACAATAGAAAAAATAGAATAGAAAAAAGAATAGAATAGACTATAATAGAATAGAATTTTAAAAAAATAGAATAGAATAGAAAGAATATAACCATTTCCCAAAATTCAAATAGAATCAATTTGAATTTGAATAGAATAGAAAAGAATATATTAGAATAGGAAGATGGTTATATTCATCCTATTCTATTCTATAGTTTTTTTTTCTATACTATTGTGCTATTTTCTATTTTATTCTACTCTATTCTTTTCTATTCTATTAAAATTCAAAATGATTCTATTTGAATTTTGGAAAATGGTTATGTTATTTCTATTCTATTTGATTGTTCTTTTAACTCTATTCTTTTCTATTCTATTTGAATTTCAGAAGATGGTTATAATCTTGCTATTTTATTCTACTTTTTTATTCCTTTCTATTCCCTTCCATTCTGTTCTTTTATTTTCTATCCTATTTTGTTCTGTTCTACTCTATCATATTATATTCTTTTTTTTCTGTTATATTCTTTTCTATTGTATTAATTTTTTTCTATTCTATTCCTTTATTTTCTAATCTATTTTATTCTCTTTGGAAATTTGAAAACTATTTGAAATAGAGTCAAAAACTTTTCAAATCGATTCGAAAACAAATAAACAAAACAGATTCCAAAAATGAATTGAATGAATGAAACAAATCTACAGTAGTTAAACTAATTTATGTAAATAACGAATTGAAACAAAACAAAACTAAGCAAATTTTTTCGTTCTGCACATGTCTACCCAAAAGAACGTTGGCTGTAGGTCTCACCATGCTTTTATTCCATAAATTATGACATAACCTATACTATCCAACAAATACACAGCCTAGAGTTAAGGTAAAGGGAATTATATAACAATTTTCTTGCCAATGAGCAACATTTAAATGTACAGCTGCTACTATTTACCTGGGTAATATTCCACACGTTCACAGGGGGCGCTACTGATATGCAAAATTGGAGACTTAAGCCTCGTACACACGGTGCAATGGTCGTACGAAAACGGTCATACAACAGCTTGTTGTATGATCATCTGACTGTTAGTACGCGTGATTAGCGCAGCCTACATGCGACGGTCGTACAACAGAAGTTGGATGAGCAGATTAGAAAACTTTTATTTTACAACAAGGCGTCGTACGACTATTGTACCGTGTGTACAGAGAAGTTGGGCTAACAAGCTGTACGTGCAAAACAGGCACGCTCAGAAGTCAGGAAAGCCCAGAAGTGTCCATTCGTGAAAACCTACGTTCCTAATTCACAAATCACATTCACCTAAATGTCCTCTTTATACACTCTGTAGCATGTCACTACGTTAGGCTTGGTCGTACGATCGCTTAGTGCACTTCAGTATGCGAGACACAACAGCCAACACCTGATTTTGGACGTCCAGTCATACGACGAGGCTTTACTCATACAAATGTAATCAAGGAACAATACTTAAAAATAACAATGGAACAGCATAAGATAATATCCATTTGCTTATACACTCATTATAATATTCCAAATGCCAATGGTCCCAAAAAAGTGTCAAAATGGTCCGACATGTCCGCCCCAATATCGCAGTACCGCTAAAAATCGCAGATCGCCGCCATTACCTAGTAAAAAAAATAAAAATAAAAACCCCAGAAATAAATTCTCATCATCCGTAAATGTGGCCACTTTTGCGCAAACCAAACAATAAACGGCGCTTGCGATTTTTTTTTACCAAAAATATGAGGAAGAATATAAATCGGCCAAAACGTTGGAAATGAAAAAAAATGTTTTTTTATATTTTTTTTTTGGATTTGTATTTTAGCAAAAAGTAAGAAAATGTTTTTTTTTGCAAAATTGTTGCTCTTCTTTTGTTTATAGCGGTGATCAGAAATGACGCAGAGGCGATCAAATACCAAAAAAGGACACAAATTTAGTTTAAGTACAAAGTCTCATGACTGTGAAATTGTCAGTTAAAGTGACGCAGTGCCGAATCACAAAAAGTACTCTGGTCCTAACCTGGGAAATCCTTCTGGGGCTGAAGTGGTTAAAATCCATACCAGACCCGAAGGGCCTGGTATGGACTGGGGGGTCCCTATGCAAATTTTTTCAGTTATTTTTTGTATATTGCCGGGAGCTGGCAATACATTACAACAGCGATTTTAAATGACAATTTTTCCTTTACAAATGTCATTTTGCTCTGGCACTGTTCTAAATATCACAGAGGTTTGCCCTTTTACAGGCAGACTAAGGGGACTCCCCAGACTCCCACAACCACGGCCCAGGGTTGTGGGGAAGAGGCTCTTGTCCCAATAAACATGGGGACAAGGTGCTTTGGGGTGGGGGGTGCAGAGCCCCCCCTGCCCCAAAGCACCCATACTCCCCATGTTGAGAGCATGTAGCCTGGTACGGTTCAGGAGGGGGGTGCTCCTGATCATGTGTGTCTATTTCAGTCACAGACACAATGTCAATAATCGTGTTGAGAAAGAGGGGCATAAATCTTCCAGCCACAACAACCCACTGGCACTGCGTCTGCACGGGTCATCAGATGCTATAAATAACAAAATAAAAGTGTGCACCTACACAGCATACTTCATTCCCCACAGCGAATGCTGCGGGCCTTAACATCCCGGCTGACCCTCTAACACAACCACAATGGACAGCGGGATTCAGCCCCTGGGACCGGACAGGCATGTTCTACCCAAAAATATAGCCCCCACATTCAAACTCACAATAAACATATGAGTAATGGGCATCACAAGGCAAGTATATTCAGCTCAATATCACCAATCATGTGGAGAAAGAGGGGCATAACTCTTCCAGCCATAACAACCCACTGGCATTGTGCATGTGTGGGCCGTCAGATGCCATAAATAAGGAAGCTCCCTTCCCCATAGCCAATGCCATGGGCCTTAACGGCCTTAATGGGCTGACCCTCTAACACAACCACAATGGACAGTGGGATACAGCCCCCAGGACTGGACAGGCATTACCCAGAAAATATAACTCCTACATTAAAACTCACAATGAACATATTAGTAATGGGAATCAAAAGGCAAGTATATTGAGCTCAATATCACCTATCATGTCTAGACTCATCAATGGCACCGGCACATCACATGTCAATGGGAGTCCCCCCATTTCCCACCACCTCAACTTCATCCCCTTGGCAGGGCAGGGGGCCTGTCCATAGCCCCCCTGCCCCCCAGATTTTAACCATATAGGGGGTCCCTTCATTGTGAAAAGTAAACATCAGCCAAGCTGCTATCCAAAGACAGATATGCACACACCTCTCTAATATGACTTATTATGACTGAGTTATCTGAGAACTACTTATAATCCATGGGAGCACATCAATGACACATGCATTACACTAATATCCAACACCAGTTTAAATATAGCTTTGTACAAATACATTTTTCAATAGTTATCAACACATGATTAGTTGGCCAATGATTAAATAGGCTCACCCAACACATACAACATAACCAACTATTCCCAACTAGGAAGACAGACAAATTATGGGAACATATTAGATAAACATATAGAAGTAGCATATGGAGAAATAGGCGATGGGGGTTTATAGTAGATTTTCCTAATGCAGTAAATGTGATCGTATATTCTTTTCTAGCTATAATTGTGAAACGAGTCAACCTCTTGACACAGCAGCAGCAGAGTCATATAAGAGTAATAATTGACATGTTATATGTATCAAACTAATGGCTTTCTTTTAGAAAAAGTATGTTAAACTTTTGTAATAAAGACAATATTTTTCTATTGGATTTTTACTGTCCTCTTCTGGTACCGCTAAAGTCCGTCAGTTGTTCTTTTCCAATTTCAAAGTATCTTAAAGGATGAGGTACCCATGTAGCCCATAATTCTCTAAGCTTCTATATATTAGGAGGAGGGAGGGAATGGGCTGTCATTTACCAAAATGTATATGCCCACATGTGTGATAGGGAGGAAATGCTCAGCATAGAAACTCACTGAAAACGGGGTATGTACAGAGTTGCCACTACAGATGCAAAATCCCTAGCTGAAGTGAGGACATGAACAGAAGGTGGACATAGAGAGCAGCAGAATCAACCAGGATTTCTGCAGAGTATAGGAAACAAATCTCATAGTGACTGAGTGAGTATGAACAGCATATAATGCAGCATTTATTGAAGGTTTTTATGATGTGGATTTATTGACACTTGAAAGACAGCTATGGAGCTGCATGGAGTTCTCAGCAATGTAAGTACTTACAGTGAAGAAATAATTATTTGATCCCCTGCAGATTTTGTAAGCTTGCCCACTTACAAAGAAATGAAGGGTCTATCATTTTTATCATAGGTGTATTTTAAATGATACAGATAGAACATCAACCAAAAATTAAGAAAAAAACACATTATACAAATGTTGTAAATTGAGTTGCAGTTTAGTGAGTAAAATAAGTATTTGATCCCCAAGCAAAACATGACTTAGTATTTGGTGGAGAAACCCTTGTTGGCAGGCACAGAGGTATGATGTTTCTTGTAGTTAGTGGCCAAGTTTACACACATCTCAGGATATGTGCAAACTTGAGTGGAAGAAGAGTGAACCAAAATTCCTCCTGACATGTTTGCAGACCTAGTCACCAACTACAAAAGTTTCTCCACCAAGAACTAAGTCATGTTTTGCTTGGAGATTAAATATGGTATTTATCGGCGTATAACACGCACCTTAATTTTTAAAGGGAAGTTTCAGGAAAAGCTTAAATTTTAAATAAATAACTTTGAAGCAAAATAAGGGTCAATGCCCATCAATGCAGCCTTATCAGTGCCCATATGCAGCCTCACCAGTGCCCATCAATGCAGCCTGATCATTGCCCATCTGCGGCCTCATCATTGCCCATTAATGCAGCCTGATCAGTGGCCATTTGCAGCCTCACCAATGCAGCCTGATCTGCGCCCATCTGCAGCCTCACCAATGCAGCCTGATTTGTGCCCATCTGCAGCCTCACCATTGCAGCCTGATCAGTGCAGATTTGCAGTCTCACCAATGTAGCCTGATCTGTGCCCATCTGCAGCCTCACAAATGCAGCCTGATTTGTGCCCATCTGTGGCCTCCCCATTGTAGCCTAATCAGTGCCCATCTGCAGCCTTGCCAATGCAGCCTGATCTGTGCCCATCTGCAGCCTCCGTAATGCAGCCTGATCAGTGCCCATCTGCAGCCTTGCCAATGCAGCCTGATCTGTGCCCATCTGCAGCCTCATCAATGCAACCTGATCTATGCCCATCTGCACCCTCCCCAATGCAGCCTGATCTGTGCCCATCTGCGGCCTCACCTTTTCCCATCAGTGCAGCCTCATCAGTGCCAGATTACACCGAGCCTGATCAGTGCCCATCTGCAGCCTCACCAATGCCGCCTGATCTATGCCCATCTGCAGCCTCGTAATTGTAGCCTAATCAGTGCCCATCTCCAGCCTCGCCAATGCAGCCTGATCTATGCCCATCTGCAGCCTTGTCAAAGCAGCCTGATCAGTGCCCATCTGCAACCTCACCAATGCAGCCTGATCTGTGCCCATCTGCAGCCTCGCCTATGCCCATCAATGCAGCCTCATCAGTGCCAGATTACACAGAGCCAGATCTCCTGTGTAATCGATGCTCACAGTCACTCACAGGATAGACAGAACGCTGGTCCAATGCGGGACATGTGACATCTATGCTAGGAGCCGTCCAGGAGGTGGGACTGTATGTGACTGAATGCTGAGTACACAGGAGATCCCTCTGTAATCCAGCAGTACCCGCCCCCTCCTTCCCCTCCGAGGAAGCCCGGTATTGGCATATAACACGCACCCACAATTTCCCCCTATTTTCAGGGGAAAAAGTGTGTGTTATACGCCGAAAAATACGGTACTTATTTTACTCCCTGAACTGCAACTTTATTTATAGCATTTGTTTTATGTGTTTATTCTGTCTGTATCATTTAAAATACACCTATGATAAAAATGATAGATTCTTCATTTCTTTGTAAGTGGGCAAACTTACAAAATCTGCAGGGTATCAAATAATTATTTTCCCCACTGTATTACAAATGTTCATTAAAAAAAATTGTAAGCCAGAAATTCTAAAAGAAGAAATTGTGTCTGAAGAATGATGGATGGGTTAATGAAATGCTTACTAGTATTAACAATCAGTATGAAGTCCCTGTAAAAAAAGGCACATTCAGTTGTATTTCTTTACCAAAGAAATACTATGGTTTGGTCTGATCCAGACATGTATGGTAATGTATTTCCCTAAAACCCCTACGTTGTCTTATCTGTTTTAACCTTCCACTAACGTTTTAGCCTTTTACATCTCATTCAGTCTAGAGCTATAAAAAAATATTTTTAATAGATCAATCATTTTACAAAATGTTTTGAGCTGTTAATTTCCAGAAGCGATTGATCTCAAAACAAATTGAACAAAAGGCTCCCTATAGTATTACACAAGTTGCATGTAGTAATAATTATCTTGCATGATCTTACAATGCTTTGCTATATGTATGCCCTTTCATATCACTCCTTCTTCCTTACTTTCCCATCCCTAATTAGCCTTACTGCTTTTTTTATTTTATTTTCCCTTTCTTCCCAATGCTGTATGCAATGAATTTCATGAATTAGTAATTCTGTGCAGTGTTTTGCTGTTTAACAAGCAAATGGTAGCGTGAAGGACAGTTCGAGTACAGCATCTCACAAAAGTGAGTACACCCCTAACATTTTTGTAAATATTTTATTATATCTTTTCATGTGACAACACTGAAGAAATGACACTTTGCTACAATGTAAAGTAGTGAGTGTACAGCTTGTATAACAGTGTAAATTTGCTGTCCCCTCAAAATAACTCAACACACAGCCATTGATGTCTACAGCCATTAATGGCAACAAAAGTGAGTACACCCCTAAGTGAAAATGTTGAAATTGGGCCCAAAGTGTCAATATTTTTTGTGGCCACCATTATTTTCCAGCACTGCCTTAACTCTCTTGGGCATGGAGTTCACCACAGCTTCACAGGTTGCCACTGGAGTCCTCTTCCACTCCTCCATGAGGACATCACGGAGCTGGTGGATGTTAGAGATCTTGCGCTCCTCCACCTTCCTTTTGAGGATGCCTCACAGATGCTCAATAGGGTTCAGGTCTGGAGACATGCTTGGCCAGTCCATCACCTTTACCCTCAGCTTCTTTAGCAAGGCAGTAGTCATCTTGGAGGTGTGTTTGGGGTCCTTATCGTTTTTTTTTTCAAAATTCTTTTTTTTTTTTCATGTGTTTAGCAAAAAATAAAAAAAATCCAGAGAATACCACCAAAAGAAAGCTCTATCCGTCTCAAAAAGAGAAATACTGCCCGTGGCCCAGTCTCCGAAGGGAGGGGATCATGCTCTGCTTCAGTATGTCACAGTACATGTTGACATTCATGGTTCCCTCAATGAACTGTTGCTCCCCAGTGCCGGCAGCACTCATGCAGCCCCAGACCATGACACTCCCACCACCATGCTTTACTGCAGACAAGACACACTTGTCTTTGTACTCCTCACCTGGTTGCCGCTAAACATGCTTGATTCGTCTGATTCCGGTACCTAATGACCTTGGTACAGGAAACCAGACTACACTGGTTCTATTTGAATAAACCAAGTCTACAACAGTTCGTACAAATCGCCGTTGGTCCACTCCTCATGTTTCTGTTCACACAGAACAGACGTCATTTCGTACCACCACCCTCACAGTACCAGACCCCGACGTACTCACGACGGCCGTGACCCCTCGTTGTCAAGTAACTCCCTTGGTACTTACAGTTGTACATGACACTGTATGACTTCGTC
>BLSH010005872.1:117348-131222 GCA_018402905.1 Glandirana rugosa | reverse complement strand
TCCATTATAAGTCCATTGATCACCGCCATTAGTAGTATAAAAATAATAATAAAATACAAATTCCAGTGTATATATCCCATAGTTAGTAGGCGCTATAATTTTCACACAGACAAATCAATATACACTTGTTGGGATTTTTTTTTTCTTAATAAACACGTAGCAGAATACATATTGGCCAAATTGTATGAATTGGGGCTCAGCTCAGTCTACCTGTGAGTACAGATTCCCTGCTTTTTTACCATTTTTTCCTCCCCTTTTAAAGAGTAGCATTCACTAAATCAAAACCTTTTTGTATTCATAGCTATATATTTGCACCTAACTCCTGATGAATGATAAAGAGCCATGAAACGCGTAGAGTTTTTAGGGTGCCGAGACAAGTTTGGCTTATGCAACCTTTCATGTATATATGAATGTATTCTGTCAATCATGTATTTCTGGAATTCATGCTTTTTACCATGTTGGCTATTTTTGCATGTAATTAAAGTATAAAATGACCTCATGGAGACTTCCAGTTCCGGCGCCGTATGGAGTAGCAGCACTCCGCGCTAGCTCCCGCTCCACGGCCGAAAATCTGCATATACACCGACCAAAGACCCACATCGAGGCACCCACGGGTTCAGGATACATCCCTGATACCCCCCCCTGTCACCCTGCTATGGAGCGGTGCCTGGGGAAAGGCGGTCCGCGGATCGCACCACCACATCCGCAAATCGAGGCTGGGGATGTGGCCTGTGCAAAGAACGATCGTGACGCGCAATCCGCGGACATGGAGGTGAGCAAGCCCCCTTCCTCCACACAAGAAGACCTGGGCCAATATGAAAAAATAGCACAGGCAGTTGCAGCTATCCTAGCCCCCACGATTAAACTCACTGTGGAGCAGGCTGTCACTGAGGGGATGCTGCGGATCACCAAACAACTCGGGGAACACAAGGCCCAACTGGATGAGGCTGAACACAGAATCTCTAATATAGAGGACGAGCTTTACCAATCTCAACGGTCGGAGGAATCCCAAACCAAGACCAATCAATATATTTTACAAAAACTCGACGATTTGGAGAACAGGTCGAGAAGGAGTAATCTCCGCTTTGTGGGGGTACCTGAAACACTCCAGGCCTCAGCCCTCATGGATTTCTGCGCGCACCGCATTCCAGAGGCCTTAGGCTTTAACAGGCCCTGCTTAGTCGAACGGGCACATCGCATTGGGAACCCCCAACCTGATCGTAAGTCTCCCCGCACCATAATTGCCAAGTATCTCAATTATGCGGACAAAGCTGACATCCTCTCAAAATACAGACAATCGAGCCCGCTTATTGTCGATGGGGTAAAGATTCAGATTTTTGCTGATTACTCAGCCGAGGTATCCAAAAAGCGCAAAGCATTCCAACATGTCTGCTCTTCCCTCCACCAACGACAAATGAAATTCTCCCTGGCTTTCCCAGCAATACTAAGGCTGAGAGCAACAAATGGGGAACAACTTACTTTCCATGACCCCCAGGAGGCTGAAAAATATCTCAGGGCCACCAACCCCGACCTCCCATCTTCCAAACCTCAAAGGGCATCCTCGATCCCCAGAGCACTAAACCAGCGCAGCCCCAGGAAAGACTCTCCAAAACGGATGAAACCCTCGGACTCCCATCTAGTGGGCTGATTCCCTGCTCAATCTAAATCTCTCCTCATTCACGTTCTCCTTCCTTCTTTGTACTCACAGGTGCACAATACCTTTCTCGCCCGTTGGGCCCCTGACTCTGGACTCTCCTGATAGGAAGCCACCCTTACCCCCAGGGTCCGCTAAGGTAACAGTGGCTATGTTCCACCCTCGCTGAAACCTTATGTAAAATGTTTTTTCTATGTTAATCCCTGGTGTATTCACTATGTATATGCCGCTCCACATGGGTTCCATACGGTACAGTCGCGCCTCGTCCAAAAATATATTTTATGAGCCTCATTCGCCCCTAATGTTTCAATACCTCACTGGTCCCCCCCTGTCTATTTACTCCCTATTGGCCGTTGGTAGGGAGCGACCTACTGTCTGCGAGCCCATGCGGAAAAAAGCGAAGTACAGACTAGTTATGTGTTGGTTCATCTTTTTTACCATTCCTGCTCACAACATTGCTTCCCCCAATCCTTCCTTGACACCCCCCTCACACGCTACATCTCATCCCCCACACTCCAGCTCTCACTCGAACACAACTCTCCCCATTCCAACAACCGGGTATTGCTCCCTCTCCCCTTCACCGCGCAAGGGACACTCCCCCCCATCTCTAACTCGGCCTTCATCTCCCCACTCCCCGCCACATTCATAAGATGCACGTCATGGAACGTCCAGGGTCTTCGATCCCCTATTAAGAGGATGAAGATCCTGAGACACCTTAAAAGGCTGGGTACAGATATTGCACTACTGCAGGAAACCCATCTGAAACAATCTGATCTCCAGCGCCTCAAAAAGCTCTGGGTAGGCACAGTAATAGGCTCTGAGGCCATAGGTCGTAAAGCCGGTGTAGCCATTCTAATCCGCAAGACTTTGCCTTGTGAAGTTGTTTCCTCAAGCTCGGCGATGCAAGGCCGCATGTTAACTGCTCACATACGCCTATTGGGTAAAGACATACTAATCACCAACGTATATGCCCCTAACTCCCCGGGCCCCCCCTTTTTCCAGGAACTTACTTCTCACCTAACAAATTCACCTCAAACCCCTCATATAATAGGAGGTGATTTCAATTCGATCTCACACGAAATAGAGGATAGATCTCATCCACGGAAAACGCATCGTGACCATAAAACCTTAGCATCCACCCCCCTAGCTTGTGCCATGGAATCTCTGCACACGAACGATATCTGGCGTTATCTCCACCCTTTGGAAAAGGAATTCACATTTTACTCGAACCCACACAAGATATTTACTAGAATTGATTATTTCTACTGCACAAACAACCTTTTACCTATGATTAGGGAGGCTGAAATCCACGAGATCGCGATCGCAGACCACGCACCAATCTCTATCTCTATCTCTCTACACGACTCGCTCTCCCAACCCATTCCCCAAACTTGGCGCTTCCCCCAATATCTGGCAGATAACTCTGACTTCCAGGGATACATTCACAAGGCTTGGAATGAGTATAGCTCCGCTAATGACCAACACCTAGACAACCCAAATCTCTTCTGGGATGCAGGCAAGGCCTATCTCAGAGGGAAAATCATTTCCTATGCCTCTTCCTTCAAAAGACACTCCCAGTCCAAATTCAAAGCGGCCAGCACCCGCCTGAGGTTAGCACAAAGTAATCTCTTCACCCAAGGCACTCCCCATACTAGAGAAGAATGGAGGTCCGCTAAAGCCGACTTCGATTCCTGGGCAGAATCGATGGAATTGATCAAACAATCCCACCTAGAGGCAAAATTCTACAAATTCGGAAACAAATCTGGGAAGCTCCTGGCTAGACTAGCCAGCGGCCCCTATACGCCCACCCACATAACTTCCCTAAGAGATCCCCTAGGAAACATCTCAAAAAATCCAAAAGAGCTGAACAAAATCATGTTAAATTTCTACCAGAACCTTTACTCACCCGACAACACTGACCTCCCCTCGGCCGAAAAATTCCTCGCAAATTTGGATATCCCCACGCTTCCTTCCCCAGACCAGGAAAAGCTCAACGCCCCCATCACACCCCAGGAAATAGCTTCCGCAATTAAGGGCCTAAAACCAAATAAAGCCCCTGGTCCGGACGGTTTCACAGGGGAATTATTTAAAATCCTTCAAAAGGAAATCGAGCCCACTCTCTCTCTGGTCTTTAACGGGATCTGGAATGGAGGCCCGTACCTTCCTTCAGGAAACCTAGCCACCATAAAACTTTTGCACAAGAAAGGGAAAGACGCACTGGAACCAGGTTCCTATCGCCCCATCTCCCTACTCAACCTGGACATAAAACTGCTGTCCAAAATAATTGCCAACCGACTATCTGACGTCCTCCCTCCTCTAATCCATCCTGCCCAATCCGGTTTTGTCAAGGGTAAAACTGCCTCCCTGAACATTAGGAAAGTAATCACAGCCCTCGACCACGCCAATGCTCACAAGGGGGGGGACCACACCATCATCACCCTGGACGCGGAGAAAGCTTTTGACAATGTCAACTTTGACTGGTTATTTCTCGTCCTGGGACGGATGGGATTTTCTGGCCCGTTTATTAATCTAATCCTCTCCATGTACACCTCTCCCGCGGCTAGGCTGGTGGTGGCGGGGTCCCTCTCTGAGGAGTTCAGACTTTTCAAGGGCACGAGACAGGGCTGCCCCCTATCCCCTCTCCTGTTTAACCTGGCCATTGAACCACTCTCGAGATTTCTTGCCACCAAAGCCCCCCTAAATGGCATTCAAATAGGTACTCATGAACTGCGTTCAGCACTCTTCGCGGACGATGTCCTAATATTTTCATCCAACCCGGCCAAAGACATGCCTACTATCGTCCGAATATTCGACGATTTCAGGCGATATTCAGGCCTTCGGATAAATTACAGCAAGAGTGAAATCCTCCCTATAGGCCCCTCCACACAGCGTCTATGGTCTACCAATTCCCCCTTCACAGTAGCTAAATCGCATATTACTTACCTAGGAATAAAAATAGGTAATTCACCCTCCTCTATATACACTTTGAACTTTCCGCCTCTGCTACACAAAATAGCATTGGAACTCGAGAACTGGATGGACCTGCCGCTTTCGCTTCTGGGGAGATGCCACCTTTTTAAAATGGTCAGTTTTGCACGCCTACTTTATCCGTTACAAACCATACCCTTGTTACTCATACACAAAGATATTCAGTCCTTAAATAGAAGCATCGCTAAATTCATTTGGCACCGCAAAAGACCACGTATAGCATTGACAAAACTTTATCTCCCCAGGAGCGAAGGTGGCGCCTGCCTACCCAATATTAGATTATATAATCTGGCTTGCCTCCTAAGAATTGGATTAGACTGGTCCAGAAATAAATCCAGACATGCTAACCTCTCTTTGGAATCGGCTATTTCCTATCCGTTCTCACCCATGGCCCTTCTCTATACGCCTCGGAAAATCCTCCCTCCTAACCTTCAACACAACCTCCTAATACGGGATACCATATTGGCCTGGAGGGAGACCCGGAAAATCCTTAAGATCCCCACCACTATCTCCGGACAACTTCCCATCCTCGGAAACCCCAACTTTCCCCCTGGATTGCATCATCGTGCTTTTGAGCTCTGGAACAGCAATGGATTGTCCACGTTCTACAGTCTCTGCGACCCGGACACGGGAAACCTCCTCCCTTTTGAAGACTTAGCGCAGAAATACTCCCTACCCAAATCTCATCTCTTCAATTACTGGCAGTGTGCTCACTTCATCCGCTCCTCATGCAACGATAAAACAAAGAGATTCCACCCCTCACTAATTGATACTCTTCTGGCGTCGGGCTCCTACAACATATCAGCAATATACAAGCCCTTGCATGCTAAAAAAGCTACCCCAATCAATGCCACCTCGATTAAAAACTGGGGGAAAGACTTCCCCGACCCGGACCTTACGACCAAACTGCTCAAAGGTTTCAACACAACACTCAACCTCTCACCTTGTGAAATATGGAGGGAGACCCAGCTAAAAATACTCCACCGAGCCCACAAACCTGCCCTTATGGATTCACAGAATGGCTCCAACATGTTGTGCCCCCTTTGCAACCTCCAAAGACCCTCTCTCACGCACCGTTTTTGGTCCTGCCCGCTCATATCAGACTTCTGGGAGAATATCTCAAAGTTCATCTTCAATATTACCCAATTCCAAATACCCAAAAACCCCCTCCTTATGGTCTTTGTCTACTGGGACTCCCAAATGTGGATACCGGCGCTTCGTGAGGCCCCTCTTCACAAAGACTGGATACTTATCTGCCTCTTTACAGCCAGGAAAGCAATTCTAAAGAATTGGATTGTTACCACCACCCCTTCCCTGTCTCAAGTGAAGCAAGATCTTGTGACTCAGTTTCGGAGAGAAAAAATCCTCACAGACTTTAACTCTGCTCCTGCAGTCTCCCGCTTCAACAAAAGATGGTCATCTTTCATGAACGCTGTCACCCCCCAGGATACAACGATATCTACTCCGCTTCAATTTTCATACTATTGAGCTTTCTCCGGACATTTCATCACTCCCTCTTATAACAGAGACCTTACCCAAACGACAAGGGGATGTAGCACCCCCCCACCCCCCCTCCCTCCCTTCCCTCTTGGCAGAATTCCATCCAGTTCATATGTAACCTCTGCTTCTCTTTTGTATTCTGCTTATGTTTATTCCTATTTAAGGTAACCAGACCTGTAATTCTCTCAGGGTACAAAAATATTACGTATTACTACATTGTGGAATGTTTGGGGAATTTAATTTCCCAATTTTCAGTAATCTTGATTGTACTCTGTACATTTCTCTATGATACTGTATTATGTCCATATTCTATGTACTCCTTTGATTATATACAAATAAAATCTCTTTAAAAAAAAAAAAAAAAAAAAAAAGAGGAGATCTAGGTAGGAGGGTAGGTAATAGGGGAAACAGAGGAGCAAAGAGGAATAGATTAAGATGGGGAGGAAGGTGAAGGTGGCCGGATCAGTAGAGTGGGGTCGTCAGGGCACGGGAAAAATCAGGTGGGTGTAGTAATATTAGCATGGCCACAGAAGGTCTTCATTAAAGCCCGGGGGGAGATTATATTTAATCCACGGGTGCCATTTTGATTCAAATTTGCTAATTTTGTTAGTTTCAATGGCTAACATTTTGGAATGTATCATGGCCTTGTTCATCCTACCTCTAGTTTCGGGGAGAATGAGAAAGGGGGATTTCCATGCCTTGCAATCATTTGCTTAGCTGCAGTGGTGAGGTGCATTAATAGCTGGAATTGGGGCGTGTGAGGTTATTAGGTTTAAGGTTTAATAGCGCAATCACTGGGTCTCTTGGTATTGTGTGGCCAAACATTTGGGATAGTAGATCAGATTTTCTGCTAAAAGTCCTGAGCTACAGGGCAGCTCCACCATGTGTGGATGTAGGTGCCTAGTTCGCTGCATCCACGAAAGCATAGTGCTGAGGACGTGGTGGTAAACTTCGCGATCCTAGTGGGTACTAAGTACCACTGGGAAAGTACCTTAATGTTCGTCTCGATCGCCAAGATGTTAGGTGATGCTGAGGAGGTGGCGGACCAGATGCTGGACCAATCGGCCGCGTCTATAGTGTTTCCTATGTCTGATTCCCACTTAGCAGTGTAGGACGGTGGGGCATGTATAGGCGTATCGCTGAGCTGGCGGTATAGTGCTGATATAATGCCTCTAGCATGTGGGTCTTTGTTGCAGTATTTTTTAAATAAAGAGAATTGGGAGAGTGGTGAGCCAGTATTGAGAAGGGGGGCATAGAAATTTCGTATTTGCATATGGCGAAATAATTTGGATTTAGGGAGGTTGTGTGCGCTACATAGTGAGGGGAATGGAAGGAAAGAGGTGTTTGTGGTCAGTTTGCAAAGTCAGAATAGATCCGCAGAGAGCCAGGTCCGGAAAGAGGCAGGGGATTCCCAAGCAGGGCTAAAGGCCGGGTTCTTTAGGAAGGATAATAGAGGGTGGTGCGGAGACTGTAGGTTGTGCGTTGTTTTTAGTTTATCCCAGATTTTGAGCGAATGTCTAGTGATAGGGTTGGTGATATATTTTCTGTCTGCAGGGTGTAGCCAAAGCATATTGGCTACTGATAAGGGATCTATCTCGGCTGATTCTATAGCTACCCATAGCGGTGCTTCTGTAGCGGCGTGGTATTTGGGCAGTTGTGACAGCTGTGCTGCATAGTAGTAGGTGTTGATTTTAGGTACTCCGAGTCCTCCACACTCTATGTAGGTATAGGGTTAGTTTGGGTATTCTGGGTTTAGAGTGCCCCCAGATATATGACATGACTTTACTTTGCACCAGGCGCAGGAAGTATGACGGGAGAGGGATGGGGAGGACTCTGAATAGGTATAAGAATTTGGGTAAGATGGCCATTTTGACAACATTGATCCTACCTAACCAAGAGATTGGCAGTGTTGACCATTGGGATAGGAGGTGTGGCACTTCCTTGAGAAGGGTGAGATAGTTGATCGCAAACAGACTGGGGATATTGGCTGTGAGCTTGATACCAAGATAAGCAATATGTTAGGATTCCCATCTGAAGGGTAGGGATGTCTGTATTTGTTTTATCTCCGTAGGAGATAAAGAGATGTTCATCATTTGTGATTTATGAGCGTTGACATGTAGACCCGAGACGCTGGCAAATTCGTTCAGAAGAGAGATGAGGTTCGGTGTGGTACAGTTAGGAAGACCAAAATATCATCAGCGAAGAGGCTGATTTTTGTGATGTATGTCGCCATGTTCTATTCCCTTGATGTCAGGGTGCGATCTGATGAGCTGGGCCAGAGGTTCTATACATCGCGCGAATAACATCCCTGTCTCGTCCCACTTTGTATATTGAACATAGCAGATTTATACCCGCAGTATTTCACGTAGGCTTTAGGATTTGTGTATAGGGATGAGACCCAGGAGAGAAAGTGGGTACCCATACCCCAGCGCTGAAGGGTATATTGCATATATGTCCAGAATACCATGTCAAATGCTTTCCTGACATCAAGGGATAAGAAGCATGCGGGGATTCGCCTGGTTTTTGCTATGTGTGAGAGGAGTAATGCGCGTCTGATATTGTCTCCCGCCTGACATGCAGGAATGAATCCAGTCTGGTCACGGTGAATCAGCTCCCCGATTATACGGTTCAGCCTGGTGGCTAAAACGTTTGCCAGTAATTTTACATGAAGGTTAAGGAGGGAGATTGGCCTGTAGTTTGACCAGGAGGAATGGTCTGAATTTGGCTTGGGTATCATGGCTATAGAGGCCGTCAGCGTCTCAGGTCTAAATGTGTGTCCTTGTCGTATAGCGTTAAAAACGTTGGTGAGCACGGGGCCAAGATAAGGGTAAATTGACTGTAGTAGTTAGCGGAATTGCCATCTGGGCCTGAGCGTTCGTGGGGTTTAAGTAGTTTGATTGCCTGTAGTATCTCTGGCTCCGTGATGGTGGAATCTAACATTACTTGTTGGGACCTAAACAGGGTTGGTAGGGAGATGCTTGAGAACATGTTGTCTAATAAGGTAGTGTCCGGGGTCATGGGGTTGGAATATAGTTGGGAAAGCTTGGTTCGGAATATTTCCAAAATTTTAACTGCGTTGCTCGTAAAAGCATACCTATCGGTTTTAAGACGGATAGTGTGAGAGGGGTTATTAACCGTTTTCAAGGCGCATGCCATAAGTGTGTCGGGTTTGTTAGCTTTGGTGTATAGTTTGTGGTGGTATCTGCGTAAGGATTTATCTGCAGAGTCAGTTAGAAAATTCAAGTTTGGTCTTATCTAGTCTTCGTCTGTTTGTGTCATTGGAGGTGGTGTGGAAGGCCTAGTGACTAGCTGAGAATTCTGCTTCCAGTTGCTGATACATGGTTTTGCGTTCCCTCTTAAGAGTTGTGGCTAATTGGATCAGTTTGCCCCTGATGACGGGCTTAGGTGCTTCCCAGAGGGTAACAGCTGAGATCTCAGTTGTAATGTTAGTGGAGAGGTAATCTTTGAGGGCCGCTTCAATAACCATATGATGGGAGGGGTGCATTAGTGTGGTGTCTTTGATACACCAAGTAGTGTCTTGAGATCTAGGGATTGGGGACGCAAGTGTAAGGTTAACGGCTTCAGTCCAGGTATATGGGGTTAGAGTTGACGTGATTATTTCGGGGATCAAATTATTTGGGATAAAGATATGATCAATACGGGAAAATGACTTGTGTGGGCAGGAGTAGTGGGTATATTTTTTGCTGGTAGGGTTTGTTTCGCGCCACGTGTCAGAGAGGGAATGTTTGGTTAGCAACTGCTGTAGAGAAAGCTTGGGTGCGGGTGAGCTAGGGGCGGATGGGGCTTTGTCCAGGAAGGGATTAATTACTTGGTTGGAGTCTCCGCATATGACAGTGGGGCCGATCTTGTGGGAATCAATCACTTTAAATAAGTGAGACATAAAAGCTGTCGGGTGCTTATTGGGGGCATAATATGACACAATTGTCAGTGGGATGTCAGAGATATGTCCAGTAAGAAGAGTGTAGCGACCCGCTGGGTCATTTACTTGTGTTGTTAGAGTAAATGGCACTGAGCAATGGAATGCTTAAGTGTGCCCCTCATTTTAGAGTCAGCCGAAGCCACGTAAAACAGGGGGTACGCTTGGCTTAGAAATTTGGGTGTGTGCTTACGGGAGAAGTGTGTCTCTTGGAGACATGCTATGTGGACTTTAGCCGCAGCAAGGGCCCTTAGGGCTTTAGACCGTTTGTGTGGGATGTTAAGACCTTGTACATTAAGGGAGCAGATGTTCAGGGGGGCCATGTTGTTATTGAGAGAATGATATCACAGTACCTGTTCCGCCGGCCTGTCACCGTCACTGCTGCTGATCCGAAAGGAGGGAAGTGGAAACATAGAGAGTAATAAGGGGAGGAAAGTAGAGAGAGGTTAAACTCATAGGTAAATAACAATGCTAATAACAAGTTAAACAAGAAACGAGGTGGAGAGCATGCTAGGGAACAGTTAACCCGAACCCCACAGGCTCTACGTATGCGTCCTGAAGGCCACACAAAGGTGTGGGGTTCTGGAGGCATTTGGTGGGAGAGCAAGAATGTCCTGTGAGTGGACAACCCCAACAGAGTCGGACATTATAACATTTTTACAACAAAACAATAGGCAGTAACGTCATAAATGTCATCCACGGGAAAGTAAGTGGGGTCGGATTGGATCGACCTGGATATCTCTTAACAGGGTATTTCCAGAGCAGGTTAGTCTAGAGCGGATGATGAGTGGATACAGGTCTACCTAGGGGTGTAAGAGGGGAGGATGAGGTGGTAGGGTGGAGCGATTTCGTGTGGGCAAATCATTCAGAAAAAGTTTTAGGATGATCGAGTTTGCAGCCTGCTCCATATAACAGGGGGTAGATGAAGGCAAGGTGTTATAGTTTGGGGGTTAAAAGAAATGCTTGCCATCTGAAGGCTCATGTATTGAGTTCAGTCGTGAAGATGGGTGTAGTTTATGGGGAATAGGCGTCCTGTTTTCGCAGGTAGAAGGGTGGACAGTTTCATTTATAGTTTGCAGAAGGAGCGATGTAGCATAGCTGTCCAAAAAAGAAAGAACAGTCCATCAAATGTAACGGGTATAGGGGGTATGTATACGGGGTATGTATACGGGGTTGCCGTACAGTCGCCGCTGCACACAAAGATAAGTTGTTTGCCTGTTATAGGTGGTGTGGTGATGGGGGCATGGTTCCTTCAAAGGAGGTATGGCAGCGGGGACAGAGGTAATGTGAGACATGGGACCCTAGGTCTGGCTTCTTCCACTGATCAGTCCATTGAATCCTCAGCGTTTGCAGCCAAAGGTTCGAATTGTCCGCGCTTGTGCATGGATGATTGGGGTTTAGGGTCACCTGTGCCTGTTGCAGATGGGTTCTTTTTAGGGGAGCTGGAAGCTGAGCGCCTACGGGAGTGTTCTTTAGCTGGGCTGCGTTCCATAAGGCCCAGGTCTAGTAAGGCATCCCGGAGCTCTGATGCAGTACGACAGACATACTTTGTTTCTAGGTGCGTGAAACGAACTGAGGAAGGAAATCCCCAGTAGTATGTGATCTTGTGTTGTTGAAATGTTTGGAGTAGGAGCTTCAGTGAGCGTCTTTTGGCGATGGTTATTGGTGAGAGGTCAGCGAAGATTTGGTAGCTATGGCCCTGAAATGAGAGCATTTGCTTGTCCCTGGCCGCTAGCAGGATTTGCTCTTTGGTACGGTAGTAATGAAATTTTGATATGATGTCTCGTGGGGGACCATTATTTTTACGGAGAGCTAGGGCCTTGTGTACTCTGTCCATCTCCAATCTTTCCACAGGGATGCCTGGCTGTAATTCCTGGATGAGGGCCAAGATGCTTGCCTGTAAATCTACCACTGATTCAGAAATGCCTCTGATTCTCAGGTTAGAGCGTTGGGTCCTGTTCTCAAAATCCTCCAAGCGGGTTTGTAAGGCTATGTTTTCTCGGCTGTCCTGCTCCCTAACTCTCTGATCTCTCTGGTCAGTTGGTCTGTTATGTGATCTGAGGTCTATTTTAGAGCTTTTCGGAGCATGGTTTCAAATTTTGTGAAGATGTCTGAATGTAGTTCAGTGCATCCATCATCAGTATCTGACTCACCCTGTAATATCTGCTGGGAGCGGTGTTGCCTCTGCGGCTGAGACGATCGTGGCGAGCGTGGGGTTCCAGCCTGCAGAGAGGGAGCTGGTGCCATCTTGAGATTAGGCTGCGCCAGGGCTTCACGGATATTTCTGGACTTGATCTTGGGCTTAGCCCTGATCGGTAACATAGATGGAAGCCTGGGGTGGGTGCCTGGTATGGGGTGGTGTTGGTGATCGTCTTTCGAGGGCCTTTGTGTGCTAAGTCCGACGGAGAAGTCCACTCAGGAGGGGAGCTCTATGCCAGCACGTCTGCTCGCATCGGCTTCGCGCATGCGCCCCCAGATTGTTCTGGTTTAATCAACATTGTTACTTCAGATGCCTGTTCCCAAGGTTGGGGAACCCCATTGTCAGCACCTGAGAGTCCAGGATGGCCTGGAAGTCTCCCATTCCCCACTGCTGCAAGTGGGGGCAAGTGGGGCCTTGAAAGCTTTTCTGACTGCAATTCAAGGGTGCAGGGTGAAGTTGATGATGGACAGCAGAACAGCAGTTGCTTGCATTATAAGAAAAAGGGCAACAACTGTGTTACAGATCCAGCCAGGAAAGGGGATTTTGGAGGGAACTGCAGGGTAGCCTCTTGCCTACTGACTTTGGTTCCTGGCATTTGAGGGAGCTACGAGCATTCAGGAAGATGCCGTTATATAATCCAAAATTACATGTTATTACCACATTTAACAGTCAAGAAAATGTTTTTTTTTTAATCTGCAATTAAGACATACTCAATGATCTCTTCCTCCTCAGTTCCTGTTTTGGACAGTATAGTCAGAGCAGACACAATGAAGGGCCTTATCACTAAGGCCTATTTGTGATTATTATCTAAAATGTTCTCTGGTGTTATTGTTCCATGTAGGTAAAGAAGGGAGGCAAACATCGATGTGACTCTGGGGAATATACTGTATGGGACCAAATATTACAGAATGCACAGTAGACATGTGCAGAGTGAAACAATTTGTTTAGTTTTGTTTAGTTTCAATTCAAATAAATGTTGAAAATTTTTCGAATTTGAATTGCTTTTGAATCATATTCGAATCGTTTTCAAATTCAAATCGTTTTCAAATTTGAACAGTTTTCGATTTTAATATAAAAAAAGAAAAAACAGTATTGCGCTTTAAAAATCCCAAATACAGCAGCAACATAAAGTGCGATAATAACACCTGAACAATATATAAAATCAAAACAGTTGCGCTTAAGAGTGTGAATGTAGTAAACCAGTGCATATACTAACAAATAAAATGAAGTAGTGAGAATTCGCGTTGACAAAACTAAAATATATAACAAGTCCACAATAATAGCGTGAAATACAACGACGACATAAACCCTAAAAATTTCGCGTTATGACAAAAAAGAAAAAAATATAATTTTAGCTTTTGACAAGTTTAAACTTTTGCTAAACTTAAACTTTTGCTAAGCTTATACTAAGTTTTCGTTAAGTTTAAGCTTTTTAAAAGTTGTAAATAAACTTAACTTTGATTTGTTTTGATTTGTTTAACAAAGTGAGACGTGTACAGATGACACGTAAGACATTATAAACCAGGGTATGTCATATAAGGGGTCTCAGTGTAGCTACAAACGGAGGGAAGAAATGGATGTACCTTGTTATTGTG
>BLSH010005872.1:82917-99687 GCA_018402905.1 Glandirana rugosa | reverse complement strand
GATGTTAAGAAGAGAATCCTAGTAAAGAGAGCCATAGTCTCGGTGCCTGTTTTACTGGCCCCCTGAATGTCAAAGATTGGAGTATAAGGGGATAATAAGAAAAACCAAAGAAAAGAAAGAGAAAGAAGAAAAAAAGGGGGTAAGGGGGGGGTTGTGGGGGAATGTATGAGGGGAGAGGGGAGGGGAGTTGCCCTCTCCTGTTCCCATTGAGTCTATTTAGTTGGTTACTCTTACTCTCTAGGTGCACCTAATAAATTGTACTAGTATGATTGTGTCATGAAAGGTGGGTAAATCTTTGCATAAGAATTCTCTGGTTTTAATATCTTGCATTATTTAAATGGGAATATTCCGAGGTTGTCTGGAAGTGTGTCCAACATGCCCATTTTGACCTGTATTTATTTGGGGTATCCCTAGCTATGTGAATCAGCGCCTCCATTTCTGCTATTTTGTGTATGCGATGGAGCCAGTCCTTAATTGAAGGGGGTGGGAGGACCCCCAGTGTATATTGGTCTGCATTGTTTTGCTGCATTGACCATATGCATGGCCAGTGATTTGTGGTATATTTTGTGTGGAAGAGGCGAATGGTGGAGGAGAAATTGTACAGGGGAGTGTTCCAATTCATATGTGGTTACATGTGTGATGATGTGCCTTACTTCTAGCCAAAAGGGCTGGATCCGTGGGCACGACCACCAAACATGTAACATTGTGCCTCGGTCTGAGTGGCATCGCCAGCAGGTCTCAGTGGTTTCTGGTCAGAATTTGTGTAATAGGTCAGGGGTGCGGTACCAGCGTGCTTGGATTTTATATCCGTTTTCCTGGGTAGAGCCATTTAGCAAGCCCTTATGAATATTTTTATAGATCTGCTCCCAGTCTTCTTTTGAAAGGGTCAAAGATAAGTCTTTCTGCCAAGAAAAGCAGGCTTGCTTACGTTTGGGGAGTATTTGGTGAAGAGGAGGGCGTGTACTGTGGAAATTAGATGGGTTTGTGGGGAACAGCTTGTGCATATCTGTTCGAATGGGGTAAGTGATCTAGAGCGTTATTAGATTGTAAGCTCTTCTGAGCAGGGCCCTCTTGGATTTTACTGTATTGTAACTGTATTGTCTCCCTTTTACATTGTAAAGCGCTACGTAAACTGTTGGCGCTATATAAACCCTGTATAATAATAATAATAATATTAATAGAGCAGGATGCTTTTTTATTCAGGGCTCGTATGTAGTTACATAGTTACATAGTTAGTCAGGTTGAAAAAAGACACAAGTCCATCCAGTTCAACAAAAAAAAAAAAAAAACACATATATATATATATATATATATACATACATATACATATACATTCACACATACATACACAACCAAATAATCCCATATACAATCCTTCACCCACAGTTGATCCAGAGGAAGGCAAAAAACTCCAGCAAAGCATGGATCCAATTTGCTATAACGGGGGAAAAAATTCCTTCCTGATTCCCCGAGAGGCAATCGGATTCACCCTGGATCAACTTTACCTAAAAATGTTAGTACCCAGTTATATTATTTACGTTAAGGAAAGAATCCAGGCCTTTTTTAAAGCAATCAACCGTGCTGGCCAAAACCACCTCTGGAGGGAGTCTATTCCACATTTTCACAGCTCTTACTGTGAAGAAACCTTTCCGTATTTGTAGATGAAATCTTTTTTCCTGTAGACGTAAAGAGTGCCCCCTTGTCCTTTGTGATGACCTTAAAGTAAATAACTCCACACCAAGTTCACTATATGGACCACTTATATACTTGTACGTGTTGATCATATCCCCCCTTAATCTCCTCTTCTCAAGAGAGAATAAATTCAGATCCTCTAATTTTTCCTCATAGCTGAGCACCTCCATGCCTCTTATTAGTTTGGTTGTCCTTCTCTGCACTTTCTCCAGTTCCCTGATATCCTTTTTAAGAACTGGTGCCCAAAACTGAACTGCATATTCCAGATGAGGTCTTACTAATGCTTTGTACATGTAGTGGGAGAGTAAGACATATGTCCATGGTGGGATGGGCATTTTCCCAGTGCAGGTTATTAGATCTGAGTTGGATACAGTGTGTTCTAATCTTTTAAAGCAATGTTGCACAATTACATTCTCTTATATGCTCTGAGCAATTTCCAAGGAGTGATTTCCATTATATGCAACAGGGACTGAGGATGATCCATGATACAACAGATGTTTTGTCCTGATCACATCCCAAGATCTGTATACTTACACACGGCGTGACTGGGCTCGAAGGGTCTTCTCCTGTTGAGCAGCTAATTCACCTAGAGGTGGTTGGTGATGGATATATTATAACTTATCAATATATTTTTCATGGCACTGATTAGAGCTGCTCTTTTGTGTTGAAGGGATATCAGCTCATATTTCAAGACTTTTCATTATTTGGATATTTATTATTTGGACTTATTTTCATTGTATCACTGATTGAAATTATTCTCACTTATAAGTGTATAATTCAGCACATATATGCCATTTATCCTTTATTATATTTAGCTGATGAATAATTTGATTCTTGATAGAACCCAATGGTTGCAGCTGTTCTAGTTCTAAACTAATTTATGAGGCAATCAATACATTACACACATAGAAGCTCTCAAGTGTTTCACACTTATTTCATGTTTAACCACTTCAATACTGGGCACTTTTCCCCCTTCTTGCCCAGACCAATTTTCAGCTTTCATCGCTGTTGCATTTGGAATGACAATTGCACGTTCATGCAACACTGTACTCAAACAAAGTTTTTATCATTTTTTTCCCCACAAATAGAGTTTTCGTTTGGTGGTATTTCATTTTTTTTTGTGCTACAAAAAAAAAAGACCAAACATTTTGAAAAATAAAAAGTTTTTCTTTGTTTCTGTTACAAAACTTTGTAAATAAGTATGTTTTTTCTTTCACTGATGGGCACTGATGAGGCAGTACTGATTGGCACTGATGAGGTGGCACTAACGAGGTGGCACTGTCATTAGACAGGTCAAGCAATGCTTGTCTATGATGTGATGTAAGATTAGAGGAAATTGAGGATGTGAGTTTAAGATCTTTAATGTCTTGAGTCACCAATTTCAGGAATACCGAGACTCCCTGATTGGAAGTGGGAGGTGGGTACATGGTGGATGGTTTTTTGAGTATTGAGGGTTGGTGTCTGAGTGGTGAAGGCTGCATGGAATTACCGACCTGAGCGAGCAAAGATTCAATATCTATGTGATCAATCAGGTCGGGGGGCTCATTCTCTGCTAGCAGATGGTTAAGACTCGCTAGGGCCTGTTTCTCACTATAAGATAGAATATGATCCTCTGATTGTGTCTCCTTGGAGAACTTGCCATGTAGGAGAAGCTTACGTGTGAATAAGTGTACATCCTCAATGGTTTCAAATTTGTCCAATCTACTAGTGGGGCAGAACATTAAGCCCCTTGAAAGTACAAAATGTTCATCCGGAGTGAGATTTTGTGAGGATAAATTAATTATATTGAAAGTTGTGGGGTGTTGCTTTGTGTTGTATTGTAGGGTCCCACCAATGTGTGGTTCTGTTTGCCTAAAAAAATGGAGGGAACTCTAGGAGGGTTGGCAGAAGTGTTAGACCCATCACGAGGGGGATTCCCCAGGGAAGAACCGGTGGGTCCCCCTATCTGAGATAGATAAATCACTAAGTGTGCCAGAAAGACCGTCGGAAGAAACCATAACCCGAATCTTAGGGTTGCTAGTAGGAAGAGCACCATCACCCCGTCTCTGTCTTTTCAGACGTCTGGTTTGTCACTGCTGTTTGATATTGGACGTAAGCCTCAACAGCAACCCGTTTAATCTCACTTTCACTATGACATATCACCAAACTTCAATTACATTTTTGGATGTTCAGATCTCCAAAGTCCTAGAGGGCAACATATCATGTGCCCTATATCGCAAACCCACGGCGGGCAACAACATCCTCCATGCCTCTAGTGCCCATCCTAGGCCACTTGTCAATTCAATTCCATACAGTCAGTATTTGACAATAGTTATTGCGCACAAATGATTGAAAGGGTCAGGAAACCCTTTCTGTCACTTTTTACTGAGAGCTCTTTTTTATTCTATACATTGTGAGTATTATTCAATCATTTGTGCGCAATAACTATTGTCAATACAGTATCACACTATTGCGTTTTTTCTATCCATTGAGAGTTGGAATACAACTATGCTGTAGGTGATCTACCGCCTGGAGAATTTTGGAGCCATCCATCTGGATTGGAATCGTTTTCTTTGCACTCCGGATCACTTGGATAGATGACTTCATCCCAATATATCCTGAAGCTGGTTATCCGTGTCCCATATACCATCCATCTTGGACCTTGAGGACAACAGACGACCTAACTTGGAGATAATATCCTGATACCTGCGCATGCCCTATGGGCTTCTGGTAAGCTTACATCTATACCATTTATTGGAGTCATCAGAACAGTTGTGGATTTGAACACTTATACACAGCTTATAACCTTGAACTGCACTTAACACACATGAACCAATGAGTTGTGGGAAATATTTATATACAGATTTCATCTTTTAAAATTTTATTGAACATTTGTTTCTGAACAGACTGTATATATTTTTATCTCTTACAATTTATAATTGTTTTGGACGCTGCAATTTGTGATGGACAGGTCTAGACAGTTGGTGGTAATTGGGGATTCTATAATTAGAAGGACTGATAGAATCATTTTTCGCCAGGATCGCCTCAACCAAGTGTTTTGCTGTCTCCCTGGTGCCAGGGTTCGGCATGTGGTGGACCGGGTTGATAAATTACTGGGAGGGGCTGGGCATGACCCAGCTGTCTTGGTCCACATTGGAACCAATGACAGAATAGATGGAAGGTGGAGGCTCCTTAAGAACCAATTTAAAGAATTAGGTTGCAAGTTGAAGGGAAGGACCGGCAAGGCAATATTCTCTGAAATATTGCCTGTGCCATGCGCAACACAGGAAAGGCAGGGGGAGATTAGAGCTCTGAATGCATGGCTAAAGACCTGGTGTAAGGAGGAGGGCTTTGGGTTTTTAGAGCACTGGGCTGACTTTTCATTGGGGTGCAACCTATATGCTAAAGATGGTCTGCATCTAAATGGAAGGGGGTCTGTTGTGCCAGGGGAGAGGTTTATGGGAAGGCTGGAGGAGTATTTAAACTAGGATTGAGCGGGAGGGTGCATTAGATTATAATGGGGTAGACAGGTCAGACAGGGGTCAGCCCCTATTGGTGGGTGGAATGGAGAAGGATGGGGGGAGGCCAAAGAAAGATGATATGAAGGTTCCCATGTTACAATCAACCATTGGAAATGGTACTGTTTGTGCTAAAATTAAAAATATGCAAGATACATGTGCAAAATGTGAAAGTGAATTAAAGTGTTTGTTCACCAATGCCAGGAGTCTGCCAAGCAAAAAAGGTGAGTTGGAAGCTCTGGTGCATGAGGAGAACTATGATTTGATTGGTATAGCTGAATCTTGGCTTCATTCTTCACATGACTGGGCTATTAATATTCCTGGCTATGCTCTCTTTCGGAAAGACAGGGTAAAACGGAGGGGTGGTGGTGTCTGTCTCTATGTGAGAAGTGATCTCAAAGCGAGTGTGAATGAGAACCTAGTTGATGGAGAGTGTGATGAGTCTGAAGCATTAAGGGTAGATCTGCATATGGGTGTGCGCACTACAAAGGTTATCATTGGAGTTTGTTATAGACCTCCAAGTGTTAAAGAGGAGGTGGAGACTCTGCTCCTTGCACAGATAGAAAGAGCTGCAAGGGCTGGGACAGTGATAATAATGGGGGATTTTAACTACCCGGAAATTAACTGGAGTACTGGCACTGCTGGGACAGCTAAAGGGCAAAATTTTATAGACCTATTATAGGACAATTTTATGGTCCAGTTTATTGAGGCCCCAACTAGGAATGACGCTTTGCTGGACCTGGTAATCTCAAACCATGCAGAGCTTATTACCAATATTTATATAAAAGAACATCTGGGTAACCGTGACCATAATATGATTTCATTTAATGTAAGCTGCAAGCAACAAACACAAACGGGAAAGATAAAAACACTTAATTTTAAGAGAGCAAATTGTACAAAGATGAGGGCTGCTCTCCAGGACTTAGACTGGGAGGGAATATTTGCATCAATGAACACAGAACAGAAATGGGAATTTTTCAAAAAAACTGAATGCAAACTCACTGCAAAGTATATTCCCATGGGCAATAAATTTAAAAGGCTAAAAAGAAAACCTATGTGGCTCACGGCCAAAGTTAAAAAAGTTATAAATGATAAGAAAAGAGCATTTAAAAAATATAAAAATGAGGGAACACTATCATCTTTTAAATGTTACAAAGAATATAACAGAATATGTAAAAAGGAAATCAAGGATGCAAAAATTCACAACAAACGACAGATTGCAAAAGATAGTAAGACAAACGCCCAAAAATTCTTCAAATATATTAATAGTAAAAAGGTCAGGTCTGAGCATGTAGGCCCTTTACAAAATAATCTAGAGTGCGTGACTGGGGACAAGATGAAGGCAAACTTATTAAATACTTTCTTCAGCTCTGTGTATTCAAAGGAGCATGGGGGAGCTCATGTCCATAATGGGGGTGATAGTGACACAGCCCCAAATGATCCACAATGGCTCAAAAGTGAAATGGTCCAGAAGTATTTTGACAGAATAAAGGTTGATAAAGCACCTGGACCAGATGGCATCCATCCACGGATCCTAAAGGAATTGAGCTCTGTCATTTCAAAGCCATTGTATCTCATTTTTAGGGACTCCTTAATGACTGGAATAGTACCACTGGATTGGTGTAGGGCCAATGTGGTGCCCATATTTAAAAAGGGATCAAAGTATTTACCAAGTAACTATAGACCTGTTAGTTTAACTTCTATAGCTGGGAAGATACTGGAGAGTTTAATAAAAGACCACATAGATGAGTTCTTGTTGGATAAAAATATTTTAAGCAACAGACAGCATGGATTCATGAAAGACAGAAGTTGTCAAGCAAACCTGATTTCTTTTTATGAGGAGGTAAGTAAAACCTTGGACAGAGGGGTGGCTGTGGACGTGGTATACTTGGATTTTGCAAAAGGGTTTGACACCATTCCCACACATGGCTAATGTGTAAGGTAAAGTCTACAGGCTTGGAAAGATCAATTTGTAAATGGATAGAAAACTGGCTAAAAGACAATTCAGTGAGTAGTGGTTAATTATTCTTATTCTGAATGGTCTAAGGTTATCAGTGGTGTACCACAAGGTTCAGTGCTGGGACCCTTACTTTTCAATATATTTATAAATGATATAGGGTCTGGGATTAAAAGTACCATTTCAGTGTTTGCAGATGACACCAAGCTATGCAGTGGAATAACGTCCTTGCAGGATGTTTCCAACTTACAAGCAGACCTCAATGCAATGTCTAATTGGGCGACTGTGTGGCAAATGAGGTTTAATGTTGATAAATGTAAAGTTATGCACTTGGGGGCTAAGAATATGCATCCATCATACATACTAGGGGGAGTACAACTGGGGGAATCCATAGTGGAGAAGGATCTGGGGGTTTTGGTAGATCATAAGCTTAATAATGGCATGCAATGCCAAGCTGCGGTTTCCAAAGCAAGCAAAATCCTTTCTTGTATTAAGAGAGGTATGGACTCCAGAGATAGAGACATTCTTTTGCCCCTGTACAAATCATTAGTAAGACCTCATCTGGAATATGCAGTTCAGTTTTGGGCACCAGTTCTCAAAAAGGATATCGGGAAACTGGAGAAAGTGCAGAGAAGGGCACCCAAGCTAATAAGAGGCATGGAGGAGCTCAGATATGAGGAAAGATTAGAGGATCTGAATTTATTCTCTCTTGAGAAGAGGAGATTAAGGGGGGATATGATCAACATGTACAAGTATATAAGTGGTCCATATAGTGAACTTGGTGTTGAGTTATTTACTTTAAGGTCATCACAAAGGACAAGAGGGCTCTCTTTACGTCTAGAGGAAAAAAGACTTAATCTACAAATACAGAAAGGTTTCTTCACAGTAAGAGCTGTGAAAATGTGGAATAGACTCCCTCCAGAGGTGGTGTTGGCCAGCACGGTTGATTGCTTTAAAAAAGGTCTGGATTCTTTCCTTAATGTAAATAATATAACTGGGTACTAACATTTTTAGGTAAAGTTGATCCAGGGTGAATCCGATTGCCTCTCGGGGAATCAGGAAGGAATTTTTTCCCCCGTTATAGCAAATTGGATCCATGCTTTGCTGGAGTTTTTTGCCTTCCTCTGGATCAACTGTGGGTGAAGGATTGTATATGGGATTATTTGGTTGTGTATGTATGTGTGAATGTATATGTATATGTATGTATATATATATATATATATATGTGTTTTTTTTTTTTTTTTTTTGTTGAACTGGATGGACTTGTGTCTTTTTTCAACCTGACTAACTATGTAACTATGTAACTACATACGAGCCCTGGATAAAAAAGCATCCTGCTCTATTAATATTATTATTATTATTATACAGGGTTTATATAGCGCCAACAGTTTACGTAGCGCTTTACAATGTAAAAGGGAGACAATACAGTTACAATACAGTAAAATCCAAGAGGGCCCTGCTCAGAAGAGCTTACAATCTAATAACGCTCTAGATCACTTACCCCATTCGAACAGATATGCACAAGCTGTTCCCCACAAACCCATCTAATTTTGGAAGGAATTTTTTCCCCCGTTATAGCAAATTGGATCACGCTTTGCTGGGGTTTTTTGCCTTCCTCTGGATCAACTGTGGGTGAAGGATTGTATATGGGATTATTTGGTTTTATTTATATATATATATATATATATATATATATATATATAAATTTTTTTTTTTTGGTTGAGCTGGATGGACTTGTGTCTTTTTTCAACCTGACTAACTATGGAACTATGTAACTATGTTTACTTACTCTTTTTGTACTGTACCACTGTTATGATTTTGTACACCTTATATTGTATTTATGCTTGTTGTTACTTTATAGAACCAATGTATTAACAGTGCTGGGAAATTTTCCCTGAAGAAGAAGTTAAACCAATAAAGTAAACTTCGAAACATGTCAGTATTTCTAGTGCACCAGCAACCAACAGTTCGTACTTGAGACCTGGCTGGGCCTTTCACCTAGCATTGTTATTGACTGTATTCAATGGTTCTTATTACCATCGTATGGTTTTATGTCACTTGTTTTTGTGATGTTTCATAATCTTTTGTACTTCACTACAATTGTTGATTACTTTGGGGTGTATAGTGCTGCGCGAAAATCCCACTGGGCCTTTTCCTAGTTTGTCTGCAATTGAGGATGCAGCACTATCTCCCGCCTTTGTTGTAAGCACAGAGGGCAAGTGTTTTGTGTTCCCTGGTGATCCTGGGTGGGCATCCCTGGTGGTCCTGGGTGGGCAACCTCAGGGGGGCTGCACTGATAATCAATAAGAGCAGACCCCCCATCAGGAGAGCCGCCGATCGGCTCTCCTCTACTCGCGTCTGGCTGTACGAGTGGAGGAAAAGCCGATAAACAGGTCTTCCTATATACACTGTGATCAGCTGTGATTAGACAGCTGATCACATGGTAAAGTGCCTCCGTCAGAGGCTCTTTACCAAGATCGGAGACACACCACACCACCGATCGCCACACTGCACGCCCCAGTGGGCATGTGCTGGCTTGTTATGCTGCTGGACTTCATATGACGCCCAGTCAAGATAACTGAACCACTTCCCGGCCATCATTCTTCATACTGCGGGTGGGAAGTGGTTAAAAAGAGACCGTTACTTCTGTCATTTGAGTTATCATGTTTTATTGTTCTTTATCTTAAATACTATCACTTGGAAGTCACACACAGAAAACAGATGAATCCTAAAATACAGTTAAAAGGGTATCTATTGTACATAACCATTTTTGAGCTGTTACAATGCCACTTTTGATAAATGCCCTCAATGTCCTCACAATACTCGCAAAACAATGTACTTCTTATAACATTTATTTTTGCTTATATTTACAATTAATCCTAAAACCCAGTAATAAAATACAAACCGTATATTAACACATATACTAATTCAATGTGATTGAAGAAAGCAAGGTTCAGTATATCTCTTTATTTTGTATTGTTATTTAAAACCAGTTACCTTTCTTTTACAAGAAGCCAAATAAAGATTTTTTTCTAAAACACCCTGCTGATACATTGTGTGAATACAGAAGAAATACATATGTTTGTTTCAATTTTGTGACAGCAGGAGATGCAATGAAAAAAATACCTTTTTTTATAAAACATGATCAGTGATCACACTTCGTAGGGAAGTTACTGGTGAGAAAAATCAAAAGTTTGCTTGGCACCAGTATGGCACATTAGCTATAATCTACTTTTTTCTAGGCGAGAATGAAACACATTTTCAAATAAAATAATAGATTAATGAGCTTCATTTAAATGCAATTCCCTTTCTATTAGGTAGCATAAAAGCACAAAATCTATGTATTTAATTTCTCATTGTTTGACTTTAACGCCAACATAGATTTAAGCTAGAAAATCAAATAAAAACATATATTTACTAACAACTCTAATACTATAATTAAATCATATAGTGCACCGCTCAATAAAAAAATGTATGCATGAATCCAAATTCAAAGTAGAAAATAGAAGAATAGGTGCAAACAAAATGAAAAAATCAGCTTTGGCATGATAACAGCATGGGTAAGTGTAAGATATAAAGTGCAGATCTTATAAATATTGGGCTATTTATTATTTGTACAACATTTTTTTTTATTTAGCACCAATTTCACAGTACTGTACAAGTTCAGGAATTATAACAGTTATATTAAAACGCATAGCATACATGAATCAATATCAATAAGAATCTTGCCGAACAGGCTCATAATCTGATAAAGGAGGGACAAATACAATATAGAACGGTTAAATTGCAAAAATATTTGTGTTGTAGAAATTGCATTTGTAGAACTGTATAAAAACACCTTTTACTATATTTTAAATCCTGCACTGCCACATCCTCTTCTGATTCTGGTAGCTGTTCAACTTCAGGTTAAATGAAACCTGTCATCAAGAAACCGCCTTCTGTAAGCCCATGCTGTCAACGACACACCCCCTGGCTTAGTGTCAAACACTGTACATATGTTAAACCTTTTTTCCGCTATGAAGTTTGTCATACTCGAATCTAAGAATATATTAATGCTGGGACATTGTATAACAGTACATTCCCACCACAACACGCAAGTGAGTTCTTCAGCTACCAAGAATTAGCTTAGATTTCTCTTGTGCTGCTATAGCTTTAACATGGCATGGAGTAACCTTTAACCACTTCAGCTCAAGAAGGTTTTACCTACTTCCTGACCAGGCCATTTTTTGCGATACCACACTGTGCTGCTTTAACTGAGAATTGCGAGGTCATGCGACGTTGTACACATATAAAATTGATGTTCTTTTTTTCGCAGAAATAGAGATTTCTTTTGGTGGTATTTGATCACCTCTGCAGTTTTTTTTTTTGCACTATAAATAAAACAAGACAGCTTTAAAAAAAAAAAACAATATGTTTTGCTTTCTGCTATAAAACACATCTAATAAAAAAATGTAAAAAAAATCTAATTTCTTCATCAGTTTAGGCCAATATATATTCTGCTACATGTTTTGGTAAAAAAATCCCAATAAGTGTATATTGATTGGTTTCTGCAAAAGTTATAGCGTCTACAAACTATGGGATATATTTATGGATGTTTTATTTTGTTATTGTTTTTATTAGTAATTTGGACGATCAGTGATTTTTATCGGGACTGCAACATTGCGGCAAACAAATCTGACACTAAGTGACACTTTATGTGGACCAGTGACACAAATACAGTGATCAGTGCTAAAAAATGCACTGTCACTGTATAAATGACACTGGCAGGGAAGGGGTTAACATCATAGGTGAGCAAAGGGTTAAGTGTGATCCTAGGGAGTGCTTCTAACTGTGGGGGGAAAGCTGTGACTGGAGGAAAACAGGTATCCATGCTTCTGCTTAGCAGAAACACAAGATCTCCATTTTCCTCCCTCACATTCTGCCTCTCCTGTGAACAATTAAGGGTGACCCGCTGATTGGCTCCCCCTGTGTCCAATCATGGCATGTGCGCGCCCCAGAGCCGATCACAGGAATTGCATACAGGTACGTGATTTTGTGCTTAAGGGCCGCACTGCCGCAGATTATGTACTGTATGTAGCGCTGTCCTTAAGCGGTTAAGCATGTCTGCTCTAGATTTTGTAATTGTTATATATGTAATGTTCATATAGATTAAAATGGGAAAGAAAATGTGGTATAGCAGTATAATGTTAAAATATTCTTTATTCTGTATGCAGGAGAGGTGAGACCTGTTTTTATAGAAATATATTTATAGAAATATTAAAAACTATTGTATTTAAAATTTGTTTGTTAGCTGCTACGGGTGAATGCTAGGGAAGTTTTCATGATAGTTATACAATGATAAACAGGGGCGTAACGATAGGGGTTGCAGGGGTTACAATTGTAACCAGGCCCCATGGTCCAGGGGGCCCGTGTGCCTCCCTTGTACACCTGAATAGGAGGGATAGCAGTGTGGCATTTAGTGGGCCCAATCTCCTCCATTTTCCTCTATCCCTGCTGTAGAAGATATGTCATGATGGAGAGATGGGAATGGGTCGGTAAATTTGTCATTTACCGGCTCCTTCCTTTTCTGAGTCAGTGATTTGTACCAATTGGTTCATGCATAACTGAAGCATAGTAAATTGTTTTTACTATACTTCAGTTTCTGAATGAATGGAAGGCTCGATGCACAGCTATACCTGTCCATTTATTCTGTGCAGCTGAGGCTACACAGATGGAGATTGAGAGCTAAGGTTTGTTTATCATTGATAAAGACGCTTTAAATTTTCTCTGTTTCTAGCTGGATGCATTTCTAGAGCCTGAAGGCGAATATAGGACGGTTGGCTATTCTTTTGAATGGAATAATACAGATGAGGATGTTACAGTAGTTAGAACATACACCAGAATTTAGCGGTGTCCTGCATGAGAAAGGGACTAATAAGAGCAATGTTTTCTGCTTATAAATGGTACAATGTAAACATATAATTGAAGAACAAAACTTTTGTTACTACAGCCATACAAAAAAGTGAGGATCAATTTGAATGCCTATATGTTGATCAAAATATTAGCTAGTTGCGTACCTGAAGATTATGGGAGAACTAGCAATGTCTGGGGAGTCAAAATACCATGTATATCAAGCATTGTTTGAACAAACGATGGCCAGTAGAGAAGTATGCTTTGCTTTGCCTGTACCTTGATTTAGAGGTAGTTGCCAAGTTAACCAATTAGCTCAATAAACTGATACAGTTGTTCCCTTATTAATTAATGTCTTGCTTGCAACAGGCTCTTCTCTCACACAGAAGCATGAGTTAACCAATCCATCTTTATTAACTATGTATTAGGAATGTTCTGAACACTGTTTGTATATAATCCACTTCCCAAATTAATTATCTGCTCAGAAGTAAAGAGTCTGAAATTACATTAAAGTAGAACTCCAGACTCAATACAACATTTCCTTAAATAATCAAGTGCCTTTGTTAAAATTCTCATCAATCTACTACCCAGATAGCAAGGATAACTTGCCACAAATTTGTGACAGTATTGAATTTTAAGTCTGTTAACTTGCTGCACATTTTCATTGGCACGTTGTACACTTGCAGAGCACTTGAAGCACAAGTTCTGGTTGACACTTTTCCAATTTGTAGTAAATTTGTGTGGCAAGTCTCTAGTAAGAGCAAAGTTGCAGTGGTGTGTTTACAGCAAGAGCTCTGCTTGTCTACAGCATGAAAATGAATTCCGGTGTTTAGGGTTCACCAAGCATTTTTTCTTTTTAATATACCTTTAATACATATTTTTATATATATAAATGTTTTCCTATAAAGCAAGCTTCCAAATATAGGATGTATTCCTTTAGTGTGTTTGATTGACTTTTAGTGTTTTTGATAAATGTCCTACTCTCCCATATAGACACACGCGATTTAGAGGTTTACTAACGATAGGGCACCTTATCCATTTTCTAATATTATTTTGGCAACACATACATATTACATATTGTACATACAATCATTTATGTATGAGATCATATTGATCATGCACATATATGCTCCAATGTGCAGGTCCTTTTATGCTAGCACCACTGTGAACACAAGGTAAGAGCCATGCAGCCCTGGTTCACATTGAAAATCTACTGATTGCACTCTTTATTGTGCATGTGGCCCTCACTAGCCCTTGGGCACATACAGGCTAATCCGTGTTTTCCTTGCGCCTCCACTGAACCCATGTGGAATCTGTGGCTTCACTCTTTTTTCCCCAAGTATGCGGAGCTCTGATCTCTACAATTGATCTCCACAAAGATGGCGGCAGCCCATGGAGAGGAAATGACATGTATGGCGGCAGGAAGTGCTTGCTGGAATGCATTTTGCAGCCCCATTTCTGGGTTTTTGTGACTGGTGTGCATTCCACACAGCTGAACCACGCTTTGCTTTATGCTGTGCATTCCAGCAAACATCCCAGTAACTTTCACACTTGGATCCCACAACCAACAAGTGCTCTACAACACACATCCCTATTTGGCAACTTGTACCCCTGTGGTAAGTGTACACACAGTGGTGCCATATCTGTAATATAGCTGATGTCTCCCCAAGCTCATTGCTATCTATGATGTGGTTTCTCATCATTGATGTTGATGTGCTGTACAGATGACATGAGCCTGATTGTTTGAGGATATTGTATTATAGTGTAGAATGAGGATTCAGCTTTCACCAGGGCAGTTGCAGATCTGCCTTTTGTGTTTTTGGTATGTGTGGTGCATTAGTTCACTTTACTTCTTACCCCTTCCCTGTTCCATCCCATGGGAGGTGCCATGGCCCTCACATTGTGGGTGTATCTGTAGGTTATAAGTACTGTGGATTAAGCCATTTCTAGCTAGGCTCTGAAAAAGAAGACCAGTCCTTTGAAACGCGTCAGCCTGAGGGGTCTCATCCAGGACCCCTCACTCCCAGGTTCAGTGTTTCAAGCAATTGATGAGAGATTGCCCCTCATGTGGCCTGATGAGTGTGTTTTAAGCTTATGTTTGTGAGTAGACATCTTTATGATTTTATTTATATATATTTTAATACATTTGTTGGATGTTGCACTAGGCCAGTGCGCCCTTTTTTTTTCTCTCAACCACAGTGACCCCTGTGGTGGGATGACTATTAAACAATATAACTGAACAAGAACTTTCAGCAGACTTGCAGAATGTTGCAAAGACAGTTGATCTGGACAATTGTGCAACACATTTGTGAAGCCTGGCTAGTCTAGCAAGTTTTAAACTTGCAGTACAATTGCTTACTATCTTAAAGTGATTCTAAAGTACATTTTTTAAAATTAAAATAATAAACATCTTATTTATCTTACTTACTTATCTATTTACCCACTCTAAGTAATGGTATTGCACAGTGTGGGCCCAATCCTCCTCTTCTGGGGACCCCTGTTGGCTTTATCTTCTCCTCCTCTTCTGTGTCTGCCTTATACCAATTCAAACAATAAACAACAGGATAGTCTGGCGCTGTTGCAGAGCAAATGCTAAAAAATTGGAGCACATTTAGTGCATCATAGCAGTCTTTTCATAAACAGTCTAAATAGATTTTTTGTGTGAAAAGAGCCACAGTATATGTCCACTGGTTCAGGGTTGGCCTCATGGCGGGGGAGTGGAAGCAACCTCCCAGACATGGAAGGAGAAAAAGAGAAAGAAAAGGTGTGTAGACTGTTACAACATTTATTAGCACAATGGATACTAAAACTCACACGGAGGATGAATCAAACAGGCATTTCATCATGGGAAATCACCCAGAGGGATGTCCACAGGCATTGGGGCTCTGGTATGCCCATGCTGAGTCTCTTACCGCTGCTTGTGAAGCTAATTCTGGCCAGCAGTATGGTGCGGTGAATGAATTGCCAGGATGAGGTGTGCACTACACGCTGGAACACAGTTGTCGCCTGTGATGTCACTAATCCGCCATGTGTTTCTGCGCATGCGCAATAGACTGAATACACACTGCACATTCCTTTCTCAAGCTCTTGAAAGCATGCTTTGAAATGCATCGTGGACTAGTGACGTCACAGATGACAACTGCTTTCCAGCGTGCGGTCCATGCCTCGCCCTGGCAATTCCTTTACCTCACAATACTGCTGGGCGGAATTAGCTTCACGAGCAGCAGAAAGAGACTCAAGACAGGCCTACTGGATCCCCAATGCCTGTGGATGTCCCTCTGAGGGATTTCCCATCATGAAGTGCCAGTTTTATTCATCCTCCGTGTGAGTTTTAGTATCCATTGTGCTAATAAATGTTGTAACAATCTACATTCAGAGGCACCTTTTCTTTCTCTTTTTCTCTGCCTTATAGCATGCCTTTTGCTTTGGGGGCACAGAGAAAGACGACGAGCACTTCGATTAAGGCGGGTCGTCATAACACTCCATTTCCTTAACGGTCCCGCTCCGTACCTGGCGTGCGACCTTTCGTCAACAGTAGACACTGCAGTGATCAGGTGCTACGTAAAGTTTCGTACGAAAGTTCTCGAACTCTTTCCTTACACGTCACACATAAGTCAGATAACGCGTACGCGTCTTTGTGTACCGCCTAATCACTGTAGTGTCCGCTGTTGACACAAGGTCGCACATCACGTGTGGAGTAGGACCGTTAAGTAAGTGGCGTGGTATGACGGACAG
>BLSH010005872.1:44372-62009 GCA_018402905.1 Glandirana rugosa | reverse complement strand
TCTCCAGCATGTGCAAGGTGGAGTTCCACCTTGTAGGCACGTCGCAGGTGAGGCGGTGCCTACAGGAGGCGGTGAGCGGGAAGGCCGAAGTTCTGCGGCCCCGCAGACAGGCGAGCAGCAGCAGGGTGAGAACGCCGAAAGCACGCACAGATGGCCCGCACTTTCTGCAGCAGCTCTGACATATCCGGGTAGTTTTTTAGAAATTTCTGCATCACCAAATTCAAAACATGCGCCAGGCAAGGGATGCGCGTAAAACCGGCTAGGCACAGAGCCCGTTATCGCACACCACCAGTCCGGACTTGAGGCTCAGTGGCAACAACCACTCATTGGTCTGTTGTTCAATGCCCGTCCACAGTTGCTGCGCAGTGTGGGGTTTATCCCCCAAACATATCAGTTTTAAAACAGCCTGCTGTCGTTTCCCCCTGGATGTGCTGAAGTTGGTGGTGAAGGTGTTACGCTGAGCAGATGAGTAAGTGTTAGAGGAGGAGGAGGAGGAGGAAGCGCAGTAGGAGGAGAAGGCAACAGGAGGCAAAGAGAAATGCCCTGCAATCCTTGGTGGTGGAAGGACATGCGCCAAACGGCTAGCCGCCTCAGGCCCACCCGCCACTACATTTACCCAATGTGCAGTTAGCAAGATATAGCGTCCCTGCCCGTGCTTACTGGTCCACGTGTCAGTGGTTATGGGGACCTTGCCACAGATGGCGTTGCGCAGTGCACATTTGATCTCGTCCCCGACTTATTCGTGCAGGGAAGGGATGGCTCGCCTTGAAAAGTAGTGGCGGCTGGGAACCACATACTGTGGGACAGCCACCGCCATTGGGTTTTTAAAACTGTCCGTGTCCACCAGACGGAATGACAGCATTTCAAAGGCTAGGAATTTTGAAATGCTGACATTCAGGGCCAGGGATTGCGGGTGGGTAGGGGGGTACTTCCTCTTTCTCTCCAGGGGAGATATAGAGCTGTAAGCTTCCATGGGACCGTGTGGAAGTGCTTGGGGACGGTGGCGGACATGGTGGCGTTGCTGTCACATGGTGTGTTTGCTGGGTGGCAGGTGACACTGGCACTGTAGAGGTGGAGGAAGAGGCTGAGGCAGCAGCAGAAGAGGTAGCAGGAGTAGCCGAGACCTTTCTTGGATTTTGAGGTACTTATTCCAATTCAGCAAGTGCTTTGAATTTAGATGCCTGGTCATGCAGGTTGTGCTCAGGTTTAGAACATTTATGCCTCGCTTCAGGCTCTCATGGCACAGCGTGCAAACCACTCGAGTCTTGTCGTCAGCACATTGTCTGAAGAACTGCCACGCCAGGGAACGCCTTTGAGCTGCCTTTGGTGTGCTAGGTCCCTGGGTGCGGTGGGTAGTAGCAAGCGCACTGTCTAGGGGACGCTCGCTCTGCTTTTGCAACCTGCTTCCTCTTTTGCTGTGCTGGTGCCTCTGTGCGACCAACATCCCTTCCTCCAAACTGCACACGTCACTCGCATGACCCTCATTCCATGTGGGGTCTAGGACCTCATCATCCTCCTCCACATCATCTTCCACTCACCCTTCACCACTGCCCTCTTTGTCAGTCTGCACACTGTGGAAAGCTGCAGCAGTTGGCACCTGTGTTTCGTCATCATCAGAGACGTTCTGTGCTGGTGTTTCCATGTCCTCATCCTGCAACAGAAGTGGTTGGGCATCGGTGCACTCAATGTCTTCCACTTCTGGGGCAGGGCTATGTGGATGGCCCATGGAAAGCACACCAGGAGAGTCATCAAAAAGCATAAGAGACTGTTGCATGACTTGGGGCTCAGACTGCTTGGCTGATTTACGAGGGGCTGAGGTGAAAGACAGATGGCCATGGGGTTCAGGTGCCAACTCTAAGCTTTCATCAAGGGACCGGGTGGGAGACAATGTGAAGGAACTGGAGGCATTGTCAGCCACACAATCTACTATCGCCTGTACTTGTTCTGGCCTCACCATTCGTTGAGTGGCATTCGGGCCTACCATATAATGTTGAAGGTTCTGTCGGCACCTGAAGAAGGTGTTTCACTTGTGCGTGTAGCTGGCAAAAATCGACCACGTCCTCTCCTTGCAACAGGAACTTCACCAACAACACCAACACCAGCAGCACCACGACCATGTCCCTTATTTGACGCTCTCCTCATTCTGGCCGCAAATGTACTATGTAGCATTATTTATTAATATAAAAAAAATTCTTCTTTTTTTTGGAAACAACAACGTAGATGCACTTTTTATTTTCGTGCAAGAAATGCACAACTCCCACCAACAGCAGGAACCTCTCCCTACACCAGTATAATATGATTTTAGAACAATAATCTGTCCCTCACAGGTGCAGCAGGAACCTCTACCTATACCAGTATGAGATGATTTTATAACAATAATCTGTCCCTCACAGCACCAGCAGGAACCTCTCCCTCTAGCAGTATGTGATGCTTTGAGAACAATAATCTGTCACTCACAGCACCAGCAGGAACCTCTCCCTATAGCACTAGGAGATGATTTGAGAACAATAATCTGTCCCTTACAGCACCAGCAGGAACCTCTCCCTCTAGCTATATGTGATGATTTGAGAACAATAATCTGTCCCTCACAGCACCAGCAGGAACCTCTCCCTCTAGCAGTATGTGATGGTTTGAGAACAATAATCTGTCCCTCACAGCACCAACAGGAACCTCTCTCTCTAGCAGTATGTGATGATTTGAGAACAATAATCTGTCCCTTACAGCACCAGCAGGTACCTCTCCCTATAGAACTAGAAGATGATTTTGGAACAATAATCTGTCCCTTACAACACCAGCAAGAACCTCTCCCTATAGAACTAGGAGATGGTTTTAGAACAATAATCTGTCCCTCACAGCAGCAGCAGGAACCTCTCCCTATAGCAGTAGGAGATGATTTTAGAACAATAATCTGTCCCTCAGAACACCAGCAGGAACCTCTCCCTATAGAACTAAGAGATGCTTTTAGAACAATAATCTGTCCCTTACAGCACCAGCAGGAAGCTCTCACTCTAGCGGTATGTGATGATTTTAGAACAATATTCTGTCCCTCACAGCACCTGCAGGAACCTCTCCCTTTAGAACTAGGAGATGATTTTAGAATAATAATATGTCCCTCACAGCACCAGCAGGAACCTCTCCCTATAGAACTAGGAGATTATTTTAGAACAATAATCTGTGCCTTACAGCACCAGCAGGAACCTCTCCCTATAGAACTAGGAGATGATTTTAGAACAATAATCTGTCCCTCACAGCACCAGCAGGAACCTCTCCCTGTAGCAGTATGAGATGATTTTAGAACAATAATCTGTCCCTCACAGCACCAACAGGAGCCTCTCTCTCTAGCAGTATGTGATGATTTTAGAACAATAATCTGTCCCTCACAGCACCAGCAGGAACCTCTGCCAATAGAACTAGGAGATGATTTTAGAACAATATTCTATCCCTCACAGCACCAGCAGGAACATCTCCCTATAGAACTAGGAGATGATTTTAGAACAATAATCTGTCCCTTACAGCACCAGCAGGAACCTCTCCCTATAGCAGTAGGAGATGATTTTAGAACAATAATCTGTCCCTCACAGCACCAGCAGGAACCTCTCCCTATAGCAATAGGAGATGATTTTAGAACAATAGTCTGTCCCTCACAGCACCAGCAGGAACCTCTCCCTATTGAACTAGGAGATGATTTTAGAACAACAATCTGTCCCTCACAGCACCAGTAGGAACTTCTCCCTCTAGCAGTATGTGATGATTTGAGAACAATAAACTGTCCCTCACAGCACCAGCAGGAACCTCTCCCTCTAGCAGTATGTTATGATTCCTGCTGCTGGTGTGAGGGACAGATTACCGTTATAAAATCATCTCATACTGGAGTAGGGAGAGGTTCCTGGTTGGGCTGTGAGGAACAGATTAGTGTTCTAAAATCATCTCATACTGGTGTAGGGAGAGGTTCCTGCTGCTGGTGTGTGCGGTGCATTTCTTGCACAAAAATAAAAAGTGCGTCTACATTGCTGGTTTAAAAAAAAAGTTAATAATTTATTATTCTTTTATTTTCTTTATTAATAAATAGTGCTACATTTGCACCTTGCTGTGCATTTCTTGCACAAAATTAAAAAGTGCATCTACATTGCTGTTTTAACAAATAATGGAAATTTGTGCTAAATAGTACATTTGCATCTAGAATGAGGAGAGCATGAAATAAGGGACATGGTCGTGGTGCTGCTGGTGCTGCTGGTGTTGGTGGTGTTGGTGAAGCTTCTGTTGCAAGGAGAGGACATGGTCGATCTGTGCCAGCTACACGCACAAGTGAAACACCTTCCTCAGGTGTGAGTAGCCGACAGAACCTTCAACGTTATATGGTAGGCTCGAATGCCACTCAACTAATGGTGAGGCCAGAACAAGTACAGGCGATAGTGGATTGGGTGGCTGACAATGCCTCCAGTTCCTTCACATTGTCTCCCACCCCGTCCCTTGCTGAAAGCTCAGAGTTGGCACCTGAACCACATTTGTCTTTCACCTCAGCCCCTTGTAAATCAGCCAAGCAGTCTGAGCCCCAAGTCATGCAGCAATCTCTTATGCTTTTTGATGACCCTGCTGGTGTGCTTTCCGTGGGCCATCCACATAGACCTGCCCCAGAAGTGGAAGACATTGAGTGCACAGATGCCCAACCACTGCTGGTTCAGGATGAGGACATGGAAACACCACCGCAGCACATCTCTGATGATGACGAAACACAGGTGCCAACTGCTGTGGCTTTCCACAGTGTGCAGACTGACAAGGAGGGCAGTGGTGAAGAGTGGGTGGAAGATGATGTGGAGGATGATGAGGTCCTAGACCCCACATGGAATGAAGGTCATGCGAGTGAGGTGTGCAGTTTTGGAGGAAGAGGTGGTGGTCGCACAGCGGCACCAGCTCAGCAAAAGAGGAAGCAGGTTGCAAAAGCGGAGCGACCGTCCCCTAGACAGTACGCCTGCTACTACCCACTGCACACAGGGACCTAGCACACCAAAGGCAGTGCATAGGAGTTCCCCCTCGAGGCAGTTCTTCAGACAATGTGCTGACAACAAGACACGAGTGGTTTGCACGCTGTGCAATCAGAGCCTGAAGCGAGGCATAAATGTTCTAAACCTGAGCACAACCTGCATGACCAGGCATCTACATGAAAAGCAGGAGCTGCAATGGAATAAACACCTCAGAATCCAAGAAAGGTCTCGCCCTCCTCCTGCTTCCTCTTCTGCTGCTGCCTCGGCCTCTTCCTCCACCTCTACAGTGCCAGTGTCACCTGCCACCCAGCAAACAAACGATGTGACAGCAACGCCACCATATCTGCCACCGTCCCCAAGCATTTCCACACCATGGTCCCATGGAAGCTTACAGCTGTCCATCTCCCAAGCACTGGAGAGAAAGAGGAAGTACCCCCCTACCCAGCCGCGATCCCTGGACCTGAATGCCAGCATTTCAAAATTCCTGGTCTTTGAAATGCTGTCATTCCGTCTGGTGGACATGGACAGTTTTAAAAACCTGATGGCGGTGGCTGTCCCACAGTATGTGGTTCCCAGCCGCCACTACTTTTCCAGGCAAGCCATCCCTTCCTTGCACAAACAAGTCGGGGACAAGATCAAGTGTGCACTGCGCAACGCCATCTGTGGCAAGGTCCACATAACCACTGATACCTGGACCAGTAAGCACGGGTAGGGACCCTATATCTCGCTAACTGCACACTGGGCAAATGTAGTGGCGGGTGGGACTGAGGCAGATAGCCGTTTGGAGCATGTTCTTCCTCCACCGAGGATTGCAAGGCATTTCTCGTTGCCTCCTGTTGCCTCCTCCTCCTACTCCGCCTCCTCCTCCTCTATCACCTCCTCATCCGCTCAGCGTAACACCTTCACCACCATCTTCAGCACATCCAGGGGGAAACAACAGCAGGCTGTTTTAAAACTGATATGTTTGGGGAATAAACCCCACACTGCGCAGCAGCTGTGGACGGGCATTGAACAACAGACCGATGAGTGGTTGTTGCCACTGAGCCTCAAGCACGGCCTGGTGGTGTTCTATAATGGGTGAAATCTCTTAGCAGTTCTGGGCCTAGCCGGTCTGACGCACATCCCTTGACTAGCACATGTGCTGAATTTGGTGGTGCAGAAATTTCTAAAAAAATTACCCGGATATGTCAGAGCTGCTGCAGAAAGTGCTGGCCGTCTGTGCGCGCTTTCGGCGTTCTCACCCTGCTGCTGCTTGCCTGTCTATGCTGCAGCGGAACTTCGGCCTTCCCGCTCACCGCCTCCTATGCGACATGCCCACAAGGTGGAACTCCACCTTGCACATGCTGGAGAGACTGTGCAAGCAGCAGCAGGCAATAGTGAAGTTTCAGCTGCAGCACGCACAGGTCAGTCGCTCTGCGGGACAGCACCACTTCACCACCACCGAGTGGGCCTCCACGTGAGACCTGTGTACCATATTGCGGTGTTTCGAGTACTCCACCAACATGGCCAGTGCCGATGACGCTGTTCTCAGTGTTACTATCCCACTTGTATGTCTCCTTGAAAAAACACTTTGGGCGATGATGCAAGAGGATGTGGCACAGGAGGAGGAGGAAGAGGGGTCATTTCCATGGTTATTAGGCCAGTCATTTACAAGTGGCACCAGCATAGGCCAGGTAAAAAATTTTCAAGCTAGGGCACAGTTCTGGAGGATGAGGAGGACGAGGATGATGATGAGGAGGAACTGTGTTCACAGCAGGGTGGCACCCAATGCGGCTCGTGGGCATCACTGGAGTGTGTCTGGGGGGATACGGAGGACACAGATGATACACCTCCCACAGAGGACAGCTTGTCTTTGCCTCTGGGCAGCCTGGCACGCATGAGCGACTACATGCTGCAGTGCCTGCTCAATGACAGCCGATTTGCCCACATTTTAACTTGTGCTGATTACTAGGTGGCCACCCTGCGGGATCCCCGTTACAAGGACACCGCGCCACCCTTAATTCCCTCGCTGGAGCGTGATCGTAAGATGCGCGATTTCAAGTGCACGTTGGTAGACGCGCTGCTGAGGGCATTCCCAAATGACACCGGGGGCTCAGTGCAAGCACAAGGCGAAGGTAGAGGAGGAGGAAGAGGTCGCCAACGCAGCTGTGGAACCGCCAGCACCTCAGAAGGCAGGGTTAGCATGGCCGAAATTTGGAAAAGCTTTGTCAGCAGGACGCCACAACAAACAGCACCACCAGCTGATAGGCAACGTCTTAGCAGGAGGCAGCATTTCAGCAACATGGTGGAACAGTATGTGTGCACACTCCTACATGTACTGACTGATGGGTCTGCCCCATTCAACTTCTGGGTTTCCAAATTGGGCACATGGCCTGAGCTTGCCCTTTATGCCTTGGAGGTGCTGGCCTGCCCTGCAGCCAGTGTATTGTCTGAACGTGTGTTTAGCATGGCAGGGGGCATTATCACAGACAAGCGCAGCCACCTGTCTGCAGCCAACGTGGACAAGCTAACCTTTATTAAAATGAACCAGGCATGGATCCCACAAGACTTGTCTGTACCTTGTGCAGAATAGCCATTTAAACTGGCCTCACACAGCCATTGGTATACTTTTTTAATATGTCTCTATATTTTGGGGGCTACTCCAAATAGAAAAAAAAACAAACAAACAAAAAACAGTGTTGGCTACCTCCTCCTCCTTCTCTACCGCCACTTCCACCACCTACACCGGTCAGGGCCAGCTCAACCTCCTACTCCACATCCACCTCCTCCTCCATTTTTTATTTTTTTTATGTGATTTTAAGTTATTTCCCTATCCACATTTGTTTGCAGGGCACTTGTCCTACTCTTACCCCCATTTTGCTTCCTTTTGCAAACCTCTAGCCCTTTCCAGGACTCTTTTAGAGCCATTTTTGTGCCCAAAAGTTCGGGTCACCATTGACTTCAATGGGGTTCAGGGTCCGAGGTAAAGTTCAGGGCCGAACTCAAACTTTTTCGTGATGTTCGGCCAAACTCGCCGAACCCGAACATCAAGGTGTCCGCTCAACTCTATTAGGGTCCTTATTCATTTTAGGAATTAGGGCTATGTGCGCCATCGTAAATGTCCCAGGAATGGGTTGAGGTGTTTTTAGGTGGTTAAGGGATCAGAGTAATGGTATTTTTAGATGTTCGATATAGGTTTTGTAATACTGTGTCATGTATCCATCAGGGCCAGGGCATTTGCCTGATTTCAGGGTCTTAATTGCTGTCAGGAGTTCTTCTTCAGAGATGGGTGCCTCAAGTGATTCTGTTTCGCTGGTAGAAAGTGTAGGCATACTACTGTTGGCAAGGTAGTTGAGCAGAATTTGATCTCTAGTGCCTTAGAATTCAGGTGGTTTATGTGGTAAGGGTAGGTTATATAGTTTGGTATAGAAAGTGTGGAACATCGCTGCTATCTGGACAGATTTCTGTAAGTGTGTACCATCCTTGCCCTTGATGGAAAGGATGGTTTTGGCATAGTTTAATGTTTTAAGAGCTTTGGTGAGGAATTTACCACACTTGTTTTTATGTTTGTAAAAAAGCCTTTTTTAAAGTAGAGGGCACGTTTTGTTTTAAAATGAAGCAGGTCCTGTCGGGCAGTCAGCAGTTCGGCAGAGGTGGCTTCTGCTTGGGATTGCTTATGTTGAGCTTCGAGGGTTGTTATTTTATTTACCAGGGACTCCAGATGTTTGTTGGATTCTTTTTTCTTTTGGGAACCACAGCATACGTTTTGCCTCCCACACTGTCAAAGAGGACATGTCATCTGTATTATTAATTTGAAAGTAGGAGACAATGGTAGTTGCAATATGTTTAGAAATGGTAGGGTTAGTCAGTAGGGTTGGGTTCAGCCTCCAGCTGAACAGCTTGTATGGAGGGTCAGTCAAGTGTACTGAAATCGACACTGGGGCATTGGTCTGAAAAGACCTGTATGCCTATAGAGGCAGAATGTAATATGGGTAGGTCACTTTGAGTCATAAACATGTAATCTATACGTGAGTGTTTCTTGTGCATAGCAGAGAAATAGGTGAAATCTCTTTCCTTCGGGTGCACCAGGTGCCAGGTATTCACTAGGGACATGGAGTTTAAAGAGAGCTTAATCTTTTTCAGTATAGAGTAGGATATGCTGGAATTGCCGCTGCATGTGTCCTGAAGAGGGTGCAAGGGGATATTGAAATCTCTGCCAAGCAGAACACATCCATTGGCAAAGCATTTCAGTTAATCAATAAGATGTTTACAAAAGGTCAGATGGCTTGAATTAGGAAAATATATGTTGGCCAGAGTCAGTGGCCTATTATGCCATTTGCCTTTAAGGAAGATAAATCTGCCCTGAGGGTCAGCATACCTTTGACTTTGACCTTTGTCGAAATTTGCATGTTTGTGGATTAAAATAGATACTCCCTTGGATTTGTGGGTAGGATTTGGTGCATGGTACACCTCAGAAAAATGTTTATCAATTTTTGGTAATGATTGTGCATGGAAATGCGTTTCCTGTAAGAAAACAAAAAAAACTGTTCTGATTTTCTTAGCTCCCTCAGGGATATTCTCTTCTCTGGGACATTAAGACCCCTGAGGTTATGTGATATCAAGGTGGGATTATTGCCAAGAGAAGAATAAGCCATTTTGATAAGAGCATGATACAGCAGGAGCAACGAGAACATAAGATTTGGGCAGTGTATGCAGAAAAATGGTAGAAGAGGAAACGAAGAAGGAGGCAAGAGAGGAATAAAGCTAGAATGGGGAAGAGGTAGGAAGGAAGATAGAAAACAGAGGAAAACAGGGAGAAAGGGGAGAGGAAGGAGTAAGCTGTACAAGAATGAGAAATGGCAAACCTCAGATTAACTCAGAGGGGCTCCTTAAAGTTGTGCCTGTATTAGCGGAGTCAAGTGTATGTAGCACCACTATGCAAGCACAGTATGGGGGTACGTGGGAGGTAACAGCTAGAAACTATAAGGTTGCGTACACTAAACAACTATAAAAGTAGCCAGTGCTCAACACCATGGTCTTATCTAAAGCCATTGAAGTATGCATGCATTTAACACTGACAGTATCATGACCTTCATAGATTAGCCAGCATAACAAGAAGTAGTCAACATGACAAGAGGATGTCAAAAAAGACAGGTAAGTAAATGAGCAATAATCATTATATAGCCATTTAAGCTTGTTTTGTGAGCATTTTTTTTGGCTCTTTGAGCCAATATCATTCAATAAGTTATTCAACATCATGGAAAACATACCATAAACAAAAAGAAAAAAAAGGTTGGTGAGTAGTTTTATTCTACAGGTGACTAATTCTAGCACCTCAGATAATCACCCATAAGTTCAGGTGCATGGAGAGGACTCAAACAGGTTCAGTCCATGCCTATGAGAGCTGCATAATCATAGCTTATCCAACCCACGTTGAGGCATATGATGGAAAACAGTGTATTTGGGCCATACCTTTATCAGAAGGGGCTCCGTCCAGGTTCAAAGGAGGTAAACAAAAACAGAGAGCAACGTTCATGTGCATACCCCAACCGAGTTGGTATAAAGAAAATGTAAAATAACAGATATAACCGCAGTTCTCAGGGAACCATATGCTTATATAAGAGAAATACAGGGATTACCACCCCTCCACACCAGCAGATCAGGTGTATTCCCTGGCTGTTGTGCTTCTGGTTACTTGGCCGGATCTGGGCTGATCAGCGCCATGTTGCTTCTGGAATTTCCCCTTTCTGGGCACATGCTTAGTGGGAGTAGAATGCAGTGACACCGGAGGGTTGTGGGAAAGTTCTGGGAAATGAAATTCCCGATACCAATCTGGGAGATCCATGAGGGGAATTTGAATAGCCTCACAAAATCCAGGTAGATCATCCGGTGTTTTGAGAATGTGTTGGTTCCATTTATAGGTTACTGAAAGAGCAAAGGGGAACTTCCATCTATAGGAAAGACTGCATTCTCTCAGGGCCTCTAGCAGGGGGGCGCAGAGCCCTCCGATTTCTCAGGGTAATTGGTTAAAGGTCTTGAAAAACAGTGATGTTGTGCTCATTGAAAGATATGGCTTCATTCTGGCAGGCTTGGGTCAGGACCTTTGCTTTTCGTTTATAATCTGGCAAGCAGCAAATTATGTCTCTAGGTGGTGCAGAATCATTGGGGCGAGGTCTGAGGGCCCATTTAACGTCAATAGCTGTGTCAGCAGGCCTTTCCAGTAAATTGTTGAAAATGGAGGATAGAGCCTCTGTAATTTGGTCTGGACCTACGGCTCAGGCAAGCCCTGCACTCTAATGTTGTGTCTTCTGCCCCGGTTATCTAAGTCCTCCAAGTGTCGGTTGACTGAGATTAGTTGGGCTTTATCCCTCTTATGCCCCACTCGATCGTTTTGAACCACATTCTCGTTAAGCGCTAGGAGATCCACTTTTACCTCTGTAATGGCTGTAGAGAAGGTGTTCTTAATGTCTGCAACAAACACAGACATGTCTTCATATGATAGAGGGTGGTCAGGGGGAGGTCAGTGTCTCACCATGTCCTCTGATGCAGCCAGGGGCTCCTCACTGTGATAGTCCCCAAGGTCGTCCGGCACCATTTTGGACAGATTCTCCGCATGGGAGGGCCGCTGCTGGGACTTGAAAAGGTCCGATATACTGCGGGAATGAGGCACTGAAGATGACCTCCGCGGTGTGTGCCCAGTCTGTAGTTGGTTAGGTGTGCCCATGGGCGGGTGGAAGCGTCAGAGTTAGAGGGAAAGACAGCGGGGCAAGAGGAGCTCTTTCTCTATGCTGCCATCTGTGCTGCATGCCAAGCCACGCCCCTACTCTTCTCCTACTACTCTGTGTGACTCTGTGCAGAGTTGTATTTATTTTTATTTATTTTATTCATTTCAGGTACTTATATAGCGCTCAAGGAGGTTACAATCTAAGGTCCCTAACTCACATTCATACATACACTAGGGACAATTTAGACAGGATCTAATTTACTTACCAGCATGTCTTTGGAGTGTGGTAAAACCGTAGTACCCAGAGGAAACCCACCCAGGCACAGGGAGAACATGCAAACTCAAGGCAGGTAGTGTCGTGGTTGGGATTCGAACCAGCAACCCTTTTGCTGCCAGACGAAAGTGCTATCCACTACACCCCTGTGTCTGTACATATTGCAATAAAAGGAATACTTTTTCATAACATCTAATTCATAATTTCAATCCAATTCATAATTTCAATACTCAACACCTATAGTGTCAGTCGAGTTTCCACATGCTTTCGTTTCAAGTCTCCTTGGCACAATGTAGGGATGCCCCTGGCCATTCCTGCTTTTTGATCTTTGTATAGAACCAAAAACCACTTACAAATGTCCCAACTCCAAAATATTATGGTTCTCAATACACTATTTAGGTAACCACTTGTTTCCCCTTACATAACCTTTTACCACTCTGTGGCACTATGCTCTGGGCTAGTGGATCAGTCCTAGCACAACATCACATAAGAAATTAAACCATCGGCAACTGCAACTACTGAACTTTTAAGGCGCTATACATAGATATATTAACACAGTTGCATATAATAAAAGCAATATTTGTTTTTCAGTTATGGTAAACATTACGGGAGATTACTATATCAGCAATCTGCTAAGGGGAAAGTAATTTTATGGTGTCTGTATGTACATATATGTGATTAACTTAAAAAAGCTATTCATTTTATGAAGTTTTAATACAGTAACTGTTTAATTGAAAAATTATTGTTTTTATGAAATTTAATTGTGTTAAAATATCTATGTATAGCACCTTAAAAGTCCCACTGCAATAGTTGCCCTTACTGATAGTTTAACTATTTAACTACTTAAAGACAACCCACCGCATATATACTGTGGCAGCGCGGCTCTACTGTGTGAAACAACCAACGTACCTGTATGTTGTTTCATGCAATAGAGAGTGTGGGCACCTGTGCCTGCTGCATGGTGGATGAGCCCATGCGCGTGTCTGGCGGACCTTATGTCTGCCGGCCACCAGTGATCGCTTCACAGAGAGGCAAAACGGGGATCTGTAAATAAGGCAGATCCCTGTTCTGACAGGGGAGGACACTGAGATCGTCTGGTCTTAGTAATCAAGAACAGTGATCTCTGTGTTGTTCCAGTCAGTTCATCCCCCACACAGTTAGAACACACTGCCAGGAAACACATTTAACCCTTTTTTTTGTAATTTCTTTATTTGTCACAAAAGGTAACATGGTACAAGCAACTACACAAGCAATAACAATTTTACATGCGGAGAGGCAAATCTTACATTGGCGGGTTCAGCGATAACCAGGTCAAAAAAAAGAAAAAGAAAGCAATAGTATCATCATCAGAGAAACAATTGCGATTAAAGGTTACATGCTGCAACTGGTAACTGATACAATATTCAAAAAACAATATCTACCAGTCTGACCATCCTGTCTTTCGGAGCGTTTGTCAAAACAAATAGCAAGAAAGATTTTGCATTTCTCAGTATTTAAAAAAAATAAATAAAAAGAACACATACAAAGTTTAGGGCAAAGAACCGTATGTCCGGCTGGTCATCCCTAAAGAGAAAGAAGGAAGGAAGGGGTTTGTGGGACTTTAAGTGAAGCATGTAACCTGCAGGCACAAACGCTAATTGGTAAAAAATGGCTTTGTTGGCCACGTTGAGTGGAAAAACTAGGTACATAGTTGCAATTGTGAGAATATGATTCCATATATACTGTATATACATTTGTAAACCAGGGCACAAAAGAGCAAGGTAAAGAGTAACATACAAATACCATAATGACAAAAAGTTGGCACACATAAATACAGTAAAATCTGATTGTCCAAGAAATTGTAAATGATTCTCATGAAAACGCATATTAGAGATATCAGTGGCTCGACGCGTTTCGTGGTCCACACCACTCATCAGGAGCCATGCGTGAGAAATGTCTGTGTGGTATATAAAAAAGAATATCAGCAATCAGTATATCTAAAATGCATGGAGGAAAGAACAGGTGGCCTATAGTCACCCATACTCACAAGTAAACTGTCCCTGGGAGCCAAGGGGGCAACTGCACAGGATGGGCTGGGAGAGTGGGGTCCCCCCCCATGGGAGCTGAGGCGGTGATTTCTGGCAGTAAGTCAGCTGGGCACCCACAGTGGAAGTGTGGCTGGAGAAGACAAAGTTGAATGGCCCTAGTCCTCCACTTGATCTATAAGGAAGTGTATATAAGCACATCATTATGTGCATAAAATAAGTATATAAGTGTAGGAAGGACTAGGAAAAATAGTGAGTGGTGCAAGACTGAAAGTGATTGAGTGGGAGAGATAGGTGTGGAAACAAAGAAATTGTGAAATAAAAGTGGATGAATGGAGAGAGTAGGAAATAGCACTGGTAGAAAAATGGCCAGTAAAGACAGGCAGAAAGAGACGAATAGGGAATCTGTGAGTAACAAAATCAAATAGTGCACTAGGTAAGGAACCTGGAAATACCTGTGGTGATGAAATAAACAACTGCTCCCAAGGAAGTGCACCATAGCCCGCCAGCCGCCTAACCAGTGAGAGCGCCCGAATCTGCAAACAGGGAGTCCGAAGACTCCACTGAAGCCGCCAGAGGCCGCCAACGTCACGCGGGCGTCTGTGTAGGAGGGAGGCATCACCACCGGACCGGAGACTGTCCGACAGTGAGCCTCTGCCCTCCTCATGTAGACGTCGAGAATGGGTGACGCACAGCGGCGACGCTTGGCGTCGGGTGGAAAAGCCGACGTCACGTGCACGGTGATGGGGGGCGTGGCACCGATGCACTGCATGACAAATGCCCGAATCCTCAAGGGGAGGGAAGGGGAGGACACTGGAGCGCATCGCAGCTCCCGGGGGAGAGACAATCCCAGCCAATCCACGCAGCACACCACGCTGCTCACAGGAAGAAAGAGAAAGCATCCACGTCCATCCAAGTCAAACTGACATTAATATAATAAAAAGCTAGATGGGCAGGGAGCTCGACATTTAACCCTTTGATCGCCCCTGATGTTAACCCCTTCTCTGCTAGTGTCATTTATACAGTGATCAGTGAATTTTTTTTAGCACTGATCACTGTATTAGTGTCACTGGTCCCCAAAAAGTATCACTTAACCACTTCAGTTAGCGGGCTGTTTTTTGGGTTAGTTGTTTACAAGTTAAAATCATTTTTTTTCGCTATAAAATTACTTAGAACCCACAAACCTTATATATATATATATTTTTTTTCTAACTCCCTAGAGAATAAAATGGTGGTCATTGCAAAACGTTATGTCACACCGTACTTGCGCAGCGGTCTCCCAAGCGTGCTTTTTTTTTAATAAATTCAGTTTTTTTTTGTTAAAAAATAAGAAAACAGTAAAGTTAGGCCAATTTTTTTCCATATTGTGAAAGATAATGTTACACCGAGTAAAATGATGCCCAACATGTCATGCTTCAAAATTGCGTCCGCTCGCGGAATGGCGACAAACTTTGTAGCTTAAAAATTCCCATTGGCGGCGTTTTAAAAATTCTAAAGGTTAGCAGTTTCGAGCTACAGAGGAGGTCTACTGATAGAAATGTTGCTCTCGCTCTAACGATCGCGGCGATACCTCACATGTGTGGTTTGCACACCGTTTTCATATGTGGGCGGGACTTACGTATGCGTTCGCTTCTGCACGCGAGCTCGCAAGGACGGGGCGCTTTAAATTTTTTTTTTTTTTTTTTAATTATTTATTTTACTTTTTATTTTTACACTGTTCTTTTTAAAAAAATAAAAATGATCACATTTATTCCTATTACAAGAAATGTAAACATTCCCTGTAATAGAAAAAAGCATGACAGGTCCTCTTAAGATCTGGGCAAAAAAAAAAAAATCTGAAAAAAATGACAGAACATAAAAAAACGGTCCCTTTAAGGCCGTTGGGCGGGCGTCACTTCTGACGTAATTTCCGCCCTGCCGTACTATGGAGCCGAGTGAGTGGCTTCGTACACTGGGGGGACAGATCGGATCATCTCCGCTGCTGCCGGCGGGTCCGGTAAGCGGCGGAGATTACCGGAAAGTGGCGGGAGGGGGGGCACCTCTCCCGCCGCTGATAAAAGTGATCTTGCAGCGAATCCGCTGCTAAGATCACTTTTATGTTGTTCAGAATCGCCAGCTCTAAAAAACAATATCTGAATGGTGCCTGCATCTGATATCCCTTCTCAAAGGTAGCGATGTCATATGACGTCCACCCAATGAGAAGTGGTTAAGGTTATATTTGTTCGCCGCAATGTCGCAGTCCCGCTAAAAATCGCATATCACCGCCATTACCAGTAAAAACTATTAAAAAAAATAAAAGTCCATAAACCTATCTCCTATTTTGTAGATGCTATAACTTTTGCGCAAACCATTCAATATATGCTTATTTTTTACCAAAAAATATGTAGAAGAATACATATTAGCCTAAACTGATGAATACATTTTATATATATATATATATATATATATATATATATATTTTTTGATATATATTATAGCAGAAAGTAAAGAAATATTGTTTTTTCTTTCAAAATTGTCGGTTTTCTTTTGTTTATAGTGCAAAAAATAAAAAACGCAGAGGTAATCAAATACCACCAAAAGAAAGCTCTATTTATGGGAAAAAAGGACATCAATTTTATTTGGATACAGCGTTGCACACCCAGGCAATTGTCAGTTAAAGAAACGCAGTGCCGCATTGCAAAAAATGGCCTAGTCATTAATTGGGTAAATCCTTCCCAGGGCTGAAGTGGTTAACCTTCTACTAAACATCTAAATATTCAAAATACATTATGAAAAACAAAAGGTTTGGGTCTGTTTTAGATATAAATAGAACACCTATAAAACAAAAAAAACTTCCATTTAATGTGAAGCTGGGGCAATTCATGTTATCAAAAACTAGGAATATATTTTCATAGAAAAATAACTACTAAAACCTCTTGGGTTATCAATATCAACCCTTCATACAAAACATGAAGATGTCACAGTGACGTAATGCATAGGGTGGAGCTTAATGACTCAGGGTAAAGAATGGGGTATACTATGAGCTGCTTGCTTCCACTGATTTTTTAGCGCTGCAGTTTGACTGCCATACACATACAAGCTCTCAGGGAAGGTGGCGACTTGGTACTTTTATACTAACCTCAACTATGGAGGCTATTTCCATGTGTTCATGAGAGCATCCATTTGTGATTACAATGTATGACTTGGGTTTGTACCTTAAAGCTTCATTGACCCCTGTAGTGAGGATCAGTTCATACACTGTGTGCAGAATTATTAGGCAAATGAGTATTTTGACCACATCATCCTCTTTATGCATGTTGTCTTACTCCAAGCTGTATAGGCTCGAAAGCCTACTACCAATTCTGTTGTACGTATTTCTCCTACTACACCAGTTTTATGAGTAAACGGATTATTAAGACGTGTGTCACATACTTGACTAGGAGTGATGTCCCCAGTTACTTCGAAATTCCATGTTTGGGTTCAGTATGTAACATTAGTGTTTACCTACGAGAGTACTTGTGTACCTTTATCGGAGGTATCAACTCCAATCATATTTTCATGGTTCAGCGGTGGAAGGGACTCTCGAACATACACATACCGTCAGTTTGACGTCGCGATTTTTTAGTCACCTTCGTTCGTCGAGTATCATATGGGGTAAGAAATGGGACTCAGTAA
>BLSH010005872.1:19328-43846 GCA_018402905.1 Glandirana rugosa | reverse complement strand
CTGCACGCAATGTTGATGGTGAACAGATCAAAACACTGACAGAATCCATGGATGGCAGGCTTTTGAGTGTCCTTGCAAAGAAAGGTGGCTATATTGGTCACTGATTTGTTTTTGTTTTGTTTTTGAATGTCAGAAATGTATATTTGTGAATTTTGAGATGTTATATTGGTTTCACTGCTGAAAATAAATAATTGAAATGGGTATATATTTGTTTTTTGTTAAGTTGCCTAATAATTATGCACAGTAATAGTCACCTGCACACACAGATATCCTCCTAAAATAGCTACAACTAAAAACAAACTAAAAACTACTTCCAAAAATATTCAGCTTTGATATTAATGAGTTTTTGGAATCATTGAGAACATGGTTGTTGTTCAATAATAAAATTATTCCTCAAAAATACAACTTGCCTAATAATTCTGCACTCCCTGTAAGGTGAGTGCAAACCCTTGGGGGATTTGGTGGAGGTTCTTCACATCACCTGTATGTGTTTTAATTGTGGACTAATTATCTTTATTTGAGCACAGACTTTTCCACAAATATCACAAGACACATTTTTGTATACATCTTTTTGCCACAATATATTTACTCATTGTTGTTATATTAGTTTTGCACATAGGCCTATTATTTTGGATTGATTATTTGAAGATTCCCTTTCCAGTTTTGATTTAAAGTGCAGCACTGTTATATTAATCACATTGAAACTGTCCTCCAGTACAGTGAAACAGCACAGTTGCTGTGAAAATATAATATATATTTTTTCTTGTCAAATTTGTTTATTATTTTTTAAATATAACAAAGACTGACAAATTGAGTACATACAAGGATGATGGTACAAAATATATCATTTTTCTATTCCAAAACACAAGAGGTGCATTTAACCACTTGCTTACTGGGCACTTAAACCCCCCTCCTGCCGAGACCAATTTTCAGTTTTCAGAGCTGTCACTCTTTGAATAAAAACTGCGCGGTCATGCGATGTTGTACCCAAACAAAATTGACGTCCTTTTTTTCCCCACAAATAGAGCTTTCTTTTGGTGGTATTTGATCACCTTTGCAGTTTTATTTTTTGCGCTATAAACAAAAAAAGAGCGACAATTTTGAAAAAAGAACATTTTTTTTTACTTTTTGCTATAATACATATCCAAAAATAAGAAATAAAAAAACACATTTATTTCTCAGTTTAGGCCGACATATGCTTCTACATATTTTTGGTAAAAAAAAAATCGCAATAAGCGTATTTTTATTGGGTTGCGCAAAAGCTATAGTGCCTACAAACTATGGAAATTGGTTTATGGCATTTTTATTATTTATTTATTTTTTTACTGGTAATGGCGGTGATCTGTGATTTTTTTTTTTACAATATTCTTTTATTAATTTTTCACGGTCATACAAAAAGAGTAAAAAAAATGATATAGTGAAGTACGATGAAGGTTGTACAGGTGTGATTTTCAACAGCAAAGTAACATATCATCCAACAAGTAATCAACATATGTAATATAAGCCTGTAGCATGGTGTGGTCGTAGTTACGCCTGCCCCCACTGACACCCCAGAGGGAACATGCTGTGTCAAAGAGTGGAAGGCGGCATAACCAACCATTGCAGAGACTGCAGTACTCACTAGGTGACTTAGTATAAGGAGTAATAACAAGTACAGGGATGTGCAACTGGTGAGATAAAGAAAGTAACTGTTAATAAAGGAAGGGATAGGTTATGGTGTGTTGCCCAGCAAGTGTGTGGTGCTCATTCTGGTGTAATCAGCAAAGCTGGTGATCCTCATACAGCTAGTTCATCAAAGTTGTTCCTGATATTATTTTGATTTTTTTAGTATTTGTCAAGTCTCAGATTGCCGAGGTACAGTTGGAGTGGGTTAGCCAGAGATTCCACTGCCTCAGGAATTTAGGCACTTGTAGGTGAGCTTTGGCGTACATGAGTTCCATCTCACATTGATTGTTGATAGCTGAAATAATTTCAGGAGAGATGGAAGATCGGACGTTTTCCATTTTTTTTTGGCTAAAAGTGATCTGGTAGCAAAGAGAGTATGAGACAGGATGGTCTGAGTGAGTATTGGCCAAGAGACAATATCTAGACCTAGCAGGATTAGTTGTGGGGAAAGCGAGATTGCCGTGGGTAGTAGAGAGGACAGAAGCTTTGAGATGGTGTCCCAAATAATTTTTAGTTTGGGGCAGGACCACCATATGTGAAAAGCTGATGCAGGCTGGTTATATGCTCTCCAGCACACATTGGGTGTTGAGGGGCCAGTTTGTGTGGCATGAGCTACCAGTCATGGAATATTTTTTGAGTACCTTCCCAGTGGGTACAACATCTGGAAAGTTTAGATGGTAATCTAAAGGTGTTGTACCATTGTTGTGTGGTAAATGTACAGTTTAATCGTTGTTCCCATTTAAGCATAGTGGGAGTCTTGGAGTTGGGGTCTGAATTGGTGAGCAGGTGATAGAAATAGGAGACGCCCTTAGATAGTGGACAGGTTCCATTGTAAAATTTTATTGTTTGCTGCAGTGTTGTGTCCTTCGACCAGCTTATTTTCAACATTACTGAACGGATTCTAAGAAATTTAAAGAAGTCCCTGTGTGGAATGTGGTGTCGGTGTTGGATTTGTTGAAAGGAAAGCAGCATTGTGTTGTTGAACAGGTCTCCAAGTGTAGAAATCCCAGCTTCAATACAATTCTGTAAGGAGATGTCCTGTAAGACGTTATGCAAGGTTTGAAGGGGTAAGTCATGCAGTAAACTCTGAGGTATGCCACCAGATTGCTGTAATACTGCTTGCCATGTTCTGAGGGTAGCATTAACCGTGGCTAGATATGTAAGTTGTTTGTGATTAGATGTCAGAAGTGCACAAAGGACCAACTTGGGGAAGGTTGTTAGAGCAGATTGTTCAATCTGTAGCCACAGGAATGTGGTGTCTGGAACCCACCAACTTTTGGTTTGCTCAAGGATTATAGCTTTGTAGTATGCTATGATATTGGTTTGCAAAGAGTGGCCTTATTGAGCCTTGGATGAAAAAGCAAAGAGAGGAGGCACCTCTTAGTGATATAAGTCTGTAAACAATTTATTAAAAAGCTGATAAAAAACTCACATAAGGAGAAATGTAGCACATCCGGTGGAAAAGGGGTAGGGAAAGAATGCCGATCCGCTCAGACCGTCTGATGCCGCTCAGCGTCCACTCTATCTAGGCGCCATGCGATGTGGGAGCTGGCTCAGTGGCGTGTAAGTCCGTTCCTGATTGCCTGATGAAGTGGTGCAGCCTCCCATAACATCAGAGCCTGCCAGCCAATGAAACATGTCACATCCTTGTGATGCCATCCCGTCTGCGCCCGTTGATCTGCGCTCCAGGCCTCCCTTGGACTTACACACCGCTGAGCCGGCTCCCACATCGCACGGTGCCTAGATAGAGTGGACGCTGAGTGGGATCAGACTGTCTGATCAGATAGACGTTCTTTCCCTACCCCTTTTCCACCAGATGTGCTGTGTGTGCATACATTTCTCCTTATGTGAGTTTTTTATCAGCTTTTTAATACATTTTTATTTTTAATAAATTGTTTACAGACTTATTGCACTTAGAGGCACCTCCTCTCTATGCTTTTCCCTTCAGGTTTCTGTTAGCTTGGGTTCAGCTCATCGTGGATGGCAGCCTCTGTTGCTTTTTGACATGGACAAATTTTAATATGGACTAATTTTTTCGATGTCATTTTCCATATTTTACATTTAAGGATCTTTCACTCTGGGGGTTGCGCCTCATACTAGATGTATTGAGCCTTGGATGTTTGCCATTCCATATGAAGGAGTTCAAAGTTGCTTGTAGTTGGAGGTGAGATGTAAGGAATGAAACAGATAGTGTTTGAAAGGTATAGAGCACATGTGGTAGCAGGTACATCTTAGTGAGGGCTATTCTCCCAGCCCAGGAAGCTTGGACATTGCTCAGGCCTTGTATTGTCCTGTGCAATTTGGCCAGCAGGAGTGAAAGATTTAGATTGAGTAGTTGTGAAGTTGGTGAGATCAGATTTATTCCTAGATAGGATAAAATAGAGTTTGAGGCCCAGGAGAAGCAAGTAAGTTGCGCAATGCTACCTTTTAGAGTTGGATTAATGTGAACTCCAATCATAGAAGACTTGGATCAATTGATTTTGTAGAGAGATGCTTTACTGAAGAGGTCTAAGGTTTGATATAGTTGTGGAAGTGGGGTTAGTGATAGAAACAATTACATCATCCGCATAGAGCCCAATTTTATGAGTGTGATCTCCTATCTCAATACCTAGAATAAGGGGGTTAGCAAGATAGATTGTGCAAGTGGTTATATGACAAGAGTAAATATTAACGGTGACAGGGGGCAGCCTTGTCGGGTACCATTAGATATTGGGAAAGGGTCTGATAATGTACCTGAGGTCACAACCTTGGCGCTAGGTGTGGTATATAGCGCCATTATTGCTTCAAGAAGCATACCAGAAAATCCAAATTTAATTAGGACTGCTCTGAGAAAATTCCAGTCAACTCTATCAAACGCCTTCTCTGCATCCAATGAGATGAACAGAGAAGGCGTTTTATGATGTTCGGGCCATTGAAGTAGGTCTATGTATCTGCGAGTCCCATCAGATGCTTGTCTGCCATTAATAAAGCCTGATTGGTCGGGATGAACTAGCTGTGGGATGACTGTAGATAAACGGGTGGCTAAAAGTTTGGCATGTATTTTGGTGTCTGTGTTCAACAAGGATATGGGCCTGTAATTGGCCGTGTAGTCAGTTGTTTTGCCTGGTTTGGGGGTGGTGGTGATAGTAGCCTCAAGGGCTTCTTTTGGGATTGTGGGATGGTGAATGTAAAGTTGAATGATTGCTGTAGATAGGGGACGAGTATGATAGAGAACTGCTTATGGGAGGTAGGGAGGCAGTGGTTTGATTTAATTCGGTGAGGGAGAATGGGCTAGAGAGTAAGTTTTATTGTTCTGGAGTTAAGGAAGGTAAAGCTAGGTCGCCCAGGAATTTTGAGATGTCGGATGGTGTGGGGGGTGTCACCTCGTTCTTAGCTGTGAGGTTGTAAAGGTTGGTATAAAATTGGCCGAATCGGTCAGCTATATCCTTAGGATTAGTAAGCCTGCTATTATTAAGCGAGATTAGATGGAATTTTGGTGATCTGCAATTTTTTATTGGGACTTCGATATTGCGGCGGACATGTCTGACATTTTTGACACTTTTATGGGACCAATGACATTTATACAGCGATCAGATCTAAAATGTCATTGGCAGGCAAGGGGTTAACACTAAGGGGGCGATCAAGGGGTTAAATGTGTTCCCTGTATGTGTTCTAACTGTGTGGGGGTGGGGCTGACAGGGACATAACAGATCTAACTGATCCCGATCACAGGGATCAGTAGATCTGTCATGCCCCCTCACAGAGCGGGGATCCGCTGTGTTTACATCGGGGGTTCCCCATTCTAGCTCTCTGTGAAGGGACCGCGGGTCTCCGGCGAACATCGAGTCTGCCCGACCCGCAGGAGAGTGAGCCTGGAGCGCGCAAAGGGAAGTCCGTCAATTGACGGCCTCCCGGCAATTCAGATCCGGGCTGTAGCCGTCAATCGGCCATAGCGCGGATCTGAAATGGTTAGGAGATTTTAAAGTGGTATTAAACACAATCTCAAAAATGTAATATATTGCAGCATACCAATCATTAGATGTGGTGGTTGCATAAGTTTTCTTTTCTTTGGCTTTTTCCCCTCTGTTTTTCCCTGGTGATCTGGCCAGTATCACACCTCCTGTATTAGGCTCGATTCACATCAATGCATTTTGCTTTTGAGGATTTTTTTAAGTGCTTTTTGCTGTGTTTTCTGCATTTTTTACCACATTTTTACTGTGATTTTGCCACGCTTTGCATTTTGCATGTTTTTAATTTTTTCTTTTTTTTGGGGGGGGGGGGATTTTGTTGCTAGGCAGATTTAAAAGAAAATTGCAGCAAAACCGCGGTGAAAACTCATAAAAACTGCAGCACGTGCGTTTTTCTTGCATGCCTATTGAAGTATATTACATTAGCAAGTGAAGTTACTGCGCTACCAATACAAAATAGCAAAAAGCAGCCAGCACAACAATCCTAACAAAAATTGTGAAATATATAAAAAAAACTAAATTGTGCAGCGCTAGAAGTAGATGTCTTTTGCTGTTGACACCTATTAACCATATATTAACCGACATTCAATAATATTCTCCAAATGTCTTTAAAGTGCATTATTATGTGCAATAAAGTGACTGTGTATCAAGACAGTTCAAAAAAATTATTCATATAGAAAGTTTATATAAAGGAATCCGTTGCAAATCTTTAAAACGGTGACTATGACATCCACCGTCATGCAGTGTAAACCTCCACCAAGAGAATATATAGGTACTCTTACCAGAATCCTCTGGATATAGGCGTAGTAGGTTCTATATACAAAGACCTTCAGGATCCTCGATCAGAATAGTATGATAGGACCAACACCTCATTGAATGGCACACCTCAGATTAAATATCCATCCCACATCCATTGGCTTTAGGGCATCACTCGTTGGAAATCACCCATGCCAGTATATCATCACATTGGACCAGAATATCCTCATAGAGATGACCTTGTGCATCCAGCTAATTCACAATTTGTCAAAAAAGAACTCCAGCAAAATGTCACCCTTGACACACTCTTGAAGAAGGATTGTGACTTTAAATAAGCTTCTTCTGCCAATCCCTGCACCCCCCTCCTGTGTATTGCAGTCCCTCAGTGTCAAGCTGAGACAGTTCTGTTCTGCTCCTGTCCAGCTCTCCGCTCCTCACTCCAACTCGCCTCAGTGAGGCACAGCTCTAGACGAATGAGCAGAGAATGCACAGCAGACAGCAGCATTGTCAGTCTGGGAGGGGGGGTGTTAAACGTATTATCAGTAAGGATGGGCAAGAGGTTCCACTCGAACATTGGGCTTTCGCCCATTTGTCAAATTTAGAACATTATGGGGCATTCGCAGTGACTTCGCTGCCTCGGAGTGTCCCATAATGCATTGCGCGCAGACGGTGCGCACAGCTCCTCCCCATTGGGAGGGTTCCCGTTGTCTGCATGCTTTTTTGTTTGGACAGTTTATTTATATAGCAGGGTGGGGCCATACGGCGACGTAAGCAAGTAACCCAGCCACTTCTGACGTCATGTGACGTCAGAGGGGGCGGGTCACATCCTTACGTCACCAGGTAGCCCCACCCTTCCATATAAATAAACTTTCAAAGCAAAGAGCCTACAGATGGTGGGAGCCCTCCCATGGAGGAGGAGCTGTTGCAGCTCTTTTTTTTGGGTCCGTTGCCCCATGATTGACGATGGATTTATTTATTTTTTTTAACAAAGGACTTGTCCCTAATTGTCTTTTTTTACACTTTTTGGTGAATTTGTAGGGGTACCCGATACTAATTCACATGGAGGCTCGGGATCTGGGGGCCGCCTTATTAAAGGGTGCTTCCAGATTCTTATAAGCCCCCCGCCCACAGACCCACACAACCATAGTCCAGCGCAGAGCCCCCCCGCCCCAAAGCACCCATACCCTCCATGTTGAGGGCATGTAGCTTGGTACGGTTCAGGAGGGGGGACGCTCGTCCGCCCCCCCCCATCCTTGCCCGCCAGGCTTCATGCTCGGATAAGGGTCTTGTATGGATTTTAGGGGGAACCCCACTTCAATTTTTTTTTCAATTTTGGCGCGGGGTTCCCCTTAAAATCCATACTGGAATACCCTGGTAGCCGGCAATACATTACAGCCGTGAGTGGTTTTAAATTACATTTTTTTTTTCTAAATATTTTTATTGAAGTATTACATAGGATACAAACAACACAGTGATGAACAGCACTGTTAGGATCATAGATTTAACAGGGATAATGCATCGAATAAATAGTCGCATGTTACCTCACATATAGACTGTCATTTTAGATGCTTTAGTATACATAGAGCCTTCATCAGGACTCCTTGAGCAACAGTCCTACCTAAGATCGCAGGTTGAGGGGGGAGGCCAGTCAAGCCTCAGGGAAGAGTTCCATGTCACTACAGGCGTCTACCCCAGTGCCTCCAGACCATCCAGACGCCCCAACTGGGAGCATTGCGACTGGATAGGGGCATGTGTGACGGATCTACCCAAGCAGTCCAGAGCTTCCCCTCCATTTTCCCTCAACTTAATAATCTTCCCAGTGACTCTTTTCGCTACACGTAATAGCTGTATTCACATATTTGCATAGTTGAGCACATGAAAGTCAAACTATTATAACATTGGTTCTAAGTAAAGATAGGATGGGTATCGAAAAAACAGGTGTGTACTTGGGGCATCCACAAATTGACTCACGATCTTAATCGCCATTTTGGACTGGGAAACGTCGAGCTTTGAGTGTAGATCACTATTCAGCTACCCATGATTCTGGCGGAGGTTAAGGGGTTGGTTAGTGATGCTTTTGTTTCTTTAGGCAATTGGTTAGTTCCAAATACGCATTTAGCAGTATTGGGGTATATTCAGTGTTCCGAAGCAGGGATAAGAGGTGTTAGGGTAGGTTATTCATTTTACTTTTGTTAATCGACAATATTCCTCTGAGGTTTTAAAGTGTTGCCAGCATGCCCAAGTCGTACAAAATTTGTGTGATGTCTCATGAGCTTGGTGGATAAGGTCTTCTAATTCCTCTATTTTATTTATTCTTCTAAACCATTCCTGAATGGTCGGTGAATCTGGGGATTTCCAAAACATAGGAAGAGTCATTTTTGCTGCATTGAGAAGGTGTAATGAAAGGATCACTTATATTGAGCATGTGGGACTGTAGAGTGGTGGAGAAGCATCTGTTCTGGAGAGAAGTCTATCTTGAACGTTGTAATCTGGGTAGTCAAGCGGTGTATCTCTGTCCAATATGTGGTTATTTTCAGGCACGTCCACCAAATGTGGAGAAAGGAACCTGGCTCTTTGGAGCAACGCCAGCACATGGAGGGAATGGACTGGTTTATTGTGTGTAGTAAGAGGGGTGTTCTGTACCATCTCAACAATATTTTGAACCCATTTTCCTGGGCTGAAACACTGATAGATCCTTTGTGAACACCGGAGAAAATATTCTCCCATTGTTCAGGGGTGAGGTCGATGTTAAGCTCCCTTTCCCATGTTTTAGAAGCGAGGTTGTGTTTGATTTCTATGTTTGAGAATAGCAGCGTGTAAATGTCCAAGATTAAGTGTCTTTGAGGGGAGGCACGAGAGCAAATCTCCTTGAAAACCGTACGTGGTCTGGCAAAGTTCGTTGTTTGGGGTTATTTAGGAAGTGGGACAGTTGCAAATACGTCCAAAAACAAATTGGGTTGGTTGGTGTTAACTCTAATAGTTTCTCAAAAGACAGGAATTTCTGTCTCTGAAAAAATAATTTGGCTCGTAGGTCATGAGTTAATTTCAGGTAACATATGGGTTTCTACACCTGACGGGAAGTCTGGATTATGTGAAATAGGTGTAAGGGGGCTTGGTACTGAAGACATATCGTAAAGGCGGGTACTTCTTCTAAAGGACTGTATAGTGACGTGAAGGAGTGGGTGTTGTGTATAATCCTTCGCGACCGAGTGGCTTTATAGCCAAGGTAGGAGATGTAATGGGACTGAGGAAAAAGCCTGTTCAATTGCTACCCAGGCTTTTGTAGAGGCATGTACGTTCCAGTCAACCACTCTGGTGAGCTGACAAGCTAAATGATATCTAGAGAAATCTGGGAGTCCTATTCCTCCTTTCAGTTTTTGAAGAGACAGTCTGTTTAAGCTAATTCTCGGGCATTTTTTCGCCCAAATAAAGTCTGAGCATGCTTTCCTTATCGATGCAAAAAAGGCTTTAGGGAGTGAGAGGGGTATTGCTTGCATGAGGTAAAGCACCCTGGGGAGAATATTCATTTTGACGGCTGCAGCTCTACCAAACCAAGAAAGCAGACCCGTGGACCAGGTTTTAAGGTCATGTTGGAGTGATTGTAGGATAGGTTGGAAATTTTTAGCATATAGGTCAGGTAGGTGCGTGGGAAGTTGAATTCTTAGATATGTAATGGCTTTAGACTCCCCAATAAAGGGATAATTTTGTTTATATTGTTCTAGGGTAGAGTGAGGGAGGGAAATATTGAGGGCTCTGGATTTCTCTAGATTGATTTGCAAACTTGAAATTGTTTTTAAGCAGGATAGCTCTTGTAGTAAGTTGGGAAGAGTAGTGTGGGGATTGGATAGAAATAACAAGATGTCATCTGCAAAGGCCGCTAATTTATAGGTCTTATCTCATACATGTATGCCTTTAATATCAGGGTTGTCTTTAATGCTGCACAGGAAGGGTTCTAGGGTCAATACAAAGCTCAACGGAGAGAGAAGGCACCCCTGTCTAGTACCGTTAGCTATGGAGAAGGTGTCCGATAGGTGTCCGTTAACCCGGACTCTATCGAACGCCTTTTCTGCATCAAGAGACAGAAAGAAACACTGTTGTTTATTAATAGTGATCCAGTGATGGATATTGATAGCTTTCAGGGGATTATCTCTAGCTTCCCTGCCAGGGATAAACCCTACCTGGTCTAGAGAGAACACTTGAGGGAGAAAAGGGAGTAAACGGTTGGCTAGTATTTTTGCGAACAATTTTAGATCCACATTTAGTAAAGAAATTGGGCGGTAGTTAAGAACCCTAGAGGAGTCCTTTCTGGGTTTGGGTACCACCATTATGTGTGCTGCTAGGAGATCTTGCAGAGGCTGAGCGCCCTTCCCTAAGGCATTGAAGGCTAATGAAAACTGTTTAGCGAGTATGTCTAGAAACATTTTATAGTAACCAGCCGTCAGGCCATCAGGGCCGGGGGATTTGCCTGGTTTGGTTTGTTTCAGTGCCAACCTTAGTTCCTCAGGGGAGAGGGGCCTTTCTAAGTCTTTGCATCTGCTTCCGAGATAGAGCGAGAGCTATTCTTTTTCAGGAAGTTTGCAATTAGCTGCACTTTCGTTGGGTGGTCAGTGTGGGGGAGTGTTGGACTTAAGTTATAAAGTTTTTTGTAATACGCAACAAACTGATGGGCTATGTCAGGGTTGGTGGTGACGGATTCTCCTTTAGAATTTATGATCGAGCGTATGTTGGTATTGGCTTTCTTAGCCGCTATAGTACGAGCCAACAGTTTACCTGCCTTATTTCCGAATTCATAGAATGTTTTCTGTGAAAGGATAACGTTTTTCCTCGTTCTTTTGGTTAATTCTTTTACAAGATCTGATTTAATCTTGATCAGATCCTGTAATATTGCCTCTGCAAGGGACTTTTTGTGTGATTTTTCCAAAGAGTGTGTAAGCAGCTCATTTATACTGGCTAGCCAATTTTTTTTTCATTCTGCGGAGATGAGAGTAGTTCCCTCTAATTACACATTTATGTGCCTCGCAGATTGAGAGGTGTGAGATTTCTGGGGAGCCGTTCTCTTGAAAGAAATGCTGAAGACAACTTTTAATTCGGGTTATGGACATTGGATCGGACAGTAGACTAGGATCTAGATGCCAGGTCATTGGTCTTTGTGTAGTGTTTGGGATATCGATCGTCAGGGTGATCGGGTGATGATCCGATAGGTACATAGGTTCAATGGATGCTTGTTTCAATAAGGGTAGATCTCTTTGAGAGAGATATAGGGCATTGATCCTCGAATAACGGTTGTGTGGGGCTGAGAAGAACATATAGTCTTTGGTTATGAGGGTGGAGCGTGCGCCACGTGTCGTGTAACGTGAGCTCACAAAGTTGATTTTTGATGGAACAAAGGGCACTATAAGGGATTTGTGAGGAGCCTGATGAAGTGTCTAAGAGCGGGTTAAGAGGAAGGTTGAAATCCCCTCCCAGTATCAGTATCCCTTCCTGGAATTCTATGAGTTGATTCACTATATACCTGAAGAAGGGGACTTGCGATGAGTTTGGTGCGTATACGTTCGCTAACGTCAGGGGTTTTCCTGACAGTGTCCCTTTAAGGAGAATAAATCCACCCTCTGAGTCAGCTTTAGTCTGGTCTACTTGGAAGGGGCAATTTTTTGCTAAGAGGACTGAAACCCCCTTAGATTTGGAGACTGGGTTAGATGCGTGGAAGGCCTTAGGATATCTATAATTATACATTTTCGGGATCACTTCATCTTTAAAATGAGTCTCCTGTAAAAAGATTATATTTGCCCTGTGTTTGTGCATATAGGTTAATGTTTGGGTTCTTTTCTCTGGAAGATTAAGACCTCATACATTTAGCGACAAGATTTTTAGTGTAGTCATGGTAATATAGCTATTAAGTGAGGACGGAAAGGTGCCGAAAGGATTTGTAGCTTATCCATTTGGCTGTACGTAAGAGTGCGATGAATCTGTGGTGTATAAATTGTGAACTTGTCGTATCTAGTGTAAATATACACACGTGTAGTACGTATGTCGGAGACTAAATCGAAGAGTACAATTTAGTCCTGATGGCAAATGCACCTCCCACTCTAGGGGAGAGTCCGACAAGAGTCAGCGAGGAGAGTATTAGGGTATCGTTTTAGGCGTCAATTTGTGAATGTACAAAGTACTCACTGTGGGAGGGTTGATCTGACGTCAAAGAAGAACTTGGTGGAACAGGAAACTCAAAAAAACAGCACTCTAAAATGAGAAAACAAGTTACTAAGGAGTAACTAGCAATAGTAAATACTTACAGTAATACCGTTTGGAGCGTGGTTACCAAGGGGAGTCTTGGGGTAGAGAAATCTAGGGCTATAATAGAGATTATAGATATGCAATTATAGCAATCAGAGTTACAATTTAGTATCTGTAGGGTTAAGAAATATAAGCGAAATTCAGGATCTGGAAACAACATTTCTATGATGAGATGTTTTTCCAGTTTTAGGGGGTTTCCAAGCTCCTGTGCCGGTATCACCCATAAACCAGTAAACAACAACAACAACAATACTATAACAGTAATATGATCAAAAACAACACTTTTGGTCTGAGAACGGATCATGGCTAAGGTATTCCTGATATTTCTAAGTAGGTTCGTGTATAGCGAGCTACCCACTTATATATTAAAAAAAAAAAAAAAAACAGAGCCCTAGGGCATAAGGTACAGGCCCCTCTCTTATGTATTAGCTAAAGTTCTGTGTCATCTTCGGGAGATCTTGAAGAATTAAGAATTATTGGCCAGTAAACTGTCTCAGCCAAAGCATCTCACCCGGGATGGCTATATTTGGGTGCAGAGGGAGATCCAAAGTATCTACATGTGTCTACATGTCTCCCTGGTATCTAATGTTCCTCTAGGGCTAGATTTTGAGAAAAAAGTAAAAAGAAAAATAATAGTACTGACAACGAGTCTCGCGACCCACAGATTAGCTCCTATGTATCATATTATGGTAGATCTGTGGCTGAGGGGGCATAGAGCCTGGTCCAAGGCTAGGTCAGTATGTATTCATAAGGGGGGGTAGACAGACCGGGAAAGATAATGAATAAGGGATACTTATCCAGCGTCCAGCTTCTTTGAAAGGTGTCAATAGTCTCTTCTCGCTCTCCTGGTACGTGGGGCTTTGGTGGGGCTGATGAGGTTTGCCGGCCAGCACCGGGAGGGTGAGAATGTTGATCCAAAGGCGAGCGTCGTCTGTGGTTTCCTTGTTCTTGGGCATCCATGGGGGTGTATTTGCGGCAATTGGTTTCCAAGCGGAAGTCTGTGTACCACTCTGGCACTTCGACTGGCGGAATTTCCAAAGTTTCGTAGAAGGCAGATAGATCTTCCGGTACTCTAAGAAGAGCATGTCTGCCTTGATTGGAGGCTGACAGAGCAAATGGGAATTTCCAGCGGTATTGTATTTGTCTCTCCTGGAGAAATGTTTGTAGTGGGCATAACGCCCTATGGTGTTGGAGTGTGATATTGGAGAGATCTTGAAATAGATGGATTTCTCTTGGAAATGCAGACGGGTTTTATTTAAAGCTTTTCGTAAGATATCTTCCTTCAATATGAAGTCTATAATATGACAGATTATGTCTCTGGGTGGGTCAGAGTCATTACCTTTTGGAGGCAGGGCTCTATGAATTCTCTCCATGTGTATGGGTGTGCTGGGAGGTCTGTCAAGCAGGCCGTTAAAGATGCGTCGTTGACTTCCGGTTTCCGGCGCCGCATGGAGTAGCAGCACTCCACGCTAGCTCCCGCTCCACAGCCTCTCATCATCCTACAAAATCAGCTACACATCCTTTCCAGCTGACATCCAACTCTTATCAGCTCCCTCAGTATCCTGGTGACCGGCCGGATGGAGCGCTTTCTGGAAAAAGGCGGCCCGCGCGTTCAGCCGGCCTCACCGCAAATCGAGGCCGGTGATGCGGCCTACGAGCGTACCGTTCGTACAGCGCCAAACGTTTGGGAAGAACCACCAATGGAGGTGAGTGACCATGCCACTCCCTCCCCAAAGACCGGAGGAGCCAAGACACATGAACGAATCGCACTGGCAGTAGCAGCTATCTTGGTGCCCACGATCACTGCGACCATGGAGAAGGCTATACATGAAGGGATGCAAGCCTTTCAGAAGCAGCTAAGTGAGCACAACGCCCGCCTAAATGAAGCGGAGGGTAGAATTGCAGCTGTAGAGGAGGAAGTTTACCAACTTCAGGGATCTGAACAAGCACAGCTTAAAACTAATCAATATATTCTTCAGAAACTTGATGACCTAGAAAACCGGTCAAGAAGATGTAACCTGCGTTTTATAGGGGTGCCTGAATCCCTCCAGCCACAGGCCCTTGCTGATTTCTGCGCCAAACGAGTACCAGAGGCGCTGGGCCTTCCAAGACCCTGCACGGTGGAAAGAGCGCATCGCATTGGATCTATGCATCAAACCGCAATACCCCTTGGACAATTATTGCCAAGTATCTAAACTACGCCGATAAGGCAGATATATTGCAAAGATACAGGCAATCACGTTCAATGGTCATTGATGGACTTAAAATCCTAATCTTTGCGGATTACTCATTGGAAGTTTCAAAAAAACGGAAAGCATTCCAGCAAGTATGCTCGACTCTCCATCAACGTCAGATCAAATTTACCCTGGCCTTCCCGGCCACTCTCCGTTTTAAATCCCCCAGTGGGAACAACTTCAGTTCCAAGATCCACAGGAAGCGGAAAAATACCTACGCACCATCACTAATGATCGGTTCTCCACTCTGCCCACCAAGGCAACCCCCATAAACAGACCGCTTGACCAACGTAGCCCAAGAAAGGATTCGCCCAAGCGTCTCAAAGCTTCTGGACCCACACAAGTGGAAGATCCCCGCTGATAAGTACTTATCTGGCTCTACCCCTTATGGGCTTTTTTTTTCTCACCCCCTCTGGCCTTAGTACCCTTTAAGGGATAAATGTAGGCTTTCTCTCTCTGCGCAGTGGACCCAACCCCACTAACTTAGATCACTAGAACTACTGACTAGTAAAAGTTATGTTATTCTCATGTTTAACATGTTTTCTCTCACCAGGCGCAAACCTGATGTCTTTTTATCCTTTCATCCTTTTCTCACCATGGGTCCTCTCGCTGACGTGCTCTTGAGGATACAGTTCGATTCTCCCTGATGTCTCATACAGCTACTGTCTGGATCTCAATGGGGCACCAATTTTTGAAAATCCAGGCTGCTGGCAGGGAGCACACTCGGCCTGTGAACCCATGTGGAAAAAAGTGAGTACTCAATTTGTCATTATACTGTTTTAAATGTTACAAACTTTATGTTGCTTCACCCCCTTCCCCCCCCCCCCGAACCCCAATCCAACTGCCTACATGATCGAAACCATACCTCCATGATTACCAACCTTTGCTACCATAAGTCTAGTCTTTTCCCTTCCGTACACATAACGGACACCCGTTCATTACAAATAACTCCAGCACAAATCTTACTCATAATCGAACTTATATGAAATGCATCTCATGGAATGTAAAAGGCCTTAGGTCCCCTGTTAAACGCATGAAAGTTCTGAGACATCTAAAATGACTAAAAGTGGATATAGCCCTCCTCCAGGAGACCCACCTAACAGAACCCGACTTTCACTGACTACAAAAATTATGGGTAGGGACGGTTATAGGATCAGATGCCATTGGTCGTAAAGCAGGGGTAATCATACTCATACATAAAAACTTGCCATGTGAGGTGATATCGGTGGACTCTGACATTCCGGGTCGACTGATGTCGATTCATATACGCCTCTATAATAAAGATATTAAGATATCCAACATCTATGCCCCAACAACCCTGGACCAACCTTCTTTAGCAAATGAACCCCCATTTTGACCACGAAACCCAACCTTTCCCACGTGATAGGGGGAGACTTTAATTCCATCTATCATGTCTTAGACGACAGATCTCGTCCTCTGAAACCCTCACATAGCTCTCCCAACCTGGAGCCCACTCCATTAGCCTCCACTATGGACTCTCTCCGAATAATTGACCCATGGCGACTGCTACACCCATTAGATAAGGAATTTACATTCTACTCTAACCCCCACAAAATCTTTACAAGGATAGATTACCTATTCTGTACGGACACTATGCTCTCCATGATCTCTGAAGCAGAAATTCACGAGATTGCCATCTCAGACCACGCCCCCATCTCACTCTCTTTTCATGAATCTATGTCCCAACCAAACCCTCGCATATGGCGCTTCCCCCAATATCTCTATAAAAACGCAGACTTCCAACAGTACATGCATAATGCATGGTCAGACTACACATCCACCAACTCCACACACGCCGATAACCCCAATCTATTTTGGGACGCAGGAAAGGCTTTCCTAAGAGGGAAAATAATAGCATATGCTGCCACCTTCAAAAAACACTCCCAACGAAAATTCCAGTCAGCCAGCCTGCGTCTAAAGGTAGCCCAGAGGAACCTATCAATCCTTGACTCCCCACAAAACCGCATAGAGTGGAAAGCGGCGAAAGCTGATTTTGACTCATGGGCTGAATCACTGGAAATGACAAAAAGATCACACTTAGAAGCCCAATATTTCAAATATGGAAACAAATCCGGCAAACTCTTGGCCAGATTAGCAAGAGGACCTTATACCCCCACGCACATCACAGCCCTGAGGGACCCCCAGGAAAATCTAAAAACCAAACCCCAGGAAATTAAGCAAATAATGAAAAACTTCTACACAAGCCTATACGCTCCTGACCAAATAAACAACACCTTAGCTCGGAATTTTCTAGACAAACTTCACTTACCCTCGGTCTCCCCAGCAGATCTTGAATCCCTCAATGCCCCCATATCAAGCACAGAAATCACACTTGCTATCAACCAGCTAGCCCCTAATAAAGCCCCAGGACCTGATGGGTTTTCAGGGAAGTTTTACAAAATGCTTCGATCTCTCCTAATACCAACCTTAGAAAAAGTTTATTCTGGCATTTGGAGTGGAGGTCCCTACCTCCCTTCAGGTAACCAAGCTATCATAAAATTACTCTCCAAGAAGGGCAAGGACTCGGCAGAACCTGGATCCTATCGCCCCATCTCCCTATTGAACTTAGATGTAAAAATCCTATCTAAAGTTATAGCTACCAGACTGGCTTCTATTCTTCCAGCCCTGATACATCCGGCGCAGTCAGGCTTTGTTAAAGGTAGAACAGCCTCCCTAAACATTCGCAAAGTTTTAATGGCCCTAAATCACGCAGACAAACACAAAGAGGGGGATTTTGCCATCATCACCCTGGACGCGGAGAAAGAATTTGACAACGTCAGCTTTGAATGGCTCTCCTTGGTATTAGGATGGCTGTGTTTCACAGGCCCGTTGGTTTCTCAGGCCCGTTCGTTCATCTAGTCAAGTCCATGTACACTGCTCCTGCGGCCAGGTTGGTGGTGGCAGGCCTGCTATCAGAGGAATTTAGACTTTTTAAGGGCACGAGGCAGGGATGCCCCTTGTCCCCGCTCTTATTCAACATGGCCATAGAGCCAATGTCCAGGTATCTCAACACAATCGCACCAATACATGACATTCACATAAAAGACCATGAGCTGCGCTCAGCTTTCTTTGCGGATGACATTCTCATACTTTCCGCAAACCCTTCAGAGCATATGACCACCATCACCCGCATTTTTAATGACTTTAAGACATATTCCGGTCTGTGCATAAACTATAGTAAAAGTGAAGTTCTCCCTATAGGCCACAATAAACAAAGGCAAAACAAGGAGATGACCGCGCACATACTGCACCGGATTGCTGGAAAACTTTTGGTAGTTTATTGAACGAAGTACATCACAAAGTTACAAACATGCTGACAGATGTCGACAAATCCATGGATGGAAAAGGGTTAACGCGTTTCACAGCGCTTACGTCTGCTTAATCATAACCTGCATGAATTGCCAAATGATCCACAATTTATAAATCCCAGAAAACGGGCTGAGTTAATGCACAGGTGTTCTGAGTGGATCATTAATGCTTAATGCATTGATTCAGCTGCTCTCGGACCTATCCAGGGGGAGCCGAATCAGTGCTGAGAGTTAAAACCTTTGAACAATCCTTTATAAAAGCACATACATGCCCCAATACGGTGACAATGTAATCGTTAGACAAAAGTTGCACAATCTTTTACAATCAACGAAAGATGGTCAAGGAGACTCTCTGCATGGATATTGCATGTATCTGGGGCAACTGTGCGAGAACAATGAATCAAATTGAATCATATAAATGTATTTGTATAAATAGTGTATGTGTGTCTACAAACTGTTACAAATGGGTAAATAGAACAAACTCTTGATCGCATGTTCTCTCACTCCTCTGATGACGTCTTGATGACGAAACGCGTCAGTTGGCTCCAAGCCAACGTCATACGTACTTCCGATCGCAACCCCTGGTGGAACGCACGGAAGTTCCAGCCATTCATTTCTGACTTCTCTGAACAGTGAGTGGATATTTACCTGTCTTTCTTTATTCATTGCTCATATCCTAACCCTCGTTTATGCTATATCCCTGGCATATGGTGTCCACACCCCCTGGTGAGAGGTGGTCTGTGGACTGGAATCTGGAGGTATTTTGACGGAAGGGACTACTAACTGCAGCACCTATACCAACTGCAGCACCCAGATACTGGATTAGCGCGGTGAGTGGGGTGTATGTTGGAGGGGAGCACTTTTAAACCTTTGCTCCGGTTCCCATCACCCCGCACTACTCTGCTGTTTGCGGACTTATGCATGTAGCACCGCTGCTAAATGGGACTTTTTAAATAAGCGTATATATGTTATTGCTGATCATTGCACGGAGCACTTTTCATATATATTCATCCAGATTGTTTACTCATGCATGTAGCACTTTTATTTAATTGTTGTTTATGTTTATATACTGACCATTGCACGGAGCACTTTCCAGATAATTATTTAATATAATATCTGTTCAAAATATTGCACATAAGTTGCGTTTATAAGTCGCTGGATATTGCTGTTTTCAACTCATAATTGTTTTATGTACCGCACTTAATTTTTGCACATATCACAATACATACAAATTATCACTTTTAATATAAGCACAGATTTATTTATTCATTTATACTCACCTGAAGTTTACATTACAGACTAACAAATATATCATATCAAGTTGACATACTCAGTTGAGTGAGCTCCTATATAACTCCTTATTATAACATGTGCTAGTCCTTTGTAGACTTAAATCTTTTGGGCAGCGCCAAGCCCACTAACTCTTCATGCATGTAGTGTTCCCACCATGTAAATTATTAAAATGTCTTGCAACATTGGTGGACTTGAGAGCTCTGATATCCGCCAGGTGCTCTCTAAACCTATCTCTCAATCTCCTTGTAGTTCTACCCACATACTGCATCGGGCATTCTGTACACATAATGACATATATGACAAAGACAGTATTACAATTGAAAACTTTCCCAATGGAATACTGCCTATTGTCCGTCACTGAACAAAAAGAATTGCCCTGAATTATGTAGGTACATGAAGGACAGTCACAGGCTCCACATTTGTAGTTGCCCCGAAAATGGAGCCAGGTGGGTGATATTTGTGTATGTTTATTCGGCTGAAAGAAGCTGGGAGACACATAGTTTCCAATCGTTTTTGCTCTCCTGGATACAATGGAGATGCCATCGTCCAGGAGGCTCGAACAAATGGGATCAGTATTGGGTAGGGGAAGGTGTTTTTTAACTATGTGTTTGATGGTATTAAACTCCATACTAAAGTTTAAAACAAGAGGTGGACACATATGTCTCCATGTTTGTGAGACAGATGGTGTTCTGTTGCTCTTAGCCCTGTTTCTGTTATGATGTCCATTTTTCCTAATGTTTTCATTATTCTTCCTTTTTCTACCACTGTCCACATCTGTATATTGACGTTGGCTGCTATCCTGTCGCTCCTCCAGACCCAAAAGAGATTTCCTGCATTTTTTAGCCACAATGTTGAAGGCTCTATTCAGCATCCAGATGGGATAATCCCTCTGACGAAAGCGTTCATACAATTTCTCAGACTCCCTACGGAACGCAGTATCACTACTGCATATTCATCGGAGGCGGAGAAATTGTCCGACTGGGATACCTCTAATAGTGTGATGTGGGTGTCCTGATGTGGCATGTAACAAACTGTTACCAGATAAAGGTTTCCTGTATAGATCACAGATCACACGTCCCTCATGAGAGGTAAGACAAATATATAAGGAATTCACACTCATAGGGCTAGACATCCCAGTAAAGCTTAAATTGGATATATTGGTGTTAAGATAATTAAAAAATTGATCGCAGGGGAAAGGATTTTTGCAAATCAGAATCAGATCATCAATGTACCTGTAATATGACACAATACATGGTCTCCAGGGGTTATTCTCACCAAAAATATGGGAGCGTTCCAACCAGGCCATGTATAAATTCGCCAGGGACGGCAAAAATTTCGCTCCCATGGCTGCCCCACACTTCTGTAAATAATATGTGCCATCAAAAAGAAAAAAGTTGTGTGACAAAAGATACTGTAAAACCTCAATAATGTAAAAACGAACCTCATGGGAGATATTTGTGGCTTTGATTAGCCAGAATGAGACTGCCTCCAAGGCAAGGTCATGAGGGACGCTTGAATAGAGGCTTACCACATCACAAGACACCCAGATATAATCCGGGTGCCAGCTTTGATGTTCCATGATGGACAAGAGATGATTGGTGTCCCTAAGATACCTGGGTACCAAATGTACCAAAGGTTGGAGCTGTGCATCAAGCCACTCGCCCAACCTCTCATTGAGAGAACCTATGCCCGACACTATGGGTCTCCCTGGAGGTGGGCGAGTGGCTTTGTGAATTTTTGGTAGGTGATGGAAAATGGGCATGATCGGGTGTTCAGGAATAAGAGCCTCCGACTCCTTAGAAGTGAAGGCTCCAATTGCCGCACCTTTAGAGATCAATAACTGTAGAATACTTCTGTATTGTTTGGTGGGATCTTTTCTAAGTGTGGAATATATACATCTGTCCCCCAGCTGCCTCAAAGCCTCCATCTTGTACTGTGAGGAGTCCATCACCACCACCGCTCCACCCTTGTCCACATTACGGATAGTGATGGTGGAGTCCTTCATGAGTTTGTTGAGAGACTCTCGTTCTGCTTTATTTAGATTGTCTCTATAACCAGAGCTAGTGGAAGAACTGGATAACCGAGATGCCAATCTGAACAAATCGTGTTCCACTGCCTTTTGAAACCTGTCCATTTCTGTACATATGGACTGTATAGGGTAAAATGTGGATGGAGCTCGTAAGGGGACATGATTGGTGCCACCTGTTGGAGACTCCAACTCAGAATAATCTTGCCCATCTTGGCCCAAATCCTCCAAGTCCACAATTGCACATTGTTCTCGAAATGTGAACTGTGGGAGCTCTTCGTTTTCGGACGTGTCCGCAGATGTCCCACCTATCTCTTGTTCAGATTTTTCAAAAAAAGTCTGCGAATTGTAAGGTTCCTCACGAATCGGTTGATGTCCACTGTTGTGCCAAATGGATCAAAATGTGTCACCGGGCAAAACCCCAAACCCTTGCTCAATAGTGACAAGTCACTCTCTGTTAACAATTTCTCTGAAATGTTAATGACGTTACACAATGTTACTTCCGCTGTTTGAGCCTTAGGGAATAGTGGTCGCGTGGAACTTCTTCTGTTTTTCTTGCCTCCTCGCCTGATTTTTTTGAAGAATGATTTTGTTTCTTTTTGTGAAATTTCTTCTTTTTGGACGCATGTTCGTTTTTTGAAGGTGCAGGTGTGCTGGTCTGAGATGTTGTATTTGAAGGACCTGGAGAATCAGCTGAAAGGTCTGTGGTGGAATATGCTACCGTCTCATCTGCCCGATCTGATTCTGGTTCTGAAAAGCTCACCCTTTTCTTGGGAAAATGGGGGTGAAATTTGTTCCCCTTATTAGGTTTCTTCCATGAATAGATGTTGCCAAGATCATAATCGAGTTTATCTCGAAGTAATTTGTCTTTTTTGCCTTCAATGATGTTTTTTTCAAAAGTGTTAACCTTTTCATTCAATTTTTGATCTAGATCTTGGAACAGGGGGCTTTCCTTTAGGGTGAGAGCCTCTTGCTGGTAAATTTCAATCTCCCCCTGTACTTTCTCCAGCTCCAGATCCCTAGAAGCGATGATAATCCACATTAGCTCTGCTGAGCATGTGGATAGGGCCGCAGTCCATTCCCCTTTCAGCGTGTCATTAAACAAATCCATTGTGGGAAATGTTTTGATCCGTAAGCCTCTAGGAATACGATCCAAGCTCAAGTATTCCAAGAGTGTGTTTTTTTCCCAATATAATTTCACTTCTCTTTCACTTTTCTCTAGCCTTCTAAACAACAGTTTAGTCTGGCCATTCGTGTCCCCCTGGTCCTGACTGAGAGCGTTCCGAGTATTGGCTCGTAAGGAATTATCTACCAGGGTCCTGAGTGTGCGGCTGTATGAAGGGTCCGTCAGGGTAACCTCGTCAATGTCTGTCATGATGTAGGTATATAGGAGATATATAATATATATATAAAATATAATAAATGAAGACCCTGGGTACTCACATCACCGATCCAATTGGCCACATCACACATCACCTATCTAGGAATAAAAATATGAAGCCTTCCCTCCTCCTTATACTCACTAAATTTCCCTCCCCTCTTTCATAAGATCTCACAAGAATTGGAGAACTGGATGGACCTGCCCCTGTCGCTACTGGGGAGATGCCATCTGTTCAAAATGGTCAGTTTTGAACGTTTACTGTACCCTATGCAAATAATACCTCTACTGCTCAAACACAAAGATGTGCAGTTCCTGAACAAACATATTACTAAATTTATATGGCAACGCAAGAGACCTTGAATCGCTATGACAAAGCTGCATCTCCCCAGGAGAGAGGGGGGCATATCTCTGCCTAATACCAGAGTGTATAATCTAGCATGCTTATTACGCATAGGACTGGACTGGATAAACAATAAGTCTAGATATGCTAATTTTGTTCTGGAAGATGCCATGACCAGGCCTTTCTCATTGAGTGCTATTTTACACTCACCCTGGAAGTCCTTAACCCCTGACCTGCAGCATAACCCATTACTCCGGGACACTTCCATAGCTTGGAGAGAGATCCATAAACTGCTGAAGGCTCTTGCATCTGTATTCAAACACCTTCCTATCCAAGGGAACCAAAATTTTCCCCTGGGAACTCAACATCGTCCATATACCACTTGGCGGAATCACGGCCTCACACACTTCGCATCGCTCTGTGACCCCACCACCGGGCAATTGCTACCCTTTTCAGCTTTGGCAACAAAATACTCCCTACCACCGAATCACATTATTGGCAGTGTGTTCACTATATGCAATCACTATGTAGAGACAGTGCCAAGAGATTCCGACCGTCATTCATTGATACCCTCTTGGACTCAGGATCCTACACAATTTCAGAGATCTACAAACCCCTGATCGCCAAAACCACACCTCCTTTCTTTTCCTCCTCTGCTAAAAACTGGAACAGAGACTTTCAAGACCCAGACCTGATGAGCAAGATCCTACAAGGCTACAACAAAACCTGGCAGTTAAAGCGGAGTTCCACCCATTTTTTTTACTTTGTCTGTGCTGCATGCTCAGATGGTATACATTTCGCAATGGCACTTTTTTTTTTTTTTTATGCTTCTAAATGCCTCTATTTTTTATTTCTTTCTAACTTCCGCCCCTTCCTAGCCTAGGCGATTACGTCACTAGGCGATTCACAAGTGTTCCTGGGATATCAGCGTCATGTACTTCAATCTTTCTTTATTTTTTATCTCCGTAAATCTTCGTATTTTTTTTTTTTTTTCACGGTAACGCTTTACATATGGTAGACTCGTACGTCGTGTCTGTTTCATTTTTTTTACCCACCTTGAGGCGAAATTGACGGTCCAAAACAACATCGGAACATCCTAGAACGAGTAGTCCAGACCCAGAACTTTCAGAGACAAGGTCAAAAATCGTCTCCTCCTTTTCTTTCCTCCACACCAAAACCGCTAGTCCCCAAACATCTAGAGACTTTAACACATCCTAGGACTCAGGTTCTCCCATAGTTACTTACTGCCAGCCTTA
>BLSH010005871.1:1709532-1722182 GCA_018402905.1 Glandirana rugosa | reverse complement strand
TGTCAAACATGTGGCGGCAACCAGGTGAGGAGTACAGAGACAAGTGTGTCTTGCCTACAGTCAAGCATGGTGGTGGTAGTGTTATGGCCTGGGGCTGCATGAGTGCTGTCGGCACTGGGGAGCTACAGTTCATTGAGGGAACCATTAATGCCACCATGTACTATGACATACTGAAGCAGAGCATGATCCCCTCCCTTCGGAGACTGGGCCACAGGGCAGTATTTTAACATAACGATCCCAAACAAACCTCCAAGACCTCCACTGCCTTGCTAAATAAGCTGAGGGTAAAGGTGATGGACTGGCCAAGCATGTCTCCAGACCTAAACCTTATTGAGCATCTGTGCGGCATCCTCAAAGGGAAGGTGGAGGAGCACAAGGTTGTCTCTAACATCCACCAGCTCCGTGATGTTGTTATGAAGGAGTGGTAGAGGACTCCAGTGGCAATCTGTGAAGATCTGGTGAACTCCATGCCCAAAAGGGTTAAGGCGGTGCTGGAAAATAATGGTGGCCACACAAAGAATTGACACTTTTGGGCCTAATTTGGACATTTTCACTTAGGGGTGTACTCACTTTTGTTGCCAGGGGTTTAGACATTAATGGCTGTGTGTTGAGTTATTTTGAGGGGACAGCAAATTTACACTGTTATACAGGCTGTACACTCACTACTTCACATTGTAACAAAATGTAATTTCTTCAGTGTTGTCACCTGAAAAGATATAATAAAATATTTACAAAAATGTGAGGGGTGCACTCACTTTTGTGAGATACTGTATATAGTATACCACACTCACTTTATTAGGTACACCTGTTTAATTGCTTGGTAACATGCATTTAGGCATCTAGATGTGGTGAAGATGACTTGCTGAAATTCAAACCGAGCATCAGAATGGGAAAGAAAGGGAATTTAAGTGACTTTGAACATGGCATGGTTGTTGGTGCCAGACAGGCTGGTCTGAGTATTTTAAAGACTGCTGATCTACAGGGATTTTCACTAACAACCATCTCTTGGGTTTACAGAGAATGGTCCGAAAAAGAAAAAATATCCAGTGAGCGGCAGTTGTGTGGAGCAAAATGCTTTGTTGATGTCAGAGGAGAATGGGCAGACTGGTTTCATATGATAGAAAGGCAATAGTAACTCAAATAGCCACTTGTTACAACCAAGGTATTTAGAATACCATTTCTGAACGCACAACACATCGAACCTTGAAGAAGATGGGCTACAGCAGCAGAAGACCACACTGGGTGCCACTCCTGTCAGCTAAGAACAGGAAACTGAGGGTACAATTCACACAGGCTCACCAAAATTAGACAATAGAAGACTGGAAAAATGTTGCCTGGTCTGAGGAGTCTCGATTTCAGCTGCGACATTCAGATGGTGGGGTCAGAATTTGGCATAAACAACAGGAAAGTATGGATCCATCCTGCCTTGTATCAATGGTTCAGGCTGGTGGTGTAATGGAGTGGGGGGGGGGGATATTTTCTTGGAACACATTGGGCCCCTTAGTACCAATTTAGCTGACCATGTCCATCTTTTTATGACTGCAGTGTCCCCATCTTCTGATGGCTCCTTCCAGCAGGATAATGCACCATGTCACAAAGCTCCAATCATCTCACCACTGGACAATGAGGTCCCTGCACTCCAATGGCCACCACACTCCCCACATCTCATCCAATAGAGCACCTTTGGGATGTGGTGGAACGAGAGATTTGCATCATGAATGTGCAGCCGACAAATCTACAGCAAATGCATAATGCTATTGTGTCACTATGGACCAAAATCTCTGAGGAACGTTTCCAACACCTTGTTGAATCTATGACAGGAAGAATGAAGGCAGTTCTGATGGCAAACCGGGGTCCAACCAGTACTAGCAAAGTGTACCTAATAAAGTGTGCGGTGAGTGTATATACACTGCTAAAAATAATAAAGGAAGACTTTTTAATCAGAGTATAGCATCAAGTCAAGGAAACTCCTGGGATGTTGATTTGGTCAGTTCAGTAGCAAAGGGGGTTGTTAATCAGTTTCAGGTGCACTAGATGGGCAACAATGAGACAACCTCCAAAACAGGAATGGTTTTACAGGTGGAGGCCACTGACATTTTTTTCCCTACTCATCTTTTCTGACTGTTTTTCACTAGTTGTGCATTTGGCTAGGGTCAGTGCTACTACTGGTAGCATGAGGCGATAACTGGACCCTATATGGCTCAAGAGCATGGAGGAGATTCCAGGAGACAGCAGTTACTCTAGGAGAGCTGGACAGGGCCATAGAAGGTCCTTAACCCGCCATCAGGACCGGTATCTGCTCCTTTGTGCAAGGAGGAACAGGATGAGCACAGCCAGAGCCCTACAACATGACCTGCAGCAGGCCACTGGTGTGAATGTCTCTGACCAAACAATCAGAAATTCATGAGGGTGGCCTGAAGGCCTGACATCCTATAGTGGGCCCTCTGATCACTGTGGAGCTTGATTGGCATTTGCCATTGAACACCAGAATTGGTAGGTCCACCACTGGCGTCCTGTGCTTTCCACAGATGAGATCAGGTTCACCCTGAGCCCATGTGACAGATGTGGAAGGGTCTGGAGAAGCCGTGGAGAACGTTATGCTGCCTGTAACATCGTTCACCATGACCGGTTTGGTGGTAGGTCAGTGATGGTCTGGGGAGGCATATCCATGGAGGGACACACAGACCTCTACAGGTAGACATTGGTACCCTGACTGAAATTATGTATTGGGGTGAAATCCTTGGACCCATTATCAGACCCTACACTGGTGCAGTGGGTCCTGGGTTCCTCCTGGTGCACAACAATGCCCAGCCTCATGTGGTGAGAGTATGCAGCCAGTTTCTGGAGGATGAAGGAATTTATACCATTGAATGGCCCCCACGTTTGCCTGACCTAAACCCAACAGAACTCCTCTGGGACATTATGTTTTTGTCCATCTGAAGACACCAGGTTGCACCTCAGTCTGTTCAGGAGCTCAGTGATGCCCTGGTCCAGATCTGGGAAATACCCCAGGACACCATCTTTCGTCTCATTAGGAGCATCCTCAGATGTTGTCAGGCATGCATACAAGCATACAATCTACTGAGGACCATTTCAGTTGCTGCAATGAAATTTCTGAAAAATGGACTAGCCTGCATATTTTTTTTTATTTTTGGGGAGTCTTTGAATTCAGCCCTCTCTAGGTTGACAATTTTCATTTCCATCAAACGATGTGGCATCCTTTCCTTCCTAACACATTACCCAGTCCATATCAGTATAGCTATCCAGTAGGATATTTTTCCCATTGAGATCTGATGTGACTTCAAAGTGCTCCTTTCATTTTTTTTTGAGCAGTGTATACTATTTTAAAGTTTTTTTTTTCTTTAAAATGAAAAGGGGATTTTATGTATAATATAAATATGAACCATCAATATATAAATACGTTCTTTTAAACGGATTAATGAATTTACACAGATCAATGTATACTTTTATATGAATCTTAATTTTTTTTACACATACTAAAATCACAAATGTTCTAAAAACATTTGTATCTCTTTTTCTTAAAGTGTTAGTAAACCCCCAAAGCTGTTTTTACCTACAGGTAAGCCTATAATAAGGCTTACCTGTAGGTAAAAAGAATATCCCCTAAACCTGCATGGTTTAGGAGATATTCGCCCTGCATGCAGCCGCTGACATTAGCGGCGCATGCGCTCTGACGATCCGGCCGAGGCGGCCGGCATCTCAGAGCTGGCTGCCGGAGCGAAGAGCTCCCGCGCGCATGCGCGGGAGTGACGTCACGTGGCTCCGGCCACTCACAGCGCCGGAGCCGCGTACCCGGAAGACAGAAGAGGACAAACATGTCAGCGTCCTTAGCGCTGACCGACTCGTGCATCGGGGGCCTCGTTCTAAGGTAAGTATTTCATAATATGTTAGTATGCGATGCATGCTAACATATTATGCTATTGTCTTGCAGGATTTTTTTTTATTTTTTTATTTTTGTCAGCGGGTTTACTACCGCTTTAATGAAGAGGGCATAACCCATACTTAGTAGAGCTTTTGTAAATATACAGTACATCAATCTTATTCATAAACAGATTTGCCATGATGCAGGGTAGTCAGCAAAATGGACACGTTTCAGAGTTGGATCTACTTCTTCAAGCAGGAATGAAAATGTTCTTCTAAAACATACAATGAAAATTAGCACATATTGTATAGATAACATAACACATCAATTCTCATTTATCCATTACTATTAAATTTCCATCATATATAATTTGTATTTACATATTATCTCTTTTGTGACTGCAGGGGTGTAGAATAAAAAACAATAAAGATCACTTCTCTTTTATTTATTTAGTTATTTTAATAAGACTGCCTTTGCCAGCTATCCAGCAATGGAAAAACAATGGATTTGGCTGCTTTTATATTTGGAAATCTATAACATAAAGCCGCAAGAATTCGGAGCTGATGCCTCCGTCGTGTGCCTAGATACTGGAAATAATTATTTATCCAGACTGGATTTTGTATTACATTGCAGCATTAATCTGGACACTGTCAGAATCGACAAACATGTTACTTTATCTAATTAGTGAATCGCTGCGTGGCCAAGCATTATTTTCTTGGTGACAGATTCCCTTTAACAAAAACAAAGTCTGTGCCTTCATTTGGGCAGAAGGAAAATGCCCTCCTGCAGCACAGATCCTGGTTGATCCTAAATTCAAGCATTCTTATATCTCACCACAAGGGGGCATGAAGTAATAAAACTTTTCTATGCACAGTAGAAGGAAAGCAATGGATTTTTCCATGCTTATTTGTTCAATTCACTTTAACAGCTCACTTAAATGACAAAATAAAATAGAAAAAAAAACACTGAATTGCTCTGCAGCCAAGGTGACAGCTGGCATCTCTTGGCATGCACTTACTGATCTCATTCCAAGACCACTTGTGAGTTTTAATATGTTGCTGTAATTTGACATTAAAGCCTACTGTCCTGCCGTAAACAGGGCCCAGCACTGTTTTCCATTTCTTCCCATGTCTATGGGGACAATATTATAAATGCCTAATTACTTTTGCTTATGTGAAATGCTAGAATAAAAATACTTTTTTGTTTGTTTAAAATTCAGGAAGAGCAGACAGAAAGCAATGGCTTGGTAGGAGCGTGATGGCAGGAAGGCATGACGTTATTCTTCTGACACACACAACCCTCCTATTGTGCAACCTTATGCTGCTCAGGGAATAAACCCCCTTCCATATGCTGCACAACAAGCTCAGCTTTCTTTACTCCTCGGATCTTTTAATAACCTTGGCTTACAGCAAACTGTCAGTATCCAGGTAGGACAGTCACAAGTTTTAGATAGCCAAAGGGCCGTCATAATGCCCTAACAAGTATAAGCACAGGCTGGGTTAATAAATACTTGATTTAATATTAAACCCTAACTCTAATTTGTTTGGACCCAACAAACTATTACTGTTACAAATACATACATAATTTACATAGCACATACTGTACGCAGTGGTGGCCCATACACTAGGTGCCCCTGCATGTGGATAAGGGGGGGTGGCGCCCGTGCACCTCTAGTGGACGGGCCGCCGGATGCATGGATTCCAATAGGGAGGGTGGTGTTTTTTTTAAGCACGTGAATAGGGCCAGAGGATCTAATAGGCTTCAAAAAAGGGTGGTCTTGGGGTGCAGAGCACTGCTCTCTGAACCCACCCAGTTGTGTTACAATATTGAATGAAAATTCGCTAATGTAACACTGAATCTCTTCCCAGCCACCAATCAGGAAGCGGGTCATGACACCGGTCACCCTAAAATTTGCCGGCTGGAGGAGGAGGGAGGAGATGCATGGAGGAGAGGAGGGAGAAGACGGGAACCAAGCTAACAAGCAGCCTGCAGCCCGGAGAGAAGCTGATACCGCCCGCCGTACTGCCCGCGAGATTAGGTAGAAACATAGAAAAGTGACGGCAGAAAAAGACTGAGTAGTCCATCGAGTCTGGGTAAGGGGAGGGGGCATGCCGCCTGTGACCTCCTTGATCTGAGGGGAGGTGTCGGCGGCGTAGGATTGTTTGTCCTCACCCAAAAAAAAACACCAGCCGCCACTGACTGCAAGAGAAGCTTAGTTCATGTTGGAATAAGAAGGCTATTGAATGCTCATAATTATGAGCAAAGGCTCATTGCACAACGCTCATTGGCACACTCACGCAAACATATTAGCGTGTGCAGAAAATGCAGTAGTGCGTGCAAGCTGGCACTAAACGGATTATTAAAGCTGGGTTATGACATGAATGGATTGCTGAGTGGTCTTCAGCTAGTTCTTGCTTAACTGCTTCCAGCCCACCAGGGAGCACTCTCATTCTAGGAGGACGTCCTCCCATTTTTGTTCCGCACACATGCCCGGGGGGTGGGGTGGAAAAGGCAATCGGTGGTGCGCCATGTCCGTCAGTGGAGCCTGATCAGTGCACATCAGTGAAGGAGAAAAATTACTTATTTACAAGAAAATCTTTTTTTTTTGTTTGTTTATCAAAAAATAAAAAGCCCAGTGGTGATTATACAGTTGTGCTCATAAGTTTACATACCCTGGCAGAATTTATGATTTCTTGGCCATTTTTCAGAGAATATGAATGATAACACAAAAACTTTTCTTTCACTCATGGTTAGTGTTTGGCTGAAGCCATTTATAATCAATCAACTGTGTTTACTCTTTTTTAATTATATTGACAACAGAAACTACCCAAATGACCCTGATCAAGTTTACACACCATGGTGATTTTGGTCTGATAATATCCACACAAGTTAGGGGTTTGAATGGCTATTAAAGGTAACCATCCTCACCTGTGATCTGTTTGCTTGTAATTAGTGTGTGTATAAAAGGTCAATGAGTTTCTGGACTCCTGACAGACCCTTGCATCTTTCATCCAGTGCTGCACTGACATTACTAGATTCTGAGTCATGGGGAAAGCAAAAACATTGTCAAAGGATCTGCGGGAAAAGGTAGTTGTACTGTATAAAACAGGAAAGGGATATAAAAAGATATCCAAGGAATTGAGAATGCCAACCAGCAGTATTCAAACTCTAATCAAGAAGTGGAAAATGAGGGGTTCTGTTGAAACCAAACCACGATCAGGTAGACCAACTAAAATTTCAGCCACAGCTGCCGGGAAAATTGTTCGGGATGCAAAGAAAAACCCACAAATAACTTCAGGACTCTCTGAAAACATGTGGTGTGGCTGTTTCAAGATGCACATTAAGGAGGCATCTGAAGAAAGATGGGCTGCATGGTCGAGTCGCCAGAAGAAAGCCATTACTATGCACATGCCACAAAATATCCCACTTACAATACGCCAAACAGCACAGAGACAAGCCTCAAACCTTCTGGCACAGAGTCATTTGGAGTGATGAGACCAAAATTGAGCTTTTTGACCACAACCATAAACAATACATTTGGAAAGGAGCCAACAAGGCCTGTGAAACACGGAGGTGGATTGTTGATGTTTTGGCTATGTGTGAGCTACAAAGGCACAGGAAATTTGGTCAAAATTGATGGCAAGAGGAATGCAGTATTTGTTATCAGAAAATACTGGTGGAACATTTGCATTCATCAGCCAGGAAGCTGCGCATGGGACGTACTTGGACATTCCAAAATGACAATGATCCAAAACACAAGGCCAAGTCAACCTGTCATTGGCTACATCAGAGTAAAGTGTAGGTTCTGGAGTGGCCATCTCAGTCCCCTGACCTTAATATCATTGAGCCACTCTGGGGAGATCTCAAACATGCAGTTCATGGAAGACAGCCCAAGAATTTCCAGGAACTGGAGGCTTTTTGCCAAGAGGAATGAATGGGCAGCTTTACCATCTGAGAAGATAAAGAGCCTCATCCACAAATACCACCAAAGACTTCAAGCTGGCATTGATGTTAAAGGGGGCAATACACGCTATTAAGAACTGGGGTATGTAAACTTTTGATCAGGGTCATTTGGGTAGTTTCTGTTGTCATTATGATTTAAAAAGAGTAAACACAGTTGATTGATAATAAATGGCTTCAGCCAAACACTAACCATGAGTGAAAGAAAATTTTTCGTTTTATCATTCATATTCTCTGAAAAATGGCCAATAAATCATAAATTCTGCCAGGGTATGTAAACTTATGAGCACAACTGTATATCATCAAAAGAAAGCTCTATCTGTCTCAAAAAAAGAAAAATGTCATTAGGGTACAGTGTTACATGACCGCGCAGTTGTCATTCAAAGTGTGACAGGGCTGAAAGCTGAAAATTGGCCTGGGCAGGAAGGGGGTGAAAGTACCCAGTAGACAGGTGGTTAACCTGAGCCTTGACCTGCCTTACTTGCATACCCTTGTACGACTTGGCTTGCTCCTGACCTGTCTATGGATTTCTGTCTGCCTGATGTGACCTTGGCTTATGTTCTGACCCTGTTCCTGTCTTGTGCTCCTGTACCTCGCTGCCTAACTGGCATCCTAACTCTCCCTCTGCCTGTTGTTCCTGTACCTCGCTGCCCGGCTGTTGATGACCTTTTGGCTTGTGTCCTGGCTACGCTCTTGTCTGCTGATCAAGTGTCACCTTGTGCCAGTTCCTGGTTCCTGCCTGTGGATCTACAGTCATATGCTTCCTGCAAACACCAGCTGGCGCTGCCTGCTACACCACTGTGCCACTATGTGTCCTTATGCCTGCTATTATCACTACCAGGGGTGTTGGACAAGAGGTGCAAGAGAAGCCCCCTCTCCAGCTTGACCTCCACCAGGTACGTGGCAATTACAATAAACACAGGGTCGTCTTTAGCACCGGGCAAAAGGGGCAGATGCCCCGGGCCCAGTCTTAGTTGTGGGTCCCAAAGCAGCCTCCCATTCAGTCCACGCTGACAGCCTGCAATTTCTGCAAATAGTTTTTCCAGAGTGGGTGCAGCCAATCCCCACCCCCTCCTTGCTCTCTTGTTAATACAAGCGGCCACACCGAGTCTGTGACAGGGGAGAGCCGTTGGCTGCATGTGCTGGAGCCTGCTCGTCACACTTCCTTCTCTGCCAGAGCAGCTGTGACAGGGAGTAAGGGTGGCAGAGTGGTTCTCTGTGTCCCCCCTCTCCCTCCTTCTCTGATCAGCAGCACCGCATGGAGTGTGTGTATCAATCATCTGACGGTGCACTGCAGAGCAGAGGTGCCAGCTGGGGGGTGGGAGGGATTGTGAATGTAACCACCAGCCAATCAGTGAGCGGTAATAATCTGCATTAACCTCTAGCAACCAATCAGTGAGTGGTAATGATGTGCAGTAACCTCTAGTAACCAATCAGTGAGCCGTAAGGATGTGCGAAACCTCTAGCAACCAATCAGTGAGCCTGGACCGATTAGTGAGTGTAGACCAGTTCATTATGTTTACATTATTAACATTTTTTTAGAACAGTCTAAGTGTTTATTTGTTTTTTGGGATGTTGGAGTGAAGAGCGAAATTGCTTGGGGGTAGGAGGGCCCAAGAAAATGTTTGCCCAGGGTCCAATCAATATTAAAGACAGCCCTGAGTGTACATCACTATGTTCCAGCAGCGGGATGAGAATTTCCCATCCCACTTCCGGAAAAACAAAATCAAGTCAGGCTTGTAAGCAGTGGCCGTCTATTTTCTCCACAGCGGCAATTCAGTTGGAGGGGAAGTCAAGAGGAACATGGTTCCTCTAGGGTTTCCTGAGTCATTGGAGAATGCTGTCACTGGAGGATTGGATGCTGTCACCCCATGTGACTCTGACAGCCATCTTGGGTCATGCAGAGTCTATTTAAGGCCCTGTCTTCCAGGGTTGGTGTGCATTCCATGTGTGGGTAGCGTAGGGACAGGTCACCTGTCTGACAGAGCCAGTAATAGCGGTAGGGCAAGATTTCAAATGAGTAGGGAAAAAAAGCAGGGACACGCTATGCTTCCTGGAAGCCTCCCTATTTAATAGCATTTTGAATGTTTTTACTGCTTTTGATGCTACAATAAAGTTTTCATGAAGAAGCTATCGAGTTTCCAGCTTTCAATTACTATGGATCTACTGAGAACCTTACTAGCCAGAGCACCGACCACTCTGTACACTAATGAACTATACAGCGGTAGGGCTTGGGTGAGTTTCTCCTCATACTACAGACCCTGTTAGTGCTCCCGGTTGGGCTGTCTCTCCGCCAGGTACAGTGTCTTGAAAAAGTTAATGTATTTTATTGGGATTTTATGTGATAGACCAACACAAAGTGGCACATAATTGTGAAGTGGAAGAAAAATGATAAATGGTTTTAAAAATTTTTTTACAAATAAATATGTGAAAAGTGTGGGGTGCATTTGTATTCTGCCCCCTTTAATCTGATACCCCTAACTAAAATCTAGTGGAACCAATTGCCTTCAGAAGTCACCTAATTAGTAAATAGAGTCCCCCTGTGTGTAATTTAGTCTCAGTATAAATACAGCTGTTCTGTGAAGCCCTCAGAGGTTTTTTAGAGAACCTTGGTGAACAAACAGCATCATGAAGGCCAAGGAACACACCAGACAGGTCAGGGATAAAGTTGGTGAGAAGTTTAACGCACGGTTAGGTTATAAAAAATATCCCAAGCTTTGAACATCTCACAGAGCTCTGTTCAATCCATCATCCGAAAATGGAAAGAGTATGGCACAACTGCAAACCTACCAAGACATGGCCGTCCACCTAAACTGACCGGCCGAGCAAGGAGAGCATTAATCAGAGAAGCAGCCAAGAGGTCCATGGTAACTCTGGAGGAGCTGCAGAGATCCACAGCTCAGGTGGGAGAATCTGTCCACAGGACAACTATTAGTCGTGCTCTCCACAAATCTGCCCTTTATGGAAGGGTAACAAGAAAGAAAGCCATAAGAAGTCCTGTTTGTAGTTTGCGAGCACCCATGTGGGGGGACACAGAAAACAAGTGGAAGAAGGTGCTCTGGTCAGATGAGACCAAAATGTAACTTTTTGGCCTAAAAGCAAAATGCTATGTGTGGCAGAAAACTAACATTGCACATCACCCTGAATACACCATCCCCACCGTGAAACATGGTGGTGGCAGCATCATGTTGTGGGGATGCTCTTCTTCAGCAGGAACAGGGAAGCTGGTCAGAGTTGATGGGAAGATGGATGGAGCCAAATACAGGGCAATCTTAGAAGAAAACCTGTTAGAGTCTGCAAAGGACTTGATACTGGATTAGCCAGGACAGTCATGCTTTTTATTCCCAGGATGACTGTGTCCCGGGAAGCATCCCAGAACCTCTACTGTGCCCTCCTGATCCCAGTATTGTGCCCTCCTGACCCCCCCCCCCCATACTATGCCCTCCTGCTTTGCCCCTGCACTGTGCCATTTGTGTTAATTAGTCATTGATTTGTGGCATGTTTTCTTAGGCTGCATTCACACCTGAGCATTTTGTTTTCAGGCAGAAAGTCGCGTGATTTTACCGCAATATTTGCCGCAAATTTTGCGGCGATTTTGTACAGGTCAAAAGGTCACCAATGTAAAAAGCAGAAAATCACCCGTAATCGGCCTAAAAAGAAGCTCATGTACTTTTCTGAGCTTCAGGAAATTTGCTTCAGGCGACAGAACACTCAGATGTGAACAGGGGCCATTGAAATTAATTGGATTTTGCTTGTTGGGTGTTTTTGAGCTTCAGGCTGGGTTCACACTATCCGACAAAAAAACGGTCCAACTTTGATCCTACTTTGCTGTGCGATTTACGGTCCTACATAGGGTCAAAGTCGAACCGTTTGTCTGTGAACAGGGATCCGACTTTGATCCCGACAATGCCAGGCACTTTGTGCTCTGGGGATCATGAAGGGGAACTCCACGCCAAATTAAAAAAAAAAACTGGCATGGGGTCCCCCTCCAGGAGCATACCAGGCCCTTTGGTCTGGTATGGATTTTAAATTTGGCGTGGAGTTCCCCTTCATGATCCACAGAGCACAAGTCGCATGCCAAAGTCGGATCAGTGAAGACACTGATACAACTTTGATGCGACTTCAATGCTTTTCAATGGGCTGAAGTAGGATCAAAGTCGGACAAAAGTAGTACAGGAACCTTTTTCAAAGTCGCTCCGACTTTGAAAAACACAAGTCGGAGCAGTTAATACGGCTCTCATAGGGAATCAATGTTTTTGTGACGTAATGTGACTTGTGCTCCTCATGTCGGCCCGAGAATCGGACTAGTGTGAACCCAGCCTTAGGCTGGGTTCACACTATCTGACACAAAAATGGTCAGACTTTTGATCCTACTTTGCTCTGCAACATTGGTCCTACTTCTGTCCTACCTTGGTCCTACTTCCATCCGACTTGAATGAACAAGATAAGATTTTGCTCCGACTTTGAGATAGTGACTTGTCCTTTGACCAATCAAAACATTATACTCTCGGCAGAATTGACCAGACTGTGTTCAGCCAGGCTGAAACTTTTTTCAAGGACATGATGAAACCAGGACGAAGTCGGGTAACTTATAGTAACTTCAGCCTAGTTTCAGCCTAGGAACAAGATTGGTAGGCTGAACACTGTAGGCTGAACCACTAATGTCGTCGTCATTTTCCTTAAATAGAGTGTGACCCTTACAAAACTAACCAGTTTCCTGTTCAGTGATAGAGTTTCAGCCTCGTTTTAGAATAGAACAAGTAAGTTCAGCCTACCTTCATCCTGGTTCCATCCTGTCTTCATCCTG
>BLSH010005871.1:1645042-1656458 GCA_018402905.1 Glandirana rugosa | reverse complement strand
AAAGTGTACCCGTGGAGACACTTCGCCCTAGCCAAACAAGTTGCCCCTAGACAGACGACTAGGGGCGACACGTCCGGGTATAGGTCTCGCCTATTCCTGTGTCGGGTAAGAGCAGAAACCCACAGTCACAGGTAGACTACGGTGGGGCTAGACGGTCTGCCAACCCCTTATCCAGGGGGTAGGCAGACAAAAACCGTCTGTCCTCTAGCCTAGCTTACCACCGCCCACAGTTGTCTGTACACAGGCGACTGTAAGCGGGAAGGTTTCTTCTCTGACCTCCCAGGCTAGTCCAGGTGGGAGGATTCACACGCTGTCCACATTTGCGTTTTTGAATCATTGGTGGATATCTTCCCACGCCTCCTTAACCCCTTCATTCCTAAGGTCCCTTTCACACAGGTTGTCCAATCAGGTCTGCCTGTCACTTTTTCAGGTGGACCTGATCGGACCCTCCAGTCTCTTCTTTGGAAGGGCGAATGTCAGCGGACACATGTCTGTTGACACCCGCCACCATTCGATCCGATCTCCTGTCTGCCAAAAACAGACGGATGGGGGACCTATTCCCCAACCGTCTGGCAGATCGGGGTGGCATCAGATGGACACTGACACCCAAAGACGAGAATGGGCTGTGTCCTTATCCGCTCTGGATATGGGCCTGCACAGCGGGGATCAGCAGACAGATCCCCGTTGAACAAACCGATCCCGCTTCACAGAGGTGCCCATGTGAAAGACTCCGAGAGGCGGAGCGAAGCGCGTTGGGAACACGGCCTGGTAAGAGCACGGCCTGGTGGGAGCACAGGCTAGGGTTGTCATTTTACTATTGAACACTTGTGTGGATGTGCGCCATCGGGCATCCCTTCCTTTCTCTCTCCTTGTGAAGGGGGCCATAGGGTAAAACAAATTTTGATGCCTAAGTGCAATTTTGAAGAGTGTTAGTAAAACAGTTCAGATCATCACAACTACTTTGTGCATCCAGGAGGATTATACTTTGTTGTGTATTTTTGTTTTCTTTTTTTTGTTTTTGTTTTTTTTAGCACAAATTGGGCTTTCATTTGGTGGTATATGGTAATGGATATCTTCTGATATTTATTTTTTTTTTTTCTCCCTCTGCTATAAGCTCATGGTCACTTCAATGACCATAAACTTTTATAGCAGAATTGTTCCCCCCATCCGCTCCCCGCAGCTACCATCATTAGCCGGAATCCCTCCTCTTCCACTCTCGCCGGCTTCAGGTGCTGCATGGGGCTTGTGGGGGATCTAGATGTATCACCCCCCCCCCCCCATACCGGCCCCCGCAACAGCAATCCATCCCTGCACCGGCAGCATCCCTCATTCTCCTCTCGCAGCCTCCACCTGCTGGCCGCATTCTGCTCCAGCGATCTGACATGCTGAAAGAGCGAGGAGGGGTGAAGTTGGGGCTTGGGGGGGGCTTAGTAAACGTCTTTACCAAGCCCCCCCGTAGCACTGTGGGTGCAAGCAGCGATCACGATGATTGCTCCTAAATGCCCACTGACAGCTGATACATGATAAACCACAAATGTTACTATGTATCAGACTGTGTCATTTTATGAATGAATGGAATCTCTATACAGATTCCTTATTCATTTCTAGTAAAGTACTGCAGAGAAAGGGACTTTTTTCAGTCCCTTTCTCTGTCTGAACAAGAGATATGGGAGATATGTTTAGACCCCTGATATCTCACCAAAGATCCCCCCCCTCCCCCCAAGAAAAAAATATATAACTGTAAAAAAAAAATAGTAAGACCCAGTGACTTTTGGGGGAAGGCAATTCCCCCATGTCCGCCTTCTCCACGGTGAGGCACCCCCACTCCGCTCCCCCATACTCGCCCCTCCACGGCTTCCTCGGCTTCTCCTTCCAGCCAATCCGATCTGCCTCCTGTCCTGATTGGTCGGGGGGGAGGGAGCCAGAAGACAATAGAGAATATTTATTTGCTGTTGTCACAAGTGGGTGGGTTCACTGCGCCCTGAACCCAACCTTTTTCAAGTCAATCCTCAGGTTCTGATCATGTGGGTTGAAAAAAAAAAACCTCATACAAACGTATACGAGTCCAGCGCCCTTAATGGACCGGATGCTCCTGGTAAGACCCCTTTCACATAGAGGGAACTCTGTAAAGCAGATTCGCCTGCTCAGGGGATCTATCTGCTGAGCAGGCGGATGACCGGTCCGCATTCGCTCCACTGATGCAGAGTGGACACGGCAACAACCCGCTGTTCTCTATGGGGCGGTCAGATGGAAACCGCCTGTCCATTTCCATCGGATACCATTCGATCCGATCTGCTAGATGAATGGGGAATGGGATCCCCATGCATCTGTTTTTTTTAGTGGACCGGACTTGATCGGATGCAGGTGGGTGTAAACGGACACATGTCCATTTACATCAGCCTCTCCATAGAAAACAATGGGTGGTCCGATTGGGTCCACCTGAAAAGCAGACAGGCAACCCGGATCAGTCTGCTTGTGTGAAAGGGGCCTAAGGCCTTGTTCATCTCGGGCGTACACAGCGTACCTTTACAGGGATGCACAGGTGTTTCATGCATCTCTGTGCAGGCAGTTCCATTGATGTTATTTGGGATGTAGCACCTGCATGAACAGCCATTGCTCCCAATTTTATATCCATGTAGGTCCGCATGCATGTCCCTGAGCTCACACTGTCTGCGTTCAGGGTACCCACACCCACACAGATGTCCGATTGGTAACAACAGCTATGCCTGTGCAGCCGTTGCATCCCATTTGACATAAATGGGCTCCCTGTACAGGGATGCATGGAACACCTGTGCATCCCTGTGCGGGTAAACATGGCCCTCCATGGGCGTACACTTTAGTATGCCACATGTGAACGATGCTTTAGTAGTAATTTAGCAGGAATGTTGTAAGTTATGTTGTGTTTGTGTGAACTATTAATGATTTTAGTGTATTTCTAGTGAAAATAGTGATATGATGAACATTTGCGCAATTGTTGCGGGGCCCAAAAAATCAGTAGCACTTTTTTTAATCTACAGGTCATGTGCTTTCAGAAAATTGTTAATTTGAGGGGTCTTTTCAAATTCTGAAAGCTGTAAGTGAAAAATGGCAACCTCCGGATTTTCAGAGTAAATTGTTTTTATTTACAGTTTTGTGTACCTTCAGTTTTCACCATTTCACAAAAAGGTGCAATTTAAAATGTACTTTTTGTCATGTATGAATCCACTATTAATGATTTTACTGTATTTTTAGCAAAAAATATTGTTTTGATAAACATTTGCGCAAATATCCCACTGCCTTAAAAATCAGTACCATCTTAATTTTTATTCTACTGGCCATGTGCTTTCAGAAACGATATGGTTTGGTGGGAGTGGGTATTTTATGAACTCTGAAAGCTGTAAGTGAAAATGGAAACCCTCCGGATTTTTAGAGAAATTTTTGCGTACTTACGATTTTTATTATTTCTCAAAAAAGGCGCAATTTAAAATTTACAAAGATTTGTTATTTTTGAACTCAATACAGGTTAAGCTTTTATATTTAGTAGGAATTTGACAGGAATTTTGTAAAATTTGCTGTGTTTGTATCTGCTAATAATGATTTTAGTGTATTTTTAGCGAAAATATTGCTTTGGTAAACATTTGCGCAAGTATCATGGGACCTTAAAAATCAGTAGCGCCTTCATTTTAGTCTACTGGTCCTATGCTTTCAGAAAATATATGGTTTGGGGGGATCTTTAACCACTTCCTTACTGGGCACTTAAACCCCCCTCCTGCCCGAACCAATTTTCAGTTTTCAGTGCTGTCTCTCTTTGAATGACAATTGCGCGGTTGTGCAGCGTTGTACCCAAACAAAATTTGCGTCCTTTTTTTCCCACAAATAGAGCTTTCTTTTGGTGGTATTTGATCCCCTCTGCTTCATTTCTGATCGCCGCTATAAACAAAAAAAGAGCGACAATTTTGAAAAAAAAACAATATTTTTTACTTTTTGCTATAATAAATATCCAAAATAAAAAATAAAAAAACAAATTTATTCATCAGTTTTGACCGATTTATATTCTTCTACATATTTTTGGTAAAAAAAATCGCAATCGGCGTTTATTGATTGGGTTGCGCAAAAGTTATAGCACCTACAAACTATGGACATTGATTTATGGCGTTTTTATTGATTTATTTTTTTTTACTGGTAATGGCGGCGATCTGCGATTTTTATCGGGACTGCGATATCGGGGCGGACATGTCGGAAGTTTTTGACACATTTTTGGGACCAATGACATTTATACAGCGATCAGAAATTTAAATGTCCACTGATTACTGTATAAATGTCATTGGCAGTGAAGGGGTTAACCTGCAGGGGGCAGTGAAGGGGTTAACAATGTTCCCTGGGTGTGTTCTAACTGTGGGGGGGCGGGACTGGTCGGGACATAACAGATCTAACTGATCCCAGTGACAGGGATCATTAGATCTGTTATGTCCCATTCACAGAACGGGGAACCGCCGTGTTTACTTCGGCGGTTCCCCGTTCCTCCTCTCTGAAAGGAGATCGCGGGTCTCCGGCGGACATCGGGTCCGCCCGACCCGCGTGCACGTGCCGCTCGCGCCAGCAGGAGCGCGCCCAGCACAAGCCAAATGGGAGGACGTCTATTGACGTCCTCCCGGCATTTTAGAGCCGCGCTGTAGCCGTCATTCGGCTATGGCGCGGGCGGGAGGAGGTTAACAAACTCTGAAAGCTGTAAGGAAACCATAAAAACCTGCAGACTTAAAGAGAAATGTGGTTATTAACATTTTTGCGTACACTCACTTATCACCATTTTATATTTCCTATTTATTAACTCAATACAGGTTAAGCTTTTATGTTAGACATTTAGCAGGAATTTTGTAAAATTTGCTGTGTTTATATCTGCTAAAAATGATTTTAGTGAATATATTGTTTGTTTTGATAAGCATTTGCGCAAATATTGGAGGGTGTTAAGATCAGTAGCACCTTCCTTTTATTCTATAGGTCATGTGCTTTCAGAAAATATATGCTTTGGGGGGTATTTAATAAACGCAAAAAGCTGTAAGGGAAAATGAAAAAAAACTATATTTTTAGGGAATTTTGGATATGTTCAATTTTCACCATTTTGCAGAAAGGCACAATTTAAAATGTACAAATAGTGGTTATTTATTAACTCAATACAGGTTAACTTTTATATTTAATAGGAATTTTGTAAAATGTGCTGTTTTTATCTGCTAATAATGATTTTAATGTATTTTTAGCGAAAATGTTGTTTTAATAAACAAACATTTGCCCAAATATCATTGTGCCCTAAAAATCAGTAGCACCTTATTTGCATTCTCCTGATCGTGTGCTTTCAGAAAATATATGGTTGGGGTGTCTTTAACAAACTCTGAAAGCTGTAAAGGAAAAATAAAAAAGCAATGGAAAAATTGCAATAATGGCCTGGCCACCTGAGTGTAAAAATGGAGCCAGGGCCTGGCAGCAAAAGGGTAAAATTTAGCTGTAGATTTCTTGTTACTACCATAACTTGCCACCAAAGAGCAACCCAAAGTAAATTTCTACTGCTCCCAATGATCACAGTGATACCACATGTGCATGCAATTTGTTGTTTCTCTTACGTTCACTGACAGACGCAGCCCTTCATTGACAAGTGGGGTTTATGCACATCCTACTAGGAGTAGACTAGGCAAACAGAAAAAAAGCAAGCTGACCCCTCCCAGGGGGCCGTCCTAACTCCAGCATATAACCCCCAGCTCTGCATAGCATATCAGTTTTTTTTATGCCTAGTGCAAGGAGTTAGACCTGGTTCCCTGCTGGGATCTGCGGTTCCCCAATTTTTTTCTTCCTTTTTTGCTTTTCTCAAGCTGATGAAGACTGCTATCAAGTAGCCAGCTGGGGCATAGAGGATATCTCGAATCCTGAAATTTCCCCAGCACGGCCGACCGATGCGAGCTACCCTTAGCTTTAGCGGGGTCCGCCGTATCGTACCTGTTACGTGCAGGAGGCTAGTGGGTGACCGCCACTTGCGCTCAGTGACCGGGCTGAGCTTGCGTCCAGGGGCGCTTGGCCTGCAGCATCCCTCCCCACCTGATGGGACGAAGGTCTGCTACCGGGTGGCTACCCGCTGTGCCCGTCGGATTGGTGAGTGACCTTCCTCTCCCCCCCTCCAGGGGTGCGGAGGGGGGCTGGGTGACTTGCGGACTATGCCGGCCAGTAGAGGGTTCAGGGCTACAGGTCCCCCTTTGTTTTTTCTGTCCTTCCGCCTCCCTCCTTCACCCCCACCTCCCCGCACCACACCCCCGCGCTAAAAAGTGCCATGCGGCAATCCGCCGCCATTTTGCGGCGGATCGCCTCGGCTATTTTGTGGGCTGTTTTGGCCTCTTGTGGATGCTCGGCGGCCATTTTGCCGTAGTTGCGGCCTGTGTGGAGCACGCTTTTGCCTCTTGTGACCGCTCGGCGGCCATTTTTGGTGTGCCTGCTTGAAGAAAACATGCGTGCTGGCGCCGTTCCTTCCTTTTTCCCTCTGGACAGTGGTGCAAGCACAGCGGCGGTGACCGCACTAGACAGGGCGGTCAGCACTCCTACTGGGACGCAGCGCTTGAAGGGCAACTGATAACAACAAGTATAGCTGGCTCTCCCTGGGGTGACGGTGGCGGTGGGCACAGTCCTCCTGGGAGTTCACCTGGTTGCTCTGTGGGGCAGTGGTGGGGCTGCATTGTGGGGGTGTCATGGCCTATAGGCCTAGCAAGTGTTCCGGTGGCACAATGGCGGCTGAACCTGCGGGTTCTTCTCCGGAGGGATCTGTGGAAGCGCAGGCTGCGCTGGGTCCTCTGGTTCCCCTGGATCAATTAACTTCCATATTGGGGGAGTTTTTCTCCCGGGGGGGTGCCGAGCCGTGCTAAGGGGGTATCTAAAAAGCGTCCACCCCCCCTCCCTCTTCGGGGGAGAATTCTGAACCGGAAGGGGCCTCAGTGGTCACAGGGGCCCCCGTGGAGCTCTCAGATGGTGAATTGGAGCCCTTGGATGGTGAGGAAGACCAGGGGGCCTCGGTGGCGCGCGAAAGGGCGTTGGTGGCCTCCTTGATCACCGATATCTGTGTGTCTTTGCGACTGCACCAGGCCGGGGAGTCACAGGAGACTGCCTACGTTTGCGGGTCCTTTAAGCCATCACGGACCCCTAGGGCATATCCTTATGCTCAATTTTTTGACCAGCTGGTCAATAAGGAATGGCAGCGTCCGCAGAATTCCTTTTCATTGCCCAAACGTTTGTGCGCTATCCCTTTTGAGGACAGTTGTTTTTTTTTTTTGCAGAAGTGGGCATCCCCCGCAGTGGACCCTCCCGTGGCTTGCCTGAATAAGGCGACGACCATCCCCTTGGAAGGGTCTCCCTCTTTTAAGGATCCGGCCGATAGGCGGACGGAGGCGGTATCCAACTCACTGTTCTTGGTAACGGGGACGGCCATGAGACCAGCTCTGGGGTCGGCCATGGTGGCGCAGTCACTTACGGAGTGTGCGACTGAATTGCACAATGAGTTGGGCTGCGGATGTTCGCCGGAGGCGTCGCAGCGGACTGACCATCTGATACAGGTTCTCCGGGACCTGTGTGACGCAGCCTCGGACCTGCTCCCCATGCTGTCTAAGATGTCTGTTTTTGCAGTCATTATCAGACGGGTACTGTGGTTACGTTGTTGGTCGGGTGACCACGCGTCCAAAAGGGGCCTCACGGACCTTCCCTTTCAGGGTGGACGGCTCTTTGGGGCACAATTGGATGAAATCATTAAGGATTTCACCGGGGGGGTGAATAGTAGCTTTCTTCCGGAGCCTCAGGGTCCGGTAAGCTGCCCTGGCAGCGCAAGACTGAAAAGATGGAGGAAAAGTCCTCTTCCGCATGAAGGGTTGAGAGTCGGGTGGGGGGCCGTCTTCTGGGGTTCGCAGACAGATTGACTGCCCGCATTCCTCCGGGTACAGGATAGAGTTCAGCACTCTACCCCCAGACAGGTTCTTCCCATCGAACTTGAGACTCCCACAGGGGCTGTTTAGACGCTCTCCGAACAAGGTGTGATTGTGCCGGTCCCTCCGCTGGAAAGGTTCCGTGGCTTCTATTCAAACCTCTTTGTGGTGCCCAAAAAGGGTGGGGTCAGGCCAGTTCTGGATCAAAAAGGAGCTAAACCACTTCACGAAGGCGCGAAAATTCAGGATGGAATCTGTCCGTTCGGTGGTGGCCGCCCTGCACCAAGGGGACTTCATGGCACCTCTGGATATCAGGGACGCGTATCTCCATGTTCCCATTTGTATCTGACACCAGTGCTTCCTGCACTTTGCAGTGGGGGATCTACATTACCGATTTGTGGCACTTCCCTTCGGTCTGGCCTCGGCGGTGGTAGCATACTTCGATGACTTACTCCTGCGTGCGGAGTCTGCTTCGGCCCTGGAGGAGAATGTGGCTATCACCATGGCCTTGTTGAAAGACTTTGGTTGGCTGATCAACCCTCAGAAGTCGACGTTGACCCCATACTGTCAACTGGAATATCTGGGTCTAATTCTGGACACGGAGCAGGCGAAGGTGTTCTTGCCTCCGGCCAAGTTGCTGACACTGCAAGCAGCGGTGCGAACTCTGCTGTCACGCCAGTGGTCCTCCTTACGGTTCTGTATGCGGGTGTTGGGATCATGGTCTCGGCCTTCGAGGCGATACCTTACGCCCAGAGACACACTCAGCCCCTACAGCGAGCGATCCTGTTAAGGTGGGACAAGTCTCCGTTGTCTCTCGAACAGCTGATCAAATTGGATCACCAGACCAGGGGATCGTTGACCTGGTGGCTTCGGGCACCGGCTCTAATGTTGGGGAAGTCTTTTCTCCCCCTGAATTGGTCGATAGTCACGACGGACGCCAGCCTATCGGGCGGGGGGGGGGGGTCCTGGGGCAGCTGTCTGCTCAGGGCCGTTGGTAGGCGCAGGAATCCCGCCTTCCGATAAATGTGCTGGAGCTGAGGGCAATCAGGCTCTGCCTCTCCCACTGGACGGCAAGGCTGCGCGGCCTCCCGGTTCGGGTTCAGTCGGACAACGCCACGGCGGTGGCGTATGTGACCCATCGGGGCGGAACAAGGAGCTCGGCAGTGGCTGCGGAAGCGGCTCACATTCTGAGATGGGCAGAACTTCACGTGCCGGCAATCTCCGCCATTTACATTCCGGGCGTAGAAAATTGGCAGGCAGACTTTCTCTTTTACCAGACCCTGGATCAGGGGGAATAGTCCCTACATCCAGAGGCGTTCCGTCAGATTTGCCACAGGTGGGACATGCCAGACGTGGACCTAATGGTGTCCAGGTCCAGTCACAAGGTGCAGACATTCGTGTGCAGAACAAGGGATCCATTGGCGGCCGCCACGGACGCGCTGGTAGCCCTTGGGGTCGGTACCGGCTCCTGTACGCCTTCCCTCCCCTCAAGCTTCTACCGCGGCTACTACGCAGGGTAGAAGCGGAGGGGATCCCGACAATCCTGGTGGCTCCAGATTGGCCCCGGCCCCCTTGGTACGCCGACGTGGTGCGGATGGTGACAGATGTTCCCTGGCGTCTTCCGCTGCGCGAAGATCTGCTGTCACAGGGACCCATCCTGCTTTACCCTCGCTGGCTTTGACGGCTTGGCTATTGAGTCCCAGGTGTTGAGGGATAGGGGTGTCTCTGACTCTGTGATCCCTACCATGCTTAAGGTGCGCAAGTGTACTTCGCGCAAGATATATCATCGCACCTGGAAGGCCTATATTGTCGTTGTGTCTCTTGCAGCAAAGCCTTGATAACAAATTGGCATTGAGTACACTCAAGGGTCAGATTTTGGCTCTGTCGATTCTTTTTCAAAGTCCTTTAGCGACGCATTCGTTGATACGTACATTTGTACAGGGTGTACGCCGTGTGGCTCCTCAGGTACGGTCACCTTTGGCGCCGTGGGAGTTAAATTTGGTACTTTCTGTACTGCAGAAACCGCCATACGAGAAGATCAGGGATATTCCCTTACAATTGTTGTCGCAAAAGGTGGCTTTTTGGTGGCCATTACATCCGCCAGGCGGGTGTCTGAGTTGGCGGCTTTGTCATGTAGGTCTCCCTACTTGGTCCTTCATAAGGATAATGCGGTCCTGCGCCTTTCCCCTTTGTTCCTACCGAAGGTGGTTTCCTCTTTTCACAATGATATTGTTCTCCCTTTATTATGTCCGCACCAGTCACATCCCAAGGAGATTGATTTACACTCTTTGGATGTCGTGAGGGTGTATTTGGTGGCTACAGTTTCTTTTCGGAAGTCTGATGCGTTGTTTGTACTGACGGAAGGCCCACGCAAAGGGTTGGCGGCCTCGTCGGCTACTGTTTCCCGTTGGATCAGACAGACCGCGACCCATGCGTATACGGTTCAGGGTCAAGAACCCCCTTTCCCGGTCACGGCTCATTCCACCAGGGCAGTTAGCACTTCCTGGGCCTTCAGACACCAGGCTTCGGTGTCTCAGGTGTGCAAGGCGGCTACTTGGGCCTCGGTGCACACTTTTGTTAAGTTTTACAAAGTTGATGTGTCAGCATCCGCGGATGCTGCTTTTGGCCGCCAAGTTTTACAGGCGGCGGTGCGCCTCCTGAGAGGATTCTGTTGGGTACAGCTGTTATTGTTTACCCACCTCTCTTGAATGACACTGCTTTGGGACATCCCCACTTGTCAATGAAGGGCTCCGTCTGTCAGTGAACGTAAGAGAAAATAGGATTTTATTAAGAGCTTACCGTAAAATCCTTTTCTCTGAGTTCACTGACAGACGCAGCACCCACCCCTCTGTGTTGCGATTGTATGGCTTGTTACGAACTGATATGCTATGCAGAGCTGGGGGTTATATGCTGGAGTGAGGACGGCCCCCTGGGAGGAGTCAGCTTGCTTTTTTTCTGTTTGCCTAGTCTACTCCTAGTAGGATGTGCATAAACCCCACTTGTCAATGAAGGGCTGCGTCTGTTAGTGAACTCAGAGAAAAGGATTTTACAGTAAGTTCTTAACCGCTTCCCGACCGCGCGCCGTCTTTTCACGGCGGCAGTCGGGGAGCTGGGCGCGAATCGACGTAAATAGGCGGCGATTCGCATTTTGCCCACCAGGGGGCGCGCGCGCGCCCCCGCCCACTTCCCCAATTGGACCCCCACGCTAGATCCCCAATTGACACAAGGGACCCACACAAGAATGACACCCCCCCAACCCGATTGTACCCGTACTCTCTAGATTGACTAGGGTCACTGTCCCTAGTCATCTAGAGAGTACGGGGTGACTGTCCCGCCCCTTGGCGGCACAAATGTAGCCGCCAAGGGGCAAGAAAACAGAAAACGGCGAGTAGCGCCGAGCGGCCGCCTGTAGCCCAGGCGGGCTCGGCGCCCGTGTGAGGAGTCCTCACGCCGCCCCCGCGCGCGCGCGGGGGACCACCCGTTTTACGCTT
>BLSH010005871.1:1622372-1639709 GCA_018402905.1 Glandirana rugosa | reverse complement strand
AACTTCTACACTCACTACCTCGTATCCTATCTTCTTTTCCCACTGGCGTCAAAGAAGGGTGTAAGTTTTCGTACGACCATCCAATTTACCGAGGACAAGTTTAATCGGGATCCTACACCTACATACTTACACTCATTCCCCGAAATCTAACATTCGAGTAACTCCCGTCCCTGACTGGACTTACATGTTTTATATATACATTTTAACAGTCGTGATACATTTTTGGACATTATTTCTTAATAGAAATACCCCAGAATTTCCAAGTTCTGAATTGGTGAAGGGCTGGCGCGATATCTGTTTTCTGCAGGTGTCGCGCCAGCCCAATAAGACTGTCCTGCAGGTACCTGCAGGAGGTCTTATAGCGAAGGGCGCGCGGGGGACCCCGCAGGGCTAATTTGAACAGGAGCCATTTAACCTACCAGCATGCTTTTGAATGTGGGAAGAAACTGCGGTCACCCTTTTCTTCTATCCTATGCTCCATCACTCACATCTTCAATCTCTCCCTCTCTACTGGCACCTTCCGCTCCCCTCTAAAATATGCGCTGATCACCCCCATACTTAAAAAGCCCTCACTAGACCCCACCAGCCTGAACATCCTTACTCCCATTTACCTCTAAACATTTAGAATGCTTAGTCTACAACTGTCTGAGCTCCTACCTCACTGACCATAACCTTCTTGACCCCTTAGTTTGCCTTTCGCTCACAACACCCCACTGAAACTGCCCTACTAAAACTCACTAATGATATACTAATTGTTAAAACCAATGGTTACTACTCCATACTCTTACTACTAGACCTTTCTGGGGCCCTTGATACTGTTGACTATCCCCTCCCGTTTAAAGAAATCCACTCTTGGCCTTCCAGACTCTGCTCTTTCCTGGTTCTCCTCCTACCTATCTTAGTGCTCCTTCAGTGTTACCTATAAATCTGTCTCCTCTTCTCCACTTCCTCTTTCTGTAGGGGTCCCCCAAGGTTTTGTCCTTAGACCTCTCCTTTTTCTCCATCTACACCTCCTCCCTTGGTCACTTGATAAACTCCCGCGGCTTCCAGTACCATCTCAATGCAGATGGCACCAAAATCCATCTCTCTGCTCCTCATCTCACCCTTTCAGTCTCTTCTGGCATTACTACTGACTTGGATGCAGACCACTTCTTCAAACTCAATCTTTCTAAAACTGAGCTCATAATATTTCATCCCCTGATATCTCCATCAAGATCAATAATGCCATGAACACTCCCTCCATTCATGCCAGTGTACTAGGTGTAATCCTGGACTCTGACCTTTCCTTTCAGCCCCAAATCCAATCACTGTCCAAATCTTGTAGACTTCGCCTCCGTAACATCTCCAAAATATGCCCCTTTTTTAACTGTTGAAACCACTAAGCAACGTTCACTCCCTTGTTCTCTTTCGCCTTGACCATTGTAACTCATTCTTCATAGACCTATCTCTTTGCAGGCTATCCCTTCTTAAGTCTATCATGAATTCTGCTGACAGACTCCTTCATCTTACCAACTGCTCAGTGTCAGCCAATCCCTTCACTGGCTTCCCATTGCCCAACTAATAAAATTCAAAATATTAACTGCAAAGCCATTTACAACTCTGCCCTGAGCTTCATCACCACTCATCTCCAAATATCACCCAAACTGTCCTCTTCGCTCCTCCCAAGACCTCCTGCTCTCAAGCTCCCTTGTCTCCTCCTCCCATGCTCATCTCCAGGACTTCTTCAAAGCCTCTCCCACCATCTGATACTCCCTACCCCAATTTTCCAATTTGTCCAGCTATCTCCTACTCTGTCCGCTTTTATGCAACCTCTGAAAACTCCTCTCAGGGAAGCCTATCCTGCAGCGCTGTCACATACCATTATATAATTCACATATGTGCAAAACACATTAGATGATAGCAGCAGCTTTGTTTTGGTTTTTAACACCTAGTGACAGCGCACAGCCATTTTTTTGCTTTTTCATTTATCCTTCCTTCAGCAAACCACTAAATCTTTTATTTCTCCCAGGTATTACCTTTTGTTCCACTCTTGTATTGAATTGTATTGTTGCTGTATTCTCTCTCTTTATATTGTAAAGCACTGCACAAACTGTTGGAGCTATAGAAAACATATAATAATAACTGGAGTACTCGGAGGAAACCGAGGGAGAACATGTAAACTCCAGGCAGGTAGTGCCGTGATTGATTCGAGCTGACAACCCTAGCGCTGCCACGCGGAAGTGCTAACCACTTAGCCAATGTGCTACCCAATTAGCTGGTGAAGCATGCAGTATTCCCTGTACTTTTCATGCTTCCTTCTATCCAACTAATTGGAAAACCTCTGTATCCATTAGTAAGTACCTCTGGCCACTAAAGGTGCTTTTGTATCGTGAAATTGCCTGATTGTCGCAAAAGATCTCCTGGCCCCATCAAAGTCTATGGGGTTCTTCTGGGCACACATATATAATGAGAAGAAGAGGGCTGTCAGAAGGTAAATATCATGGCGGAACACAGCTGGACTCTGGACCAGAATTTGGTAAGAATACAGTAGAGGAGGGGTGTGTTCAGTGGGGTAAGAAGGGGGTATCATGGGATAGGGAAACTTTTTGTTTGACAGTTTCCTTACCCTGTTGTGTAAGGTATGGGATTTCTGGATAAGATGGCTAACTCAAACATATTGGTTGACCCTCCCTGTGAAAAAACCCAGCAATATATGCAAGCATTATGTAATTGTGGCCCTACATGATAGAGTAATAGTGCTAATGCCTAATGAATTGATAGGCTGAATGCCAGACCAGTCAATCGAATGGCTGAATTTTCATTGTATAATTAAAGACCATTTTTCTTTTTTTTTGTATTGGATAGAGTGGAAAGGGTATGAAACGCCTGTCAGTTTTTATTGCTGTCTGTGCCCCCAAGATTCACCCTCTCAATTTGTCCTGTTTTACCATTCTCAGTGAAAGTAAAAGAAAATTCCACATTTTGGGTTGTCCCCAGAAAAGTAATAGAACGTAAATGTTCCAATGGGGAAACTAGTTCTGGTGACCTGGGGAGCCCCAAGAAATTCCCTTAACTTGTAGGGATTTCCTCTTACTTCCTGTTTGGCTATGGGACAGGAAGTGAAATGAAACTTCCGCAACGAAACAGATGGTGAAAAAGAAAGCTGACAAGGGTTGTATCCCTCCCTTAGGCTGGGTTCACGCTATCCGACACAAAAATGGTCAGACTTTTGATCCTACTTTGCCCTGCAACATCAGTCCTTCTTCAGTCCTACTTCCATCCAACTTGAATGAACAAGATAAGATTTGCTCCGACTTTTAGATAGTGACTTGTCCTTTGACCAATCAAAACAATCCCAATGTGAGATAAATTCCTTTTACTGCTGCTGTAATCACCAAGTCGGATGTCACAAGTCACATGGTTAGAACAAGGATCCGACTTTGATCCTACTTCACTTAGAGCTGCATGATTAAACGTATTAAAATCGCGATCTCGATCCACAACCCCCCCCCCGCGATCTCCATTGGGCATTACCGCGATTTTCAGTGCAGTTAATGGGGTCCGACTTGCGGGGCGACTCAGCGCGACTTGACAGTAATAAAAGTCAATGCAAGTGCCTGAAGTCTTAATTTACTTCAAAGGAATGCACTCTGAATGAACTCCCCTTGTATGGTGGTTTGGTTTAACCATTTAAAGACTAAATCTTTCCTGACACTTGCTGTTTACAAATAAAAATCCATTATTTTGTGCTAGAAAATGACTTAGAACCCCCAAACATTATATATTTTTTTTTTTTTAGCAGAGACCCTAGAGAATAAGATGGCGGTTGTTGCAATATTTTATGTCACGCTGTTTGCGCAGCGGACTTTTAAACGCAATTGTTTTGGAAAAATTACCCTTTCAAAAAACTAAACAGTGCTGTTAGCCCAATTTTTTTGTATATTTAATATATTGCGCTGCGAGAATCGTGAGAGAATCATGATCTTTATTCTAAGCAAAAAAAAATTGTGATTCTCATTTTGGCCAGAATCGTGCAGCTCTAACTTCACTGATATTCAGTGGGCTGAAGTCGGACCAAAGTCGGACCAAAGTAGTAGTGGAACCTTTTTCAAAGTCGGACCAACTTGTGTCGGACCAGATAAGACGGCTCTCATAGGGAAACATCGATTTGGTGAGGTAATGCGACTTGTGCTCACAATGTTGGTCCGTTTGTCGGACAAATGTGAACCCAGCCTTACTCTATCCAAAATGCAAAAAAAAGTTTAGCCTATAGTCCTACTTTTAAGTTGATAACTGTAATGATTTACGATTTATTGGTGTTGAATTGTTTGAAAAGTCTACACATGTGAATGTATTCAGATGCTTGGCCTGAAATAACTGTATAGATTCCCATGCCACCCGGGTTTCCCAGGGAAGAACTTCTATTCAAGTGTTCAGCAAGAAAGTGTGAAAATACCTTTTAGTAAGAGCTTCCAAACCACAATAACCGCTGCAACACTCCATAAATCAGAGATCTTCATTTCATAACTCTTGTGAAATCGAAATTCCTGGAGCTATTACAAAGTAGCTCATGGTGTTCACAAATTCTCCAGAATTGAGATATCTTATGAATTCAGTTTTTTAATTTTTTTAAGAAATATTCTAGAAATAAACCTGGAAAGACCAAGGCGGTCATGAAAATCTAAGGTGTTTGTAAATGTGACCTCAAACTAGGGTTCTAGGGGCTGGAAATATTTTATAAAGTTTTTCTATTTTTATTCAATTCACCAAATGGTTGTTTGCTCCATGGTACTGCACTTTTAATTGCTTTTTTGTGTTTTTCAATTTAAGGCACAAATTTGAGTTTGACTTAAGTTCTGGCCAGCCTTAGATGGGAGCAGATTTCTCTCCTGCAACCACGGCTTGCAGGAAAGACATTCACTTGATTCCCCCATCAACACAGACCATGCTGACAGGAATCCCTCCTGAGCCATTGTGTTCTTGGGGCAAGGGAAGCCTTCCCCCGCCAGGAGGACACAGTGATTATTATTACAGCCGCTAGCGATAATCGCATGTAAAATCCAACATGCTGGTTGTACCCAAGTAAATCGATCAATCAACTTGTGTACATTTAGCCTGCCCATACATGGTTCAAATCTCGGATGGTCCCTGCTGAACCGGCCAAGATTCGAACCATCTATGGCCAGCTTTAACCTGGTGTTTAGCTAGGAAACAATAGTATGGACAATGTCAAGTTCAGCTTCATTTTGAAAGTGTTGAATACATATCTCTCAGCATTTCAAAACTGTGCCCCTCTGTAGGACTGTTTTTTTTTGGGGGGGGGGGGGGGGGTTTGCAGATGGGTGTAGTTTGCAATATTTTTTTTTCGCTTTAGTAGTCCTACGCCATCCCGGTAAAATGTTATGGCTTTAACCACTTCAGCCTCAGCAATGTACCCGTACGTCATTGTGTTGACCGGGATGATTCCTGCAGCTCCAGGCATCAGCCCAGCATCTTTTTTTTTGTTAATTTTTTTTTTTTTTCACGCGGTGATGCTCTTTAACCACTTCACCCCTGGAAGGTTTTACCCCCTTAATAACCAGGCCATTTTTCTGTGTAACAATGTGCCCCCTCAGAGGTTGCTGGTAGTTATGGTTCACCTGGCTGCCCTCAATCCCACCATATCTCACACACCCAAAATCACTTAACAGGCCAGCTCTTGTTTTTGTTTGTTTAATTTAGGGGATTAACTTGGATGGGGAAAAGGGGTGACTGTGGGATACCCCAAAGAATTGCGTTACAGGGCCACCTATATACACAGCCGTATATACAACTCTACTTCCTCCAGCACTTCACTTGCAGACTGTTACTCCTGACCTGAAGGGAAACTTATCAGGCTCACGTAACTCCTTTCTCTTCACCGCAGCTAGCACATGGTGAGGCCTACACTCAGTCAGCATAACCTCTGGATCACCCATTACAGGCCAGGGTCAAGGACCCCTCTAGTGTAGCTTAGTACATTGGTGCTAGCTGGGCCTTTGATGGACTACAACTACCAGCCCATCCCTCTTCCAGGCCACACCAGCCTACTTTCCTCTCAGTGACACTCCTTCCCCTGCTGACTCCTGAGACTTTCACAGGCTGTCCACTATTCCTCTCCCAGCCTTCTCCAGCCTTGTCTTCCAGCTCCCTGGGTCTGTCACTTAGCGACTCCAGTGGATATTTTAAAGTGTCCTCAGTAGCATCTCCTGCTGGTCTCCTGTTCCCCTGTGCCACTCCAGGAATCAACTCCACTCCTGGCCGCACCCGAACCTCCCATCCTCAAAGTCACCCCCCCCAGACTGGGGGCTCCCTCCTTGGTAGAGGCCTCCACATCACCTCTGCTACATCTTCACCACTTTCACCCGAACTCTCCTCCCACCTGCTGGCAGATCACTGTATTTAGGGAGGCCTGCCCCCTGCCAATCCAGATTGGGGATTGGTCAGGGCTCCTTAACATACACAACAAGTGACACCTCCTCATCCATCCCCCCCTTGCTATCATCCCTCCCTGCAATCTCCAGCCTACTCTGAACCACTCCCCTGCCCAGCTCAAAACATTCAGGCCTGCACTTTACATCAGGCCTGACTAAATATTGCCTCTCCTAGCAGACCTGTACAAAAACGCCTATACTTTGGGGGCGCAACACCTGCACTACGGCACTGCGTCGCTTTAACTGACAATTGCGCAGTCGTGTGACACTGTACCCAAATACAATTTGTTCTTTTTTTATTCCCACAAATAGAGCTTTCTTTTGGTGGTATTTGATCACTTCTGCGGTTTTGATTTTTTTTGCACTATAAACAAAAAAAGAGCAATCTTGGAAAAAAAAAATATATTTTTTTTATTTCTGTTATAAAACATACCCAATAAAAAAATTAAAACGAATTTCTTCATCCGTTTTGGTCAATATGTATTCTGCTACATGGTTTTTGGTAAAAAAAAAAAAAACCTCAATAAGCATATATTGATTGGTTTGCGCAAAGGTTGTATCGTCTACAAAATAGGGCATTTTTATTTATATTTTTTTACTAGTAATGGTGGGGATCAGCGTGTTTTTTTTTTTTTTTTTTTTTTTTTTTTTTTTTTTTTTTTTTTTTAGCAGGACTGTGACATTGCAGCAGACAAATCGGACACCTAACAGGGGAGCCAGTGACATTATTACATTGATCAGTGCTAAAAATATGCACCGACATTGCACTGACACTGGCAGGGAGGGGGTTTAACGGGGTGATCAAAGGGTTAACTGTGTTCCCAGAGATGTGTTTACTAACTGTTTGGGGATTGGCTGCCTGGGATAACACAGAGATCCGTCTTCCTGTAATCCCCTGTCAGAACGGAGATCTGCCTTCTTTTCTTTGACAGATCCCCGTTCTGTCTCTGCAGGGAACGATCGCCGGCGGACATCGAGTCCTCCGGACACGCTGATTGGCTCCCCTGCTGGCCAATCGGTGCGCGTGACCACAGATGTTGGTGCACAAATTGTCACACTGGTACGGCGTTTCGCACAGCTGAGCCACCTTGCCACAGTATAAATGTGGGTGGTCAGCAAGTGTAAAAGCTGTCCTAGTGGCTAATTAACCACTGGATTGCTTTCACAGGCAACAGAAAGGAGGGGTGGGTGGTGCTGCCTTCCTGGGCTTTCTTGGCCTACCAGGGAGCCCAGGACTGGAACTGGTATTTCCACCGGCTGACCATGGATGACCAAGGACCAGAACGTCACGGATCATCTCTGTGGTGTAAGAAACTGGAAGCGACAAGTATTTTATCGCTTCCACCGGTTTTGGCTAATGTAAACGAGCGGTTACCAGTCTATGAAAGCATTTTGATAACCTTAATTATTAATTTTATTTGGAATACTTAGGAAATAATAATCTTGTATTTTTTTCCCAGCTCTCCTTTTTATGTATTTATTCTTATTCTCCCCAAAATGTAATTATCAAAATCTATGGAGGAGAGGTAAAGCACAAAATCAAATTTGCTTTTCATTTTAAACAGTTTATTGAAGTTTGTTCCATTAGATTCTCTGTCTGCACAGCTCTGCCATTTTATTAGTCCTAAATGATTTTTTTTTTTTTTTTTTTTTTTTTTTTTTTTTTTTGTGGCTAAGGCAATGTTTCTGAGACAAAATGTTTGTTATGCATATTAATTTGTATAGTTACAACGAAATTCACACAGAGCAGCAAAGATGTAATAGGGAAAGGGTTTTACTCATCAGAGCTATTATTTAATTTTATGAGAACAGAGATGAGCTATAATCTTGTGTGGTATGTGGTCGGATGAAGTCGTTTCCATTAGAATGTCAAAATCTTGTCTTGGCTTATGTTAACGTGCTTCTAAATTTTCGTTTAGTAGCTAAAGTCCAATTTATGTGCACTGAAAGGCTAAGCTCACACACAAAATTCTAATGCTGATATCGATGTGAACCAACGTGCCTATAGCGTCAACGCACGTTTTTCACATAAAAAAAAAAAAACGCACCCCAAGTGCCCTTCAAATGATTTTGATTTCCCACCTCACGGATAATTGGCAAACGCCTCTCAAATGCTCCGCAAATGTGTTGTAAATTATGCATGCGCATTACCATAGATTTGAATGAAAGGAGTTGATGCACTTCAACTCCCACACTTGACTTGTAGCTTCATTTTTGCTGCACAGAGACGTGAAATGGCGCAAACGCTACATGTTTTTCAAATGTGAAAGCTCTGTCCGCTGTCCGTATTAACCTTTTGTAGGCTGCCGAGTTAGGTGTTGGGAAAGGGCAAAAGAGCTCCCAAAATGCCGGTTTCTAATGCCATTGTAAACCGTGCCTAAAATATAGTGAACACCCATTGAAAACATCTGAAAACGTTGAGGACACCTAATAAATAGGACCATGGCTATCTCTGTTGGTACAGTAAACCATTAGACCAGGGATCCAAACTTTCTAAACAAAGGGCCAGTTTGTGGTCCTTCAGACTTTAAGGCGGCTGGGCGGTGGGCAGTAGAAGTAAAAAAGGTCCCAACGTCCGTGGAAAAAAAATGCCTCATCATTTGTTTCAGTGGGAGCAATTGCACCCCATCATTGGTGTCATTGGGAGGAATTGTGTTCCATTGTTGGTATCAGTGGGTGAAACACAGTAGTGCCCAAAAGGCCGGATAAAAGCAAGAAAATGTCAGTTTCTGGCCCCTGGGCTGCAGTTTAGAGATCATTGCATTAGAAAAAATGTTTAAAGGGTCATGTTAGGCTAATCCACAGTTTGTGAGTTTGGTATATACAGGTGCGCATGTGTGAACTTCTACCATACCTTTGCTCCAGCTGCCTCCTCCACGAGGTCCATTGTTGACCCTCTTCTCCTCCAAGACCTGCGTGGCCACTTCTTTGGTGTTTGCCCTTCTGTTCTATAAAGAATCTTTGGCTGCATGGACTACAACTCAAACAGTGGCTGTGGCTGTTGGTTTAAAAAGGGAACCTTTAAGTCAATGGAACGCTAGAGTAAGCGTTCAAAGGTCATTCAGATTTGTATTTTTGCATCTCCTCTCCATCTGCATTATTTATGGGCCTTGGCTTCTCATTTAAAGAGAAATTTTCTCTTTTTTTGGACTTGTGGATTCTGAGGCAGGGCCGCAAGATACCAAACTTGTATGTAAAAAAAAAAAAAATGTACAAAAGTTCCCAGGACACATTTAAAGCTAGCAAGCAGAAAATCAAACAAATTTGTTTTAAAGCGGAATTCTGTAGCTGCTGTCTTTTAATATTAGGACACTTACCTGTCCAGGGATCCCGTGATGTTGGCACCCCAGACGATTTTCGGATGGGCTCTCGGGTACTGCCGCCACCTTTTGTGGTAAGGGAAACCGGCAGTGAAGCCTTTCACAGCCGGTCCCCTACTGTGCATGCGCGAAGTGCGCTCCGCTTTTTAACTTGCACAGTGAAGGCAGGAGGAGGGGCCCGAACTTCCAAGGAACGCCACCACAGCACTGTCTCCCCGAAGTGGGGACGGGTACCTATCAAAGTACACCGCTAAGTGAAAATGTCCAAATTGGACCCAATTAGCCATTTTCGCTCCCCGGTTTCATGTGACTCGTTAGTGTTACAAGGTCTCAGCTGTGAATGGGGAGCAGGTGTGTTCAATTTGGTGTTATCACTCTCACCATCTCATACTGGTCACTATAAGTTCAACATGGCACCTCATGGCAAAGAACTCTCTGAGGATCTGAAAAAAGAATTGTTGCTCTACATAAAGGTGGCCTAGGCTATAAGAAGATTGCCAAGACCCTGTAACTGAGCTGCAGCACGATGGCCAAGACCATACAGTGGTTTAACAGGACAGGTTCCACTCAGAACAGGCCTCACCATGGTCGACCAAACAAGTCAAGTGCACATGCTCAGCGTCCTATCCAGAGGTTGTCTTTAGGAAATAGACATATGAGTCCTGCCAGCATAGAGGTTTAAGGCCGTGGGGGGCAGCCTGTCAGTGCTCGGACCATACGCCGCACACTGCATCAAATTGGTCTGCATGGCTGTCGTACTAGAAGGAAGCCTCTTCTAAAGATGATGTACAAGAAAGCCTGCAAACAGTTTGCTGAAGACAAGCAAACTAAGGACAGGGATTACTTTAACCACGTCCTGTGGTCTGCTGAGACCAAGATAAACGTATTTGGTTCAGATGGTGTCAAGCGTGTGTGGTGGCAACCAGGTGAGGAGTACAAAGACAAGTATGCCTTGCCTACAGTCAAGCATGATGGTGGGAGTGTCATGGTCTGGGGCTGCATGAGTGCTGCCAGCACTGGGGAGCTGCGGGAACCATGAATGCCAACATGTACTGTGACATACTGAAACAGAGCATGATCCCCTCCCTTCGGAGACTGGGCCACAGGGCAGTATTCCAGCATAACGTCCCCAAACACGCCTCCAAGATGACCACTGCCTTGCTTAAGAAGCTGAAGGTAAATGTGATGGACTGGCCAAGCATCTCTCCAGACCTAAACCCTATTGAGCATCTGTGGGGCATCCTCAAATGGAAGGTGGAGGAGTGTAAGGTCTCTAACATCCACCAACTCTGTGATGTCATCATGGAGGAGTGGAAGAGGACTCCAGTGGCAACCTGTGAAGCTCTGGTGAACTCCATGCCCAAGAGGGTTAAGGCAGTGCTGGAAAGTAATAGTGGTCACACAAAATATTGACACTTTGGGCCCAATTTGGACATTTTCACTTTTGTTGCCAGTGGTTTAGACATCAATGGCTGTGTGTTATTTTGAGGGGACAGCAAATTTACGCTGTTATACAAGCTGTACACTCACTACTTTACATTGTAGCAAAGTGTAATTTATTCAGTGTTGTCGCATGAAAAGATAGAAAAAAATATTTACAAAAATATGAGGGGTGTACTCACTTTTGTGAGATGCTGTATATAGAAATGCACAAACTGAGAGCAGTCTTATCTGAAGACAACCCTTCATTATATAAAGCGAAAAGATATAGCTTTGCTCAGATCCCAATAGCGTGTACATGTATTTAAACCATCAGGTGCTGAAGGGGTGTGACTACATATTAACACTTCAAATTCTGGATGGACCATCTGCACACTGCTACACCCTTTCCAGCGAACTGTGCAATGAAAAACACAGGGATTTTTAGTTCATACATATTGCAACACATGTTTAAACTGGCCAACTGCGTCAAAGTAACTCATCTTAAGGCCAGTCCTACACTGCTCTGCCACTGCAAATTCTATGGTGGACACCATGCCAACATGGGCATAAAGATGCAATGTGGAGGAGAGCTACTAGGTTCAGATCTGGTCACTGACATTCATTTATTTAAAGGTACACCAACACACTAGCAGCCCAGGCATATGTATATTGTCCCATTTTTGTCTGTCTATAGGCAACAATTTTCAAGTTGTACTTGTTGCTGTTCAATGCTCATTTGTAGTAAATGGCACTGGTTGGTATCATCCCAGAGGAAGTATAATCAATCAAAATATAGACAGGAAAATTGGGACTTTAAAGATTTCTAATCAGTGACCAATTGATAGCATTAAAATCTCACAGCTAGATATGAACAGTATTAATAATAATATATTTTTATATTTGTACTCTGAATCATAAGTTGCAAAGGAGATGAGATGAGGTGAAAGGTTTGGACAGAGACCTGAGGTGTGCCGTGGTCATGAGGTCAGTATACCTTAAGGGGGCATACCCAGCTAGAATGATGGTGAAAGTAAGCTGTGAAGAGAGGGAACGGGGAGGGTGGTATCAATTCCCCGGAAATGCCGTAGGCTTTGTGTAGGAGGAGGCTGAGTTATATGAGACCCAGACTCCTCCTACAAATACAGGCTGACCTGCTGTCAGCCTTACAATTTATACTCGGAATCATAAGTTGCGAGGGAGATGGGATGAGGTGAATGGTTTGGACAGAGACAGTCAGTATGCCTTAAGGGGGAAAAAATTACACAGATAGCATATGAGGAAATAACCAATTTATTGTGGCAAAAATATACAACGTCTAATCCGCCAAACGAGCGAAAGCCCTAGACATTTCAAAGAAAGGTTCTGTAATATATCTCGCATAGCAAAAAGACTTCCACCTGCCTAGTTTCTGGATGATGTGAGAGGGAACACCCTGCTTAGATGCTGCCTAGGCCGCGCCGATCCTGAAGGAGTGACCTGAGTATTCTCCTGGGCTTACCCCCAGCCTGGACAACGAAATGCGCACATGTTTTATAAATTGCGCGGTTGTGAGTGGGGCTTTAGGAAACGGCAGTAATGGCCCCTCCTTGTTCTTCCCCCTCAACTGCAATACCAAGGCGTCCAAAACTTTGACTGGACACCAGGCCATGTTGGTTTCGAAGTACCTGATGTCTGTGCCCTTGCCTGTTTGGCTACTCTTGCATGTCCCCAAGTGCAGCCTGAAATGACCCTGATGTCTGGTGAGGTGTTTGATCAACGCCGGACGGGACTGAGGGCCTGAAACAGAAAATTCACTTGGCCTCAAGAACCCATAGAAGGCTAGGTGTATTGCAGCCTTGATGAACAGACTGGCTTGCCTGCCGAATGGTGCCGTGGAGAGCATGTCAGACATATCCCGAAATAGCTGCCCAGTGACCGGGCGTCTGCTGACTGTAGATGGCAGGCTACTCTTCTGTAACCCCTTAAAAATGGCTTTAATGGGATGAGCTGAAAACAGGGTAGGATCGTTTGGGTGCTGCATGGACCTGAAAGGCTGGATTCCTACCACATAGGTTCTGATAGTGGAAAGAGTTAACTTAAGCTTGAAGTGGCAAAAGGAAATAAACGCTAAAATGCATTCAACGCTAAACCGGTACGTGTGAGGAAACTGTGCTAAAAATGATAGAAAGGCCTGCCAAGCGGTGTCATAAGCTTTCTTGGTGTTGGCTGCAAGAGAAGACGTGGTCAGCTCCCTGGCCCTAGCCTGGAAAAAACCTAATCCATCCTGAGCAGAGAGTAACCTGGGCACGGGGTGGCCAGCTGGTCTGCCTCTGGGACCTGTTGGAAGAATAATGGATAGTTAAAGTGTGACAATGCGTCGGCCGCCACGTTCTCTATACCTTTAACGAAAACACAGTTTATGTGAAAATTTCCTTGCAGAGAGAGCCAAGTTAGCTTGCGTAGGAAGGCCATGATAGACAATGATTTCGACCTGCTTTTGTTAATAATCTCAACTGCAGCTGCATTGTCTGTGAAAAAATTCACAGTTTGACTGCCCCACAAGTGACCCCAGACCTGTGCTTCCGCTATTAAAGGATAGACCTCAAACAAGGCTGTTGTCCTGAAAAAAACGGGTATGGACTTAACTCTGCAGGCCACTGGTCCGCCATCCAGTGCTTACCAAATATGGCCGCGAAACCCCTGGACGCTGCTGCATCGGAGACCACCCTGGGCGATGATTCGGAAGTGGCTGGAATAACTTCCCCGGAAATGTCATAGGCTTTGGGTAGGAGGAGGCTGGGTTATATGAAAACCAGACTCCTCCTACAAATACAGGCTGACCTGCGGTCAGCCTTACAATTTATTCTAGATTTGAACTTTCTTATATATTTTAAATCTATAAAGCTCCTATTAATGTCCCGAGGAAGCCGTTAAACTCAAGAAACGTGTAGACAGGAGCAATTATGTCTAGTATAGAATAACCTCCTTTCTGATGTTTGTTTTAAATTTGGGTTTTATATGACTTTTATAAGTAAACGCGTATGTTTAAGCACTGTGATGTTTTTAAGAATATCAATTGGTCACTAATTGGGTATCTTAAAGTCCCAATTTTCCTACGTTTTGATTGATTCTGCAGGAACATCCCATCCTTAACTGTAGACATTTGGAGATGGAGCCACCATGGCTTCTGATAAAGAACATGTAGGGCATGATGAATACTTTTAAAGGCCTTTAACCACTTAGAGACCGCTCCGCATAGACTTACTGCAGTGGGGTGGCCTCTCTGGGCGAAAGCATGTAGCTGTACGTAATTTCGCCATTCCTGGTCTGGGGCACGCGCCACCAGCGACCAGATCCTTCTGTGAGTGGACACAGCGGGAGCCAATCACCAGGTCCTGGGGACCCGATGTCTGCCGCGACCCGCCGATTGTTTCCGAGGCGTACAGACATAAACATGTCAGATCGCTGTTCTGTGATGGGGTAGACAGAGATCTTGTGTTTCTGCTAAGCAGGAACACGGAATTCTGTTTTCTTGCAGTACAAGCACCTTTCCCACCATTGGAAAGCACTCCTTAGGGACACATTTAACCCTTTGATCGCCCCTGATGTTAACCCCTTCCCTGCCAGTGTCAGTACAGTTACAGTGCATATTATTTAGTACTGATCACTATATTGGTGTCACTGGTCCCCAAAAAGTGCCTAAAGTGTCACTTAGTGTCTGATTTGTCCGCCGCTATAAGTCGCTGATTCCATCAAAATATCCCAGTTTGTAGACGATATAACTTTTGCGCAAACCAATCAATATACGCTTATTGGGATTTATTTTACCAAAAATATGTAGCAAAATATATATTGGCCTAAAATGAAGAAGATGTATTTATTTTATTTTTTTTTAATTGGATATGTTTTATAGTAAAAAATAAAAAAATATTTTATTTTCTTTTTAAAAATTCGCTTTTTTTTTTTTTTTGTTTTTTTAATCGCAAAAAAATAAAAATCGCAGAGGTGATAAAATACCACTAAAAGAAAGCTTTATTTTTGGGAAAAAAAGGACATCAATTTTATTTGGGTACAGCGTCACAGCGCTGTGTGACAATTGCACGGTCGTGTATCGCAAAAAATGTCCTGGTCATGAAGGGGTAGAAACCTTCCGGGGTTGAAGTGGTTATTTAAACAAATCTGGTAGTGAATTCTGCTTACAAAATGTAGTATTCATTGCAGTGATTTTACAATATTGGATTTGTCACACCATAGAAGATGCACTTTATGTATGGCTGACTGGTGAATGAGGTCATTTACACTTGAGGAAAATCAACTCACACTTTTTTTTTTTTTTTTCTGTAACACCTAACATAAAGAATTGCATTTTATGTCTTTAGTATGCTATCCCTGTATATAGACAGCTACAGTCACCTTGGTTAACATCAATACCTAAGGACACCCCCCTGCATTGTACATTACATCTTCTGTAAATGCGTTTGTTACACTCCAGGTGTAGGTAGGCAAGTCTATTCTGATCAGTCAAATCCAAATAAGGTATTGAGAATTTGAGAGTATCTTGTAGCAAAGATAAGTCGAAGCAACAGCATTTTCTTGACAGCGTTTTGAAGGAGCTCAGTCAATCTTAAGATGCCGCACTAAAATTTAAACATACAATATATATGATATGAATCCAGTGCTAATGCACAGTAAGATAAATAATAAATATATAGTCCCACAAAGAAATATCTGTGATCTGAGTAGTCTCAACGTGAAAGGGAATCTTGATCCATACAATTGATGTTCCATACACAACGCCCTTGAGTGCACCACCACCTCAGTGTACAGTAAAAGTTGGTGGAATCTTTATCTAAAACAAAAGTCAACAAGGCACATGAATCTCAGTGGTCACCGGTATGGGAGAATGAGATCGAAATCACCACCATTTCCTTATAGGCGTCACATCCGCAAGCAGAGATACCTCATGTCAACATGTATATAATTTTTAAAAGCAAGTACAGACTACTTACAAATTCCAAGGTAAAAAGTGCTTAAACAACCAATTCTGGTAGATAAACCACTTCCTGATTTCGAAAAGCATGATGACGTCATGAGCGATAGCTCCAGCCTACGCGTTTCATCACAACTGACGTTAGAGTTCACTAACTCTGGTAAGAGTTTTTATTGTACACTGAGGTGGTGGTGCACTCAAGGTCGTTGTGGTTTCAGGAACATCAAATAATTGTATGAATCAAGATTCCCTTTACTGATTCACCTTTCACTTTGGGACTACTCAGATCACTGATATTTCTTTGTGGGACTACCGTATATATTTATTATTTTTTATCTTGCGTTGTATTGGCACTGGATTAATTTAGCATATATTGTATGTGTATACCTTATTGTGTTTAAAGTGGTTCTGAAAGCTCAGGGTTTTTTACCTGCATGCGGTTTAAAAATAAAAAAACATATGTGCAGCAGACCCCACTAATACTTACCTGAGCTCGATCTTCCTCCATCGATGTGCATGAGGTCTTGACTCTGCCTCCTCATTGGCTGACACTACAGCTGGAGCCATTGGCTCCTGCGGCTGTCCATCACAGCCAGTGAGCTAATGTGGAGAGGGGGCAGGGCTGAGCCACAGCTCTGTGTGTGAATGGGCGCACATAGCTGCGGTTTGGGAATGAGCCTGCTTGAGTGCCCCCATTGCAAGCTGCTTGCTTTGGGGGCAGGGGGAGGGGCCTGGAGCGCTGGCGAGGGACCCAAGAGGAGGAGGATTGGGGCTGCTCTGTGCAAAACCACTGCACAGAGCAGGTGGGTATAATCTATTAACAAAAAAAAACACACACGTTAGGTTTACCATTCATTTATACACAATTTATATCCACTGTTCTGCCAGCTGCTTTTATGCTTTACAGCACAATTTTCGTGTTTATACATCATTCTTAAGACTTGAGATAGACAGACTTGGCTTCATTGAAAGGCTGATTATATAATGCTGTTGCTTTGACCTATCTCCAGTGCACCTGGCTTTGCTCTCAAATAGAATTGGTGCCAAGGGTAGGCACCTCACAATATGGGTCCTGGCTTATTTCATTTTTGGAGGGCATTTCACAAATATCAGTTCTTTATATGTAAGTGTTAAAAGCAAGCACTGTTAAAGTTCTTCTTGGAATAACTTTTTTTTTTTTTTTTTTTTTTTTTAC
>BLSH010005871.1:1581990-1609824 GCA_018402905.1 Glandirana rugosa | reverse complement strand
TGATGAAGACTGCTATCAAGTAGCCGGCTGGGGCATAGAGGATACCTCGAATCCTGAAATTTCCCCAGCACGGCCGAAGGATGCGAGCTACCCTTAGCTTTAGCGGGGTCCGCCGCTTTGTACCCATTCCGTTCCGTGCGGGGGGCTAGTGGGTGAACCCCACTTACGTCCGAGTGACTGGGCTGCGCTCGCGTCCAGGGGCGTTCTGGCCGGCAGCATCCCTCCCCACCTGGGGGGAGCAAGGTCTGCTACCGGGTAGCTACCCGCTGCGCCCGTCGGGAACGGTAAATGACACCCCCCTCTGGGGTGCAGAGGGGGGCCACTAGCGGTACCGTAAATCCGGTGAAGGGTCATAGGGTCAAAGTTCCTGTACTATTTATCCCCCTCCCCCCCCCCCCCCCGCGCCGCACCCCCCGCACTACTATACCGTGTTTTTTCACCACCGTTTTCCCTTGACTGCATTCAGCGGCCATTTTGCCATAGCCGCTGCCATTTTAGCATGTGCTTTTGGCCATCTTTTGTGTGCCTTGCTATTAGAAACCGCGCGTGTCAGCGCCATTTTTTCTTCCTGAATCAGCGGTGCACACACAGCGGCAGTGGCAGCAAAAATTGGCAGTGGTGGACAGCACACCTACGGTGGCTAAGAGGGGCATACAGATCAGCAGGTATGGCTGACCTTTCCCTGGGGTGTCAGTGGCGGCGGTGCAGAGTCCTCCTGGGCATACCCTGGTCGCTCTGTGGGGCAGTTTGGTGGGACAGCATTGTGGGGTGTCATGGCCCATAGGCGCTAAAAGAGTTCCGGTGGTACAATGGCAGCCGAACCTGCGGGTTCTTCTCCGGAGGGGTCCACAGAAGCGCAAGCTGCGCTGGGACCTCCTGGTTCCCCTGGACCAGTTAACTTCCATTTTTGGAGAGTTTTTCGCCCGGGGGGGTGCCGAGCCATGCCAAGGGGGTGACTAAAAAGTGTCCACCCCCTCCGAGGAGGAATCTAAACCGGAAGGGGGCTCTGTGGTCACAGGGACCCCGTAGAGCTGTCGGATGGTAAACTGGAGCCCTCAGAGGACCAGGGGGCCTCAGTGGCGCGCGAAAGGGCGTTAGTGGCCTTCCTGATCACTGACATCCGTGAGTTGTTGTGACTGGACCAGGCTGGGGAGTCGCAAGAGACTACCTACAGTTTGTGGGTCCTTTAAGCCGACACGGACCCCTGAGGTGTTTCCTTATGTCAAATTTTTTGACCAGTTTGTGTATAAGGAATAGCAGCATTTGCAGAATTCCCTTTCACTGCCCAAAGGTTCTTCGGTACGCTATCCTTTTGAGGACAGCCTTGTGAAGAAGTGGGCATCCCCAGAGTGGACCCTCCGGTGGCTGGCCTCAATAAGGCGACGACCATTCCGTTGGAAGCGTCACCATCCTTTAAGGATCCGGCCGATAGACGGACGGAGGTGGTGTCCAAGGCATTGTTCTTGGTGGCGGGGGCAGCCAGGAGACCAGCTCTGGCGTCGGCCATGGTGGCGCAGTCGCTTACAGAATGTGCAGCGGAGTGCACAATGATTTGGGCTGCAGGTGCTCCCCTGAGGCTTTGCAGCGGGCAGACCACCCAGTGCAGGGGCTCCGTTACCTGTGTGACGCAGCCTGGACCTGCTCCCTATGCTGTCAAAAATGTCAGTTTTTGCAGTCATTATCAGACGGTTACTGTGGTTGCGGTGTTGGTCTTTGGACCACGCGTCCAAAAGGGCCTCACGGACCTCCCCTTTTCAGGGTGGTCGTTTTTTCGGGGCGTAACTGGATGAAATCATTAAGGATTTCACCAGGGGGGAAGAGTATTTTTCTTCCAGAACCCAAGCGGCGGGATTACTGCCGGGAGCAGGGGCCTTCCTCCTCGGGCCAGAAGCGGTCTTTTTGTTCGTCTGGTTCGGCGGGCAAAGGCTAGTGGCCCGGCAAGTCTGCCATGGGGTCCGGCAAGCGGCCCTGGCAGCGTAAGCCCGAAAAGTCGAAGAACAAGTCCTCCGCATGATGGGTTGCCCCCGCCCGACTCGGGTGGGGGGCTGGCTTCTGGGGTTCGCAGATCGGTGGACCGCCCGCATCTCCGATCAGTGGGTGCGGGAGGTGGTGTCCTCCGGATACAGGATAGAGTTCAGTACTCTACCCCCAGACAGGTTTTTCCCATCAAACTTGAGGCTCCCTCAGGGGCGTCGGGAAGCTCTGCTGGGGGCTGTTCAGATGCTGTCCGAACAAGGGGTAATTGTGCCGGTCCCTCCGTGGGAAAGGTTCCACGGCTTCTATTCGAACCTCTTTGTGGTACCCAAAAAAGGTGGGGTCAGGCCTGTTCTGGACCTGAAAGCGCTCAATCACTTTGTGAAGGCGTGAAAAATTCTGGATGGAATCGGTCGCGGCCGCCCTTCACCAAGGGGACTTCATGGTGCCTCTGGATATCAGGGACGTTTATCTGCATGTTCCCATTTGTCTCCGGCATCAGCGCTTCCTGCGTTTTGCGGTAGGAGACCTACATTACCAATTTGTGGCACTTCTCTTCGGTCTGGCCTTGGCTCCTTGGGTCTTCACCAAGCTGTTGGCTCCGGTGTTGGCTCTATTGAGGCAGAGAGGCATTGCTGTGGTAGCATACCTCGACGACCTACTCCTGCGAGCGGAGTCAGCTTCGGCTCTGGAGGACAATGTTGCTATCACCATGGCCTCGATGTGAGACTTCGGCTGTTTGATCAACCTGCAGAAGTCGACGTTGACTCCTTCATGTTGACTGGAATATCTGGTCTAATACTGGACACGGAGCAGGCGAAGGTGTTCCTACCCTGGTCAAGTTGCTGATACTACAAGCAGCTACGGTTCTATATGCGGGTGTTGGGGCTCATGGTCTCGGCCTTCGAGGCAATACCGTACGCCCAGAGTCACACTCAGCTCCTACAATGAGCGATCCGGTTACGGTGGCACAAGTCTCCGTTGTCCCTGGACCAGCTGATCAAATTGGATCATCAGACCAGGGGGTCGTTGACCTGGTGGCTTCGGGCCCCGGCTTTGACTTTGGGGAAGTCGTTACTCCCCCTAAATTGGTTGATAGTCACAACGGACGCCAGCCTATCGGGCTGGGAAGGGGTCCTGGGGCAGTTGTCTGCTCAGGGCCGTTGGTCAGCGCAGGAATCTCGCCTTCCAATAAATTGCTGGAGTTGAGGGCGATCAGGCTCTGTCTCTCCCACTGGTTGGCAAGGCTGCGCGGCCTCCCAGTTCGGGTTCAGTCGGACAACGCCACAGCAGTGGCGTACGTGAACCATCAGGGCAGATCAAGCTCGGCAGCAGCTGCGGAAGCGGCCCACATTCTGAGGTGGGCAGAACTTCGCGTGCCGGCAATCTCCGCCATTTACATTCCGGGCGTAGAAGACTGGCAGGTGGACTTTCTCAGTCGCCAGACACTGGATCAGGGGGAATGGTCCCTACATCCAGAGGTGTTCTGCCAGATTTGCCACAGGTGGGGCATGCCAGACGTGGACTTAATGGCGTCCAGGTTCAATTACAAGGTGCAGACTTTCGTGTGCAGAACAAGGGATCCGTTGGCGGCTGCCATGGACGCACTGGTAGCACCTTGGGTTCGGTACCGGCTTCTGTACGCTTTCCCTCCCCTCAAGCTTCTACCGCGGCTACTGCGCAGGATAGAAGCGGAGGGGATCCCGACATTCCTGGTGACTCCGGATTGGCCTCGGCGCCCTTGGTACGCCGACGTGGTGCCGATGGTAAGACGTTCCCTGGCGGCTCTCGCTTCGCGAAGATCTGCTGTCACAGGGACCCATCCTGCACCTTGCTTTACCCTCGCTGGCTTTGACGGCTTTGCTATTGGGTCCCAGGTGCTGAGGGATAGGGGCGTCTCTGACTCTGTGATTCCTACCATGCTTAAGGCGCGCAAGTGTACTTCGCACAAGATATATCATCGCACCTGGAAGGCTTATATTGCCTGGTGTGAGGTGGGGGGGTTGGAACCCCCGCTCTTTCGCCATAGCTCGGGTGCTGGATTTCTTACAGCAAGGCCTGGATAACAAATTTGCTTTGAGTACTCTCAAAGGCCAGATTTCGGCTTTGGCAAACATTTTTCAGCGTCCGTTAGCGATGCATTCCTTGATCCGTACATTTGTACAGGGTGTACGCCATGTGGCTCTTCAGGTACGGTCGCCCTTGGCATTGTGGGATTTAAATTTAGTACTGTCTGTAAAACCATTGTTGTCACACAAGGTGGCCATCTCATCCGCTAGGCGGGTGTCTGAGTTGGTGGCCCTGTCCTGTAGGTCCCCTACTTGGCCTTTCGTAAGGATAAGGCGGTGCTGCGCCCTTCTCCTTCGTTCCTACCGAAGGTGGTTTCCTCTTTTCACATTAATGAGGACATTGTTCTCCCTTCCTTGTTTCCACACCCGTCTCATCCCAAGCAGATTGCTTTGCACTCTTTGGATGTAGTAAAGGCTCTGCGGGTGTATATTGTCGGCTACAGCTTCTTTTCGGAAGTCTGATGCTTTGTTTGTACTGACGGAAGGACCGCGCAAGGGTTTGGCGGCCTCGTCAGCTACTATATCCCGTTGGATCAGACAGACGGTGACCCATGCGTATACTGTTCGGGGCCAAGAACCCCCTTTTCTGGCCACGGCTCATTCCACCAGGGCGTTTAGCACTTCCTGGGTTTTCAGACACCAAGCCTCAGTGTCTCAAGTGTGCAAGGCGGCTACATGGGCCTCGGTGCACACTTTTGCTAAGTTTTACAAAGTTGATGTTTCAGCATCCGCGGATACTGCTTTTGGCCGCAAAGTTTTGCTGGCGCCTCCTGAGAGGTTTCTGTTGGGTACAGTTGTTATTGTTTACCCACCCCTCTTTGAATGACACTCTTTTCTCTAAGTTTTCTCTAAGTTCACTGACAGACGCAGCAGCCACCCCTCTGTGTTGCGTTTGTACGGCTTGTTACGAACTGATATGCTATGCAGAGCTGGGGGGTTATATGCTGGAGTGAGAATGGCCCACTGGGAGGGGTCAGCTTGCTTTTTTTCTTTTTGCCTAGTCTACTCCTAGTAGGAGGTGCATATAACGTTACAAAAGATGAACTTATCCTTTTAACCCTGATGGTCTGCGTGACAGAAAGTCCTCTTACATTATCAAAAAAAGGTCAAAACCGGCAGTCCCATGTGTTTCTCTTATGACCGGTGCCCTTGAAGGTGGTGAAGTTCAGTTCATAGAAAAGATAAAAGGCCGACTGACTCAAATGAGTTTCCCTTTCTGAGTTTTTTCCTCCAGTAGAACATCACAGCCAGATCATTGCTAACTTAATTGAGAGGCAGTCTACTGGTCTGTGGACTGATTGTTCAGCGTCATATTCTTTTTCATCAGTTGAAAATGTGGAATTATAAGAGCAGAGATCTAAATCACAAAGTCTCTGAGCAGATTGTGGTTTTCAGCATTATGGAGGATGTCTGCCAAAGAGACTGGAGGAAAGGGAACTGATTATTTGAAGGGAGACGATCTTCCCATTCCCCCAATTAATTGCAATGGAAATTAGGCATACTCGTATGATGTGTAGGAAAAGTGAAAGGCTTTGCTGAGACAGCACTCTGGATGATTTTTTTCCCCTCTATAAATTAAATGCTCGGTGTAATTTTGTGGGCTGCTGCTGGCTTCTTCTCAGTCGTGGTCATTTTCAGCGCGCTGACGTTTTTAAGCTGCGATATCCATAACCAACCAGCTACCCCATGACTGCATTAATCCTTTTATAAAGATTGCCAGCTTTTGCAAATCGGGCTTCCAGATTCCAAGAACGCCCTGCAGTTTCTTTTTAAAAAAAGAATGTGCTATACAGTTTGTTTAGCACTGAGGATTGTTGAAATGTCTTTGTAGTTTTATTACTCCCTAGTTATGTGGATCATGTAGACATTATCCTGGTAATCTTACATAAGCTATGAATTTTTGAATAATATGAAGTCTAATGTATTTAGAAAGGGGCATAAAAGCAAAGAGCCCTAGAAATAAAAATTACAAGAAATAAGGAACACAATCCTTGACTGCAACTATTTCATGTAGACACTATATTACCAAAAGTATTGGGACGCCTGCCTTTACGCACACATGAACTTTAATAGCATCCCAGTCTTAGTCCATAGGGTTCAATATTGGGTTGGGCCACCCTTTGCAGCTATAACAGCTTCAACTCTTCTGGGAAGGCTGTCCACAAGGTTTAGGAGTGTCTATGGGAATATTTGACCATTCTTCCAGAAGTGCATTTGTGAGGTCAGGCACTGATGTTTGGCGAGTAGGCCTGACTCAGTCGCCATTCTAATTCAACTCAAAGGTCTTATATTGGGCTGAAGTCAGGACAATCAAGTTCCTCCACCCCAAACTCTCTCATCCATGTCTTTATGGACCTTACTTTGTGCACTGCTCCAAATCATTTGGTGGAGGGGGATTATGGTGTGGCATTCTGACCTCAACCTGATAGGACACCTTTGGGATGAATTAGAGTGGAGACTGAGAGCCAGGCCTTCTCGACCAACATCAACGCCTGACCTCACAAATGCACTTCTGGAAGAATGGTCAAATATTCCCATAGACACTCCTAAACCTTGTGGACAGCCTTCCCAGAAGAGTTGAAGCTGTTATAGCTGCAAAGGATGGGCCAACTCAATATTGAACCCTATGAACTAAGACTGGGATGCCATTAAAGTTCATGTGCATGTAAAGGCAGGTGTCCCAAAACTTTTAGAATATAGTGTATGCTTTCTCTAATACTACAGAAACTAAGACCTGGGCCCCCATCAGTCAGATACCCCTCAATGTACATGACCAATCAAATCTCAATCTGTTTCCAGTTTTCCCCACTTATTGCCTTCCTTAACTTTTTTGTCTCCTAATTTGTAGCAGCTTTGTGGACTTAACAGGCTTTTTCATACATTTTCTGCCTTTGTAACAGTATGAGTTTTGCTCCAGAAGGTTTGGCAGGTCATGAAATAAGATTCACTTCATAACATGTATTTGTTGAGCAGATGTACTCGCCACACTCGGAACGCATTAAACTCTGAGGCTTTAAAATTGTTTTTTTTCTCTTCCTCACAGATGTGTCCAGGGCTGTGAATGCTCTGCGTTCGATGTCTCTGTTTCAAGATACAGAGCGACCATTGTCATGACTATGAAAAAGCCTGCTGGTGTTTGAGACGACCTTATGTTTCTGCAACTTGAGTGGCAAAATAAGAGCTCCCAGGACCGGCAGATGTGTTATGTACATGATGAACAGCTTTGTGTAGGTCTCCACTTGCTTTGTGTAGGTCTCCACTTGCTTTGTGTAGGTCTCCACTTGCTTTGTGTAGGTCTCCACTTGCTTTGTGTAGGTCTCCACTGTACTGATGAGTGGAAAGTCACTGCAGATTGAGGAGTCACATTATTTCTGATGAGTGATTGCAGAGGTCTTTATAACTGCCTAGAAAGGTAATTACATTTAGTCTTAACTGCACATTGAAGGCTCTGATAGTTAAATGTATATATTCATTTATGAAGGACGATTCGCCTACTTCTAAAGCTTCCACTTCTCTACGTTTGTGCTTTCCAACCTTCATCCCTTGACACATTTTAGTGTCTAAAGGCACAATAGTAAATTAATAAATCTTCAATCTTGCTTATAGTGTTAAAGAGGAATCCCAGACATAGGGGGTCATTTTATAAAACTGAAAGGTGGAAACTCTAGTGCTGCTTCCAGGTTTTATTGTCAAAGCTTAATCGAACAAGCATAATTACTGCGGCAGGTTGGCTCTATTGCACGAAATCACGTACCTGTACGTCATTTCATGCAATAGCCACTGGGGGGCGAGCACGCGCGCCGCCGGAGATGCGATCGTGCCCTGATTGGACACGGGATGCCAATCAGCGGATCTGATGCCCGCTGGCCACCCGCAATCGTTCCAGGGAGAACCAGAACGGCGATCTGCCTATGTAAACAAGGCAGATTGCCATTCTGACAGGGGAGAAGATGCTAAGCAGGAACACCGATCTGTCTTCATTCAGTCAGAGAAAAAACCCCCCACAGTTGGCGAACACTCATTGGGAACACAGTTAACCCTTTGATAGCCCCTGTTAACACCTTCCTTGCCAGTGTTATTACTACAGTAGCCGTGCATATTTTTAGCACTGATCACTGTAATAATGTCACTGGTTCCCAAAAAAGTGTCAGGTGTACCATTTTTTCGCCAAATGTAGCAGTCCCGCTTAAAACGGCTGATTTCCGCCATCACTAGTAAAAATAATAAATAAAAATGCCATGAATATATCCCATGGTTTGTAGACGTTATAACGTTTGGGCAAACCAATAAGTATACGCTTATTGGGATTTTTTTTTACCAAAAATATGTAGCAGAATACATATTTTTGGGAAAAAAGGACATCAATTTTATTTGGGTACATCATCGCACGACCGCGCCATTGTCAGTTAAAGTAATGCAGTGCCATATCGCAAAAAGGGGCCTGGTCATTAAGGGGGTAAAACCTTCTGGGGCTTAGGTGGTTAAGTTAGAAGCCGATTGGCTACCATGCACAGCTGCACCAGATTCCGAGTGCATCGGTTTTAGTAAATCAACCCCATAGTATGTTTTTATATTCTTGCATAGTTACATTGGTCCAACTTGGCCCAATGTAGCTATGCATATTCCATACCTGGCTGATGCTCCTGGACAACTGGAAATCGCTGAAGTAGACACCGCTACTCCAATGATCTCCGCATGCTTCTGGGTCCTGAGCCGAGCGGCCGGCCTAATTGCATTGTGAAGACAGGTTGACTATCGACATGGGCATCATTCAGAGAGTGCTTTGTATTTTTTGAATGCAAGCAAAGCGTCCTCCGTTTGGATGTGGTGGATGCCACACTCTCCACTTTGTTCAATCAGAGAATGTTTTGCATTTATTCGGAAAATACAAAGCACTCTGAATGACGCCATTGCAGAGTGGCTGACCTCCTGTATTTATTAAGCAGCGGAGCAGCCACTTGGCACAGAGCCCAGAAATTAGTGGAGATCATTTTAGTGCAGTGCATCAGGCTGGCCACTTACGAAGGGACTCGTATGCAAGTGGAGATAGTAGCGGTGTATACTTAAGTGATTTCCAGCTTCCAGGGGCAGTGGACAGGTATGCAATATACATAGTTACATTGGGCCAAGCTGGCCCAAGGTTACTATGTATGAATATACCATGCCTGGAATTCATCTTCCATTTCCAGTCTTGTCTGTGCAGCTCTTTGAGGAAGTCATGCTGTTCATTGATATTTTGCCTGCTTGACACAAGGTGGACTTGGAAGAATGCTTCTATGGACAGAATGTTCCGTATGGCTGGCGATGGATCATGGCAACCTGTATATGCTTGGCATTTCTCACTTGGCACAATGGATACTGTACAGGCCCAAGGGTACAAGATTGGTAATAAATACTATTACATTTACAAATTTTGATACTGCAAGCATTACAAAAAAAAAGACACATATGTTAGTTATGCTTATTCTAATCGCCTAGAATTAGATGGTATGCTAGCACACTGTCCTGAAATAAGTATACCGATCAGGACATTTCAGCAAAGCCAGATGCCCTTACCTATGCATACTTAGGAGAGGCCAGCAGTAGCAGCTTTCAGGTTTATCTTATGATGGGTTGTCTTTAAATACAATACCAAATATCCTGTAACTAAGCTACCTTGAGCTCACTTATGCATTGTACTTCTTTGAAATTGTTCAATTTGTTCCCTAAGACCCCTTTTGGGTGCCACCATCATGCTTGGGACATGGCTTTCTGAGAAGGTCAACATATGATCAACCAGTTTCTAGAGTCCATAACCAAAGGCGCACCGTTGTGTCTTATGATTTGTGAATTGGCAATGAGCTTGAGGACACGGTGTTACCAAGCAGAGCATGGACACAAAAGTTTATGAAGCTTCACTGTCAACTAATTAAAAAAAAAAAAAAGGATGACATTTCCTATGCAAAGCAGCTTGGATCCTTTGGAGGATGACCGTTTTGGATCGATGGAGCTTAACATACGAATACACAAAACAGGGTAGCACCAACTAACTACTTTTGGGAAATGGAGCTGTTCAGTTTAAATCACCTAATTCTTGGCTCTTTGTCTGAGAAAATAAAACTTTCCAAGCTTCTGCAAATTGGACATCTCCTTTCTGGTAGTAGATGACCTGTTCTGCACCACATTTGGCTAGTGAGAGCTGTAAAAAAAAACAAAAGTAAAAACTTTTACATGTGTTAATGTGATCCTTTAACCCAGCCTTTCTCAACCTTTTCAACACACAGAAGCCTGTGAAATAACTTTCCGGGAACCCCTGCTAAAAATTACTTTATCTACAACACATGATGGTCAATGGGAAGAATGCTCCTTACACTTGTGGATATTGGGTAGAATTCCCCCCTTACAGATAGATAAAAAAAACAATGGTGTCAGTGTGAACTTATCTGAGAGGCAAAAATTGCTCAAGGAATCCCTGGAAGAACTCTAGGGTTCCATGGGACCCTGGTTGAGCAACCCTGCTCTAATTACTACTCCAGCTCAAGAAATATCCAAGTAAAACCATAGGTAAGGACATCAAACCCTTTCAGGCCTTTATTTTTTATTTGACATTTAGCTCTTTATGTGGGTTGCTTCCAAGTCTGTTCTGTATGTAAAGCACATGCTACTTACAGATACACTCAGTGCCTATATAATGTTCAGTCTTTTGTTACTGGAGGACTCAGATCCATCACTGAGACACAATATACTAATGTCACAAGTTTCTGTAAGATTCACTTGTATGATGCCACCATTATGGCATCTCTGCTGTGTGTATAGGTGTTAGGGACTTTTTTATTCTCTATTAATAGAGAAATATTGTCTTTTTTATAACAACCTCTGCATCCCCTCCTTCACAGCTCCATTGACTGTATGGGCTTCTTTTGACATTCTGTTCTGGTTTTGTGCCTGAAAACTAGTTTTCTGAATCGGTGACTAAAATGACATGTTAATGCCAATATGATAGCACAAAAACCTTTAATAATTAAGATTAATCAAAATTACTTGATTTAAAAAAAATGGTGTGCAAGTTTACATTGAACACACAAAAAGACCAAACAATGGTGGTCATTTTTAATAGCTTAGTTGTAATGTACATTTTGTTATAATTGCACTCACTAATAAATATTACATTCATGTCCAAACTGTTGTTGGTTTAGTTCATGACTTACAAACTCTATATGGATGCAGTGTGGATAGTTGATTTTTTTCCAGTACTAATGAAAATAGTAACATTTTTGCTTAGAATTGTTTTGGCCCTATTTACTGTAGATCCACATGGTATTTAGGCTTCTTTCTTGTTTAATTTGTTTATTGAAAAATAAGCAAGCTACAATATAATGTGAACAATATGGCTCCTTGCACACTTGTATAACTCCAAAGTTGCACCAATGCAACTTTGGTGCAACTATGGATGGGTGCAACTTGGATATGACTTTTGCTTTGACCAGTGATAATGAACAACTTTTGCATTGCATAACATTCAGGTACGACTTTTGAGGGTTAACATTGAAGTCTATGGCCCTCAAGTTGCATGAAAGTCAGACCACTTTGAAGTTGCTGCAACTTTTAAGTCGCGCGTATATGAATGGTTGTCATTGGAAAACATGGGGAACGACTTGTCATGCAACTTTGATGTCCAAATTTGCATGACAAGTCACACAAGTGTGAATGGAGCCTAAATGACAGTATATCATTCTTTCGAAAGATACAAAGATAACCATCAAGGTAAGATGAAATGGTGTACATGGAACATTGGTCCTGAATACAGAACATAGACAGCTGGTAAAGATGGTATCATGTGAACATAGGTTAAACCATAAGAGACCGGTATACTTGTAAAAAAAAATAGGTGTTGCAGACTGAGGCTGACGTCATAGTGCCAGAAGGTCAGAAGATTTGGGTAACATGTCTAAGCACAGGTAGGGTCATTGTCCCTGGTGGCTATTTGAACAAGAAAAGAACGAAGTGCGATAAGGAAAGTTTGAAAACTAGAGCAGAGTAGAGCAAGAGAGAGAGAGAGGGGGAGGGGGGAAGAAGATAGACAGGGAAAGGGGTCCATGGTAATGGGAAAGGGAATTGATCGTAAGGAACCACGAGAGGCTGCTGGAAGGAGGAGGCTTCAATGCCTCCACATCTAAATGAAGTGGGTTACTTATTTAGGGGAGTAATAAGGACTCCTCAAAATCCACTGGAAGGTAGTGAGTCACCCCGGGACTCCAGAGGGCTTTAAATTTGGCAACTCTGTGAGATCCTCCTCAATTTTTGAGTGAATCATAGCATACATTATTTTGTACTTTACTGCAAGAACGCAAAGGTTAGAGGTCTTCCAAGACTTCACTGGGACCTGTTTGGCTATTGTAGGGTCTTTAGGCTTCTTAAGGTTGGCGTATGGCTTCTTATGGTTGTATGTTAATATTTAATAAGTGCCATTCGGGTTGATTTACTAAAACTGGGTAGTGCAAAATCTGGTGCAGCTGTGCATAGTAGCCAATCAACTTCTAAGGTTTGCTTGTTCATTTAACCACTTCCATACCGGGCCTGTTTTTTGGGTTCTGTGTTACGACTTAAAAACAGGTATTTTTGCTATAAGATTACTTAGAACCCCCAAACATTATATATGTTTTTTTTTTTTCTAACACCCTAGAGAATAACATGGCAGTCATTGCAAAACTTTGTCACACCGTATTTGCGCAGCGGTCTTCCAAGCGTGCATTTTTTTGAATAAATTCAGTTTTTTTAGTTAAAAAATAATTAAACAGTAAAGTTAGGTCAATTTTTTCCCATATTGTGAAAGATAATGTTACGCCGAGTAAAATGATACCCAACATGTCATGCTTCAAAATTGCGTACGCTCGCGGAATGGCGACAAACTTTGCAACTTAAAAATCTCTATTGGTGACGTTTAAAAAATTCTACAGGTTAGCAGTTTTGCGTTACAGAGGAGGTTTAGTGCTAGAATTATTGCTCTCACTCTAACGATCGCGGCGATACTTCGCATGTGTGGTTTGAACACCGTTTTCATATGTGGGCGGGACTTACGCATGCGTTCGCTTCTGTGCGCGAGCTCGGCGGGACGGAGCGATTTAAATTTTTTTTTTTTTAATTATTTATTTTACTTTTTATTTTTACATTGTTCTTTTAAAAAAAAAATTTTTTGATCACTTTTATTCCTATTACAAGAAATGTAAACATTCCTTGTAATAGAAAAAAGCATGACAGGTCCTCTTAAATATGAGATCAGGGGCCAAAAAGTCCTCACATCTCATATTTACACTAAAATGCAAAAAAAAAAAAAAAAGACAGGCCAAAAAAAAAAAAAACGGGTCCTTTAAGACCGTTGGGCGGACGTGACTTCTGACGTCATTTGCGCCCGGCCGCACTATGGAGCCGAGTGAGCGGCTTCAGCAGCTCAGTCGGATCCCGGACACTGGGGGGAGAGGATCGGATCCTCTCCTCCGCTGCCTGCGGGTGCGGTAAGCAGCGGAGATGACCGGAAAGCGGTGGGGGGGGGGGCACCTCTCCCGCTGCTAAGTGATCTTGCGGCGAATCTGCCGCTAAGACCACTTTTATCAGACGCAGAATCGTCTGAAGAAAAAAAAACGGTATCTGAATGGTGCCTGCAGCTGCACCCACCATTCAGAAATCACTTCTCAAAGGCAGGACGTCATAGTACGTCCACCCTTCGAGAAGAGCTTTGACAATAAAACCTGAAAACTGATTGGTTTCTATGCAGAGTTGCACCAGATTTTGCACTCTCCGGTTTTAGTAAATCAACCCTGTTATCACTGGAAATTTTACTTTAGTTTGCCTGCAATAAATTGCTGTCTATAGCCGTCAGAAGTTTGCATCCTAATGCCATCTTAAATATGTGGTCCCTGCTATGCAGTGCAACATCACAGATCCCAAACACAGGGAGAGCAGTGCAACTCTACCAGGTCCCACCAGCTCATGAACCATTAAGAGTTTTGGGGTGGCCTGCAGTACTCCTGCTCAAGGGCCATACACTTATAGCCTGGAATGTTGTCCCCTGCTTGAATCCCTATATTCCTTTAAATCTTTCTTCGCTCTGACGGATGTGGCATTCTCCTGGCCATAACCGCAGTTCTCCACTTCCCGACTGCCCCATAGCAGATATACTGCTATAGGGCGGCCATTCTGCACAGGATTGTGTTTGTGTGTGTGTGTGTGTGTGTGTGTGTATATATGTATATATATATATATAATCTATCCTGGATCCTATGATCCTTGGACAGAGATTCTCACAGGGGGAGAGTGATGGATATTGTGTCCCTGTCAATCACTTCCCTTAGTAAAAGCGGCACACGGTTTACACAAAAACACTGATTAGGCACACCATTAACTGTTTGATCGCCCTAGATGTTTAACCCCTTCCTAGTCAGTGTCATAAGTACAGCGACCGTGCATATTGTGAACACTGATCACCATATTAGTGTCACTGGTTCCCACAAAGTGTCAGTATCCGATTGTCAGCCACAATATTGCAGTCCCACTATAAGTCACTGATCGCTGCCATTACTAGTATAAAAACAAAATACAAATTCCAGTATATATGTTTATGAATTCTGTATCCTTCAATGAAGTCCAAGAAAAGTATTTTAACATGAGTTCCATAATCCTATCTTGGCAATGTATTATCAATGTAATGTTTTTTTGAAGAAACTGTCAAAATGTATCAAGGCAAATGCACGTCAATGCAAGTTAAAGAACAATGGATTGGGTGTGAATTCAGCTTAATGCTGCCTGGAAATGTTGGAGCTTTGGCTATCAGAACGGTCTGCTAGCTGCACTGTCAGCAGCATTTGTTTTTAAGTGAAAAAACTGGCACATAATATAACCCAGTGCCATTTCAGGAAAAAAAAAACAGTTTAGTCTGAAGGTGCACTTATCGTTTTGCTGTATATAGGTTCTCAATGGCTGCAAATCAAAGTTCTGCTCTGCTATATAAGCTATGCTGTCAGCATAATAAAGTGAAGGGGGGGGGGGTAGCCTGGCTTTCGCACACCTCACATGGCTCGAGTAGTTAGCAGGTAAAAGCCTCAGCTAATTACTATGGATTAATCTCCATGATCAAGCCCCAAGGGTAGGGCGAAACATGTTGGAGTTGTGGTCTTGATGAATTGAGCTGAGGCTGCTTTTACCTGCTAACCACTGGGGTAAATATCCATGATAAAGCCCCAAGGGCAGGATGAAACGTGTTGGAGTTGTAGTCTGGATAAATTGAGTTGAGGCTGCTTTTAAAGGCTAACCACTCAGGCCATGTGAGTTGTGCGGTGGCCGGGCTATCGTTTCCTTTTTTGCAGTATGCTTTGGGTCTGGATGGACTTTTCTTCAGCCTGCACCCTCACTAGCCAGAAACATCCAACTCCTTGGATCTTGAAAGTCTGAGCGGGGACCCTTAAGTATGTATCATAGGTCAAGTGAAGGGGGGTACAATATTTTTAGGGTATCAACCCTGGATTCCACATTTTGTCCCCCAGGAAAAGTAGGTACATGGATTATTTGCAGGAGGGGGGAGGGGGCACATTTTCTGCTGGGCTCTTTCTAGAAGTGAGGATATTTCTGTAAGTGGGAGATCTTCCTACCCTGTCTCTTCTGAAGGTTTCTTCTCTGTCCCTCCACAGGTATGTTCCTGCCATTTGCAGCTCCACCCATAACAGAAATATTGAAAATTGCTTTGCTTATGTTTGTGTATAACTCTGGTATGTTATTTTAGCTTAACCACTTGCTTACTGGGCACTTAAACCCCCCTCCTGCCCGGACCAATTTTCAGTTTTCAGCACTGTCACTCTTTGAATGACAATTGCGCGGTCGTGCGACATTGTACCCAAACAAAATTGACGTCCTTTGTTTCCCACAAATAGAGCTTTCTTTTGATGGTATTTGATCACCTCTGCGGTTTTTATTTTTTGCGCTATAAACAAAAAAAGCGACAATTGTAAAAAAAAAGATTTTTTTTTTACTTTTTGCTATAATACATATCGAAAAATAAAAAAACACAATTATTCCTCAGTTTAGGCCAAAATATATTCTTCTACATATTTTTGGTAAAAAAAAAAAATTGCAATAAGCATATTTTGATTGGGTTGTGCAAAATTATAGCGCCCACAAACTATGGAAAGTTGTTTATGGCTTTTTTATTATTTATGTATTATTTTACTGGTGATGGCAGCGATCTGCGATTTTTATCGGGACTGCGATATTGCGGCGGACATGTCTGACAGTTTTGACACTTTTTTGGGACCAATGACATTTATACAGCGATCAGATCTAAAAATAGACACTGATTACTGTATAAATGTCATTGGCAGAGAAGGGGTTAACACTAAGGGGGCAATCAAGGGGTTAAATGTGTTCCCTGTATGTGTTCTAACTGTGTGGGGGCGGGGCTGACAGGGACATAACAGATCTAATTGATCCCGATCACAGGGCGGGGAACCGCCGTGTTTACATCAGTGGTTCCCCGTTCTGGCTCACTGTGAAGGGATTGCGGGTCTCCGGCGGACATTGAGGCGCTCGCAAAGGGGTGGATGTCAATCTATGGCCCCCTGGCAATTCAGATCCGCACTGTGGCCGTCAATCGGCTATAGCGCGGATCTGAAGTGGTTAAAGGGTAACTCCACTTTCGTGGGGGGAAAAAAATAGCACATAAAGGAAAAAATAATATAGTGTATATAATCGTGATACAAATCACATGAATGTTATTAACAATTACCTTTCCTTTTCAATCTGCAGCCACCATAATTTTCTATAAATGCATATATATGGCTACCAGGAGCTGTTCTGTACACAGTGTACTGACCACTCCTCAGAAATATCATTTCCTGCTTGTGTTATTATAGTATAAATGGGGTACTCACACGCTCAAGAAAGGGAAAATCAATGTAGGATGGGAGGGGAGCAAAGTGACCAGCTGCTGCAAAACACCAGTATAACTATCCTGAGTTAAAAAATGGAAAATGATTGCTAGTGTGTGTTGGGCACACTGGTGTAGACTACAAATAGTCACAGTGGTGAATCAAAAATTATATATGTGCCATGATCCAATAATGTGAATAGATAAATGAATAGGGCAATGGTGTAGATATGTAAAGATGGAACCCTGTCTAAAAGCAAATAGAGTAAAACCTTGGTTTGAGAGCGTTTTGCAAGACAAGCAAAATGTTTAAATAAATATGGTCTTGATATACAAGCAGTGTCATGTTACAACTAAGTATAAAAGCAGAGAGCGGCGCCTCAAAGTGTAGCAATATGGTTACATTTAATGAAGGTAGAACATTTAGTAACTCTCATGGTTAATGATTAAAACAGACACATTTAAGTATGCAGGCATCTGGGGTAAAGCTGTCCACACGGACCATCCTCTGCACCGCCATCAATGTCATCCTTTCGACATTGCGCTCCTCGAGTGCTTCAAGCCTCGCGTTCAGATTGCTCTACAGCAGGATGGTCTTCCCGGTCACGATTGCAGACTGACAGCGGTGACAGCCAGCAGTGCGGAAGGCGGTCTCTGTGGACAGCTTTACCCCGAATGCCTGCATACTTAGATCTGCCTCTTTTAATCATCAACCATGTGAGTTTCATTAAATGTAACCATATTGCTACACTTATAGGCGCCTCTCTTCTATTTTATTTTCTGTAGCTCCTGTTGGATTTTGCTTCTAATCCCCTTGTGGAGGCGGCCATTTGTGGATGGACATTTTACGGTTACACAACCTATCACATTGCTATAAGATTTTTATATGGACTATAAACTGAAGGACTTAAGAATAAATGGTTGTGGAACAAATCATTTTCCATTATTTCTTATGGGGAAATTCACTTTGATATAAGAGTGATTTGAATTACAAGCATTTTACTGGAACGAATTATGCTCGCAATCCAAGGTTTTATTGTATATAGCGCAATATGCAATTAAACTGTGCAAAAACTGCTAAACACATATATATCACTAAATCAATGGCATATCCAGCATTATAAATACAATCTAAAAGATAGTCCACACACTGTTCTAAATATCCTGTGCAGCGTAAATTGATATTCATAAAGTGCAATAAACAACTAATAGTGACATCCATTCAACCAGTGGCATAAAGTGAATCATAGGGCTACATCAATGTTCATAAAGTGCAGTAAATGGCCAGTGAAGACATCAGATCGTCCAGTCGCATAAGGTGAACCACAATACTGAATCAATGTTCATAAAAATTAACAGCTAGTAGTAGCAGCAAATCATCCAATGACATCGAGTGAATGGTGACTGTCCGCGCTGTGACAACCGCGTGCTATCTAGCCTCTCACCTCACAGCATATAGGATCTATGCAGCTCCACTTGTTTGGGATACGTGGTCATCCAGCCTGGAACACTCTGTCAGTGAGTGATGGTCTCCTCCATGTATAAATCCAGGGGTTATAAGTAACCATCCTTATCCATGATGTTCATACATGGGGAAAGAAGTAGCCCATAGTGTAAGTACGTCCAAGTGAGATAATTTTATTTAAATGGCTCTCCAGTTACACTCACTTGTAAAAAAAATCTTCTATCCACGAGCTGCAGGCTGGTCCGCCTCACTTCCTGTTTCATCTGTCGTCCAATCCCAAAAATTGTACGACAGGTGAAACAGAAAGCGAGGACTGCGCCATTGCGGCAGACAGATCAGACACTTTTGACACTTTTTTGGGACCAGTGACATTTATATGAGAGCGTCATTTCCGCTCGTTGACATGCAGGTGGACCGCAATCTGCGTCCCCTGCGTTTTTCTCCGAAAGATCGTAAGCAAACCCATGTTTATTTTTCCATGTTTTTAATGTTATAAATAAATTTTCGGATGTACTTCACCATTGTTGGCTCCGTTCTCTTCCCCTCCTGTCCACCGTTCGGGTGGTGAGTATTACCCATTCTGCAGTGTTTGGCGTGTCAACCATTCGGCTGGGAGTTCCAAGGAGGCATGTGAATTAAGTCTACTAAAGCTTATTTGATTTCTGTAATGGGAATCAATAACATCTGGTGAGTAGGAATTCTCACTGGGTGTGTTGGTGAAGGTTCTGTCCATCTCTGCACATTATTTGGAAGTGGAAAATCCATTCTGGCACTATTGGAACACCATTGATATCTGATTTTGAAATTCACTCTCTTGGATTAATGACTTTGGACATTTCTTTTGAGCACCAGAGCACTTTTTATCTTATCTTGAAAACTGTCATTCACTTAATATGAATTACATATATACGTTGTATGTGTTGGTTTTTATGAGGCTGTTTTACATTCCTAAGCAATTATTTAAAATGTATAATTGTGATATATTCATTAGCTGGTACTCCCAAACCACCTTGCCTGATATCTAGTGGTTAGTGATGGTAGGGCTCCAGCTCCATTTTTATCCAATGGTATTAGTCAGCCTTAAGCACTTTGTGTGTTAGCGCGGTTTATTCAGCTTTCTATTTACATTTATACAACGATCAGTGCTATAAAAATGCACTGATTACTGTATAAATGGCACTGGCAGGGAAGGGGTTAACACCAGGGGCAATCAACGAGTTAAGTGTGTCCTAGGGAGGTGCTTTCTAACCGTGGGGGGAGTGGACTGACAGGGAGTAGAGAGAGATCACTGTTCTTGAGCACTAGGAACAGACGATCTCGCTCTACTCCCCTGTCAGAATGGGGATCCGCTATGTTTACATAAGCAGAACCCCGTACTTTCTCTCTGTGGACCTATTGCGGGTGGCCAGCGGACATGTGCACCGTCCCGCTATATCTATTACACCAACCACCGTACCTGTACAGCGATTCACGCAATAGAGCTGCCTTGTCGCAGTATATCTGCGGTCGGGAAGTGGTTAATCTACATACCATTACTGAAACCTGGCTTCATCAATTCGATACTGCATCTTCTGCTGGCCTCTCCCATGGTGGTCTTCTCTGGACTCACCCAGACCCAGTGGACACAAGGGAGGGGGAGTGGGAATCCCATCTCCACATAGCACCTTTCAGGTACTTCGCCCACCTCCCTCTCTGTCACTCTCCTCATTTGAGGCACACTGCATTTGACTTTTCTCTCCAGTTTCTCTAAGGATCGCTGTAATTTACCAGCCCCCTGGACCAGTATCAACCTTTCTTGATGACTTCTCTGCCTGGCTACCTTACATTCTCTCTTCTGAAATCCCCACAATCATTATTGGGGACTTCAACATCCCTGTTAATACTAAAACTCCTGCTGCTTCCAAACTTCAGTCTATTCTCCTCATTTGACCTGAAGCAATGTACAGTTGCGCTCATAAGTTTACATACCCTGGCAGAATTTATGATTTCTTGGCCATTTTTCAGAGAATATGAATGAGAACACAAAACCTTTTCTTTCACTCGTGGTTAGTGTTTGGCTGAAGCCATTTACTAGCAATCAACTGTGTTTAAATTATAATGACAGCAGAAATGACCCAAATGACCCTGATCAAAAGTTTACATACCCCAGTTCATAATACCGTGTATTGCCCCTTTTAACATCAATGACAGCTTGAACTATTTTGTGGTATTTGTGGATGAGGCTTTTTATCTTCTCAGATGGTAAAGCTGCCCATTCCTCTTGGCAAAAAGCCTCCAGTTCCTGGAAATTCTTGGGCTGTCTTGCATGAACTGCATGTTTGAGATCTCCCCAGAGTGGCTCAATGATATTGAAGTCAGGAGACTGAGATGGCCACTCCAGAACCTTCACTTTATTCTGCTGTAGCCAATGACAGGTTGACTTGGCCTTGTGTTTTGGGTCATTGTCATGTTGGAATTTCCAAGTACGCCCATGCGCAGCTTCCTGGCTGATGAATGCAAATATTCCTCTAGTATTTTTTTTTATAACATACTGCATTTATCTTGCCATCAATTATGACCAAAATTTCCAGTGCCTTTGTAGCTCACACATCCCCAAAACATCAGCGATCCACCTCCATGTTTCACAGGCCTTGTTGACTCCTCTCCAAATGTAGGGTTTATGGTTGTGGTCAAAGAGCTCAATTTTGGTCTCATCACTCCAAATGACTTTGGGCCAGAAGGTTTGAGGCTTATCTCTGTGCTGTTTGGCATATTGTAAGCAGGATACTTTGTGGCATTTGTGTAGTAATGTCGACTCAAGCATGCAGCCCATCTTTCTTCAAGTGCCTCCTTATTGTGCATCTTGAAACAGCCACACCGCATGTTTTCAGAGAGTGCTGAAGTTATTTGTGGGTTTTTCTTTTCATCCTGAACAATTTTTCTGGCATTTGTGGCTGCAATTTTAGTTGGTCTACCTGACCGTGGTTTGATTTCAACAGTACCCCTCATTTTCCACTTCTTGATTAGAGTTTGAACACTGCTGATTGACATTCTCAATTCCTTGGATATCTTTTTATATCCCTTTCCCGCAGATCCTTTGACAAATCTTTTGCTTTCCCATGACTCCGAATCCAGAAACGTCAGTGCAGCACTGGATGAAAGATGCAAGAGTCTGTCAAGAGTCCAGAAACACATTGACCTTTTATACACACACATACTAATTATGCGCAAACAGATCATAGGTGAGAATGGTTACCTTTAAAGCGGTTGTCTACCCGTAAAAAAATAAAAAAATAAAAAAAAAAACTGTAAGGGAAAGACATAATGAGCTAGTATGCACCGCATACTAGCTCATTATGAAATGCTTACCTCAGAACGAAGCTCCGACGGATCTGATTGGTCCCCAAAGAGGGAGCCGACATGTTCCCTCGGGAGATCCTTCCGTGTACACGGCTCCGGTGCTGTGAGTGGCCGGAGCCGCGAGACGTCACTCCCGCACATGCTCGCTGGAGCCCGTCTTTCCGGCAAGGTCTGGCGCTATGCGCCAGGCCTTCGCCAGGACCTCACGGCACATGCTTCGTACGTCAGCTGCTGAATTTAGGGCGAATATCTCCTAAACCATGCAGGTATAGGAGATATTCATTTTACCTACAGGTAAGCCTTATTATAGGCTTACCTGTAGCTAAAAGTAAAAAAAAAAAAAAAAGAGTAGACAACCGCTTATATAGCCATTCAAGCCCCTTTGTGTCAAATTGTGTGCATGTTCTCAGGCCAAAATCACCAGGGTATGCAAACTTTTGATCAGGGTCATTTGGGTAGTTTCCGTTGTCATTATGATTTAAAAAGAGTAAACACAGTCGATTGATAATAAATGGATTCAGCCAAACAGTAACCATGAGTAAAAGAAAAGTTTTTGTGTTATTCATATTCTCTGAAAAATGGCCAAGAAATCATAAATTCTGACAGGGTATGTAAACTTATGAGCACAACAACTTAACCTTGTTTTCTCCCACCTATGCAGTCCATGCAACCTCTCCAACTATCCTTTACCTCTCTCTGATCCCTACCTTATTAGTTTCACTCTCTCCCTCTCCACCACCTCCTCTCCCTCCAACCACACTACTGTTACCCGTAGTAACCTTTGCCATCTCAACCCTGTTCTTCTCTTCTCTACTCTGCTACTGACCATCTCTATAACAATATCTCACCCCTCTGCTGCCCCAACCTAGTCACTTCTTTCTACAATGCTTCACTATCATCATCTCTGGACACACTGGCCCTCCTTACTACACACAGAATCCGGCCCGACCCCTACAACCTTGGCAAACAAATGACACCAGAAGTCTGAAAAAACATAGCCGTGGTCTTGAGCGCCTGTGGGGTAAGACCAAAGGCCCGTACACGCAGTCCGATGGTTGATCAACAACAGTTGTCCAACAGCCTGTTGGCCGATAATATGATTGTGTGTACACACGATTCTACAGCCGATTTCCAATCGTCGTCCAACAGAAGTTGGACCATGAGACTAGAAAATTTTTGTTGGCCAACAAGGAGTTGACCGATTGTTGGCTCGTGTGTACAGAAGTTGACCAACCAAAAGATGGAAGTGCAAACACGCATGCTCGGAATCCAGGAAGTGTTCGTCGTGTAACCTGTGTTCGCAATTCACAAATCACATTCACCTGAATTTCCTCGTTATACGCTCGGAACACGTCACTACGTTTGGCTTTGTTGGCAGATTGCTGAATTCACATCAGTACGCTAGACCAAACCGCTGTCGCCCAATTTGGACAAAAGTTGGACGTTCGGTTGACCAACCATCGGCTGGTGTGTACGAGGCTTAAGTCTCAAAAGGATTTCAACCAATATAAATCTGCCCATCAAAAATACAATCCCTGCCTCTGCACTGCCAAGCAAACCTATTTTATTACTCTGCTTAACTTTTTATCCTGTCCCCGTCAACTCTTTTCTACCTTCAAATCTCTTCTTTGTCCTCCACCCACTAACTGCCTCACTGCCCAGGAGATTGGCAGTCACTTCAAACATAAGTAGGATACAATTCATGAGAAGATCTCCTCTGTACAGTTACACTCTCCATTTAACACTCCATGTCCACAGGTACAATCTTTACTTCCCTCATTCAACCCCACCACTATAGACAAGGTTGCTGAACTTCTCGCTAATGTCCAGCTAACCACCTGTTCCCTCGCAAATGCTACGTTCACCCTCTGGCTCTATTCTACACTCTCTAACTCACATCTTCAATCTCTCCCTCTCTTTTGGCATCTTCCCCAACTCTCTAAAACATGCACTAGTCACCCCCATACTTAACCACTTCAATACCGGGCACTTAGAACACTTCCTGCTCAGACCAATTTTCAGCTTTCAGTGCTGTTGCGATTTGAATGAGAATTGCGCGGTCGTGCGACGCTGCACCCAAACAAAGTTTTTATCATTTTGTTCTCACAAATAGAGCTTTCTTTTGGTGGTATTTGATCACCCCTGCGGTTTTTATTTTTTGCGCTATAAAAAAAAAAAAGACCGAAAATTTTGAAAAAAAAAAAACATTTTTCTTTGTTTCTGTCACAAAAGTTTGTATAAAGTACATTTTCTCCTTCACTGACGGACACTGATGTGGCTACACTGATGAGGCTACACTGACGGGCACTGATGAGGCAGTACAGATTGGCACTGATGAGGTGGCACTGATAAGGTTGCACTGATTATTGGGCACATATGCAGCACTGATGGGCGGCACTGACAAGCAACACTGACGGGCATTGATACGTGGCACTAATATGCGGCACTGATGGACACTCATAGGCGGCACTGATAGGTGGGCACTTTTAGGTGGCACAGGTGGACACTGATAGGTGGCACAGGTGGGCACTTATAGGTGGCAGTGGTGGGCACTGGTGGAACAAGCACTGATAGGGATGGCACTGGCAGGCATCATACATGGGCACAGTGCCATCCCTACAGTGCATAATATTGCCCTTACCTGGTGGTCTAGTGGGGGCTCCCTGGTGGTCCTGGGCGGCCTCTGTGCGCCTTCCCTGGTGGTCCTGGGCGGCCTCATTGCAATGTCCGGGAGGGGGGCTCCCTGGTGGTCCTGATCTGGCTCCCTGGTGGTCCAGTGGGAGTGATCCTGAGGGTGGCTGCGCTGATAAACGTTCAGCGCAGCCCCCCCCTGTCAGGAGAGCAGCCGATCGGCTCTCCGCTGCTCAGGTCTGCAGACCTGAGCAGAGGAAAAGCCGATAAACGGCTCTTCCTATTTACACTGTGATTAGCCGTGATTGGTCACGGCTGATCACATGGTAAAAGGCTTCGGAACGAAGCCTTTTACCTCGGTCGGTAATGCGGTGGGTCAGACTGACCCACGGCACCACTGATTGCCGCGATCGCGGATTATCCTGAGGACGTCAATAGACGTCCAGTCAGGATAATGAACCACCCGCCCGGACGTCATTTGTCTATGCGCCGGACGGGAAGTGGTTAAAAATGCCTCACTGGACTCCACCAATCTTAACAACCAATGCCCCATTTCTTTGCTCCCCATTTTATCCAAACTCCCTGAATGTCTTGTCTAAAACTGACTGAGTGATCACCTCACCGAGAATAACCTTCTTGATACCCTTCAGTCTGGGTTTTGCTCTCAACACTCCACAGAAACTGCCCTCCTAAAATTAACAAAGGATCTACTAACAGCCAAAACCAATGGACACTATTCTGTACCCCTACTCCTGGACTTTTCTGCTACCTTTGATATGGTTGACCACCTCCTCCTAATCAAAAAACTCCATGCCTTTGGTCTCCGTGACTGTACTCTTCACTGGCTCTCTTCCTACTTATCCAATCGCACCTTTAGCGTTACTTGCAATTCTACTTTCTCCTCTCCTCTTCCTTTTTCTGTTGGGGTCCCCCAAGGTTCTGTTCTTGATCTACACTTCCACCCTGGGTCAGCTGATAGCCTCTCATGGCTTCCAATACCATCTCTATGCCAGCAACACTGAAAATGTATCTCTCTACCCCTCAGCTCACTCCTTCAGTCTCCTCACATATCACTCATTTACTAACAGACATATCAATCTGGGTGTCACACACTTCCTCAAATTCAATCTATCCAAAAACGAGCTCATAATATTTCCTCCCCCACATGCCTCTGCCCCGATCTCGCTGTCAAGAGCGATGGCACAACTATCAGTCCCTTCCCACGTGCCAAAGTTCTATGTGTAATCCTGGATCTCTGATCTATCCTTTAGGCCCCATATCCAATCACTATCCAAATCTTGCCGCCTCAACATCCGGAAAATACGCCTCTTTCTAACCAATGACACCACAAAGCTCCTAGTTCACTCCCTGGTCATCTCTCGCCTTGACTTCTGCAACTCCCTTCTCATTGGCTTATCTCATACGCTATCCCCCCGTCAATCCATCATGATTGCTGCTGCCAGGCTCATCCACCTTACTAACCGCTCCGTGTCTCCTACTCCTCTCTGCCAATCCCTCCACTTGCTTTTGCTCACCCAACAAATTAAATTCAAAATACTAACAACTTACAAAGCCATCCACAACTTAGCCTCCCCACCTACATCACTAGCCTAGACTCAAAATACCAACCTAATTGTTCTTTTCGTTTCTCCCAAGACCTGCTCTCTAGCTCCCTTGTCACATCCTCCCATGCTCTCCTCCGGGACTTTTCCAGAGCCTCTCCCATTCTATGGAACTCCCTACCCCAATCTGTCCGATTATCTCCTACTCTGCTTTTAGATGATCCCTGGAAACCCTCCTCTTCAGAGAAGCTTATCCTACCCACACCTAACAACTGTATTTTCATTTTCTCTATCAGCTCATCCCCACCCTTTTTTATCACTTGACCCACCCTCCTAGATTGTAAGCTCTAATGAGCAGGGCCCTCTGATTCCTCCTGTATTTAATTGTAGTGTAACTGTACTGTTGTAAAGTGCTGCTCAAACTGTTGGCGCTATATAAATCCTGTATAATAATATTAGTTGGTACTCAGTGATTTGAACACTGCTAAGTTTAATGGGTGAGAGCTCTTTAGCTTTATTCTCCACTATGTCACCTGCAGCTGTACACACGACTCCCACAGGCTGCTGCTTATTATATGGCAGATGGCATCTGGATCACAATGTCCTCACTGCTCAAACATTAGATGTGAAAACTAGAAATCTGTATTTGTGTATTGGTTTAAAAACCATATACTGTATGTAAATGACTGTCCATTTTATAGAGATGTCATAACAGGATATACAGTATATCTTGGCAGAGCTTGTAGATAATAATACAAATAACACTGAAATATGAATGAGTTGTATTGTGTTCATGGAGGCAGAAATGTAATACTACTACAGAAGAGGGAGTCTACGCAGGAGGAGAGCTTGGTGTCTGTTACATTTTATTGCTTTCACGTTTTGCAATTTAATGATCAAACTGGCTTCAGTTCAAGGATGAGAACATCCTTTCTTCAGGGGTGTAATGCCATTACCAATGTAGCTAGTCTGTATGATCACAAATCTGAGCTTAATTTAATGGAAGAGAAAGTATAATGGCCTGGTCAGTTTTATTTTATATATACAGCGCATATTTTTTCTTGCTAATCAATATGTAATACATGACAAAGGATTCCCAGAGCACTGTGATTTATGTGAGGAGAGCACAGCACATATTTCCTCTTTGATACCTGTGATGGAGCCATCTAGCAAGGCATGGGCGGCTTCTCCGACTCTTCACTTGTATGTGTACAGTAAATCACAACTTGAGCTATTGAACTGTGCAAACAGGCATTATAAAACAGGTCAAAGGAGGAGAGCTCCATCTACTGGCTGTATGGAACACTACCTATGGAATGTTTTCTACTTACATGACCAAAAACAAATGACTTGTGAAGTCCTGAGTGTAATAAAGAATGTTCAAATTCAACATATGGAGGGATCCCAACCTGAAGAATACTTCCAGCTTAGTCATCCAGGGTGTTGAAAGGGTGATTACTAGAGTTGAGCGAACACCTGGAAGTTCGGGTTCTGCTGGTCCGTCCGAACTTCGGGACAAAGTCTGGGTCCGGGTCCGGACGGAACCCGAACGATCGCACGGACAACGAACCCCATTGAAATCAATGGGGACCCGAACTTTTAGGCACAAAAATGGCTGTAGCAAAGTCCTGGAAAGCCCCAGAGGGCTGCAAAAGGAAGTAAAATGGGGGTAAGGGTAGGGCAAGTGCCCTACAAAAAAATGGGGACAGGGAAATAACTTTAAATATTTTTAAAAAATAAAAACTTAAAAAATGCAAAAATGGAGGTGAATGTGGATCATCTTCAAACTGTGTCTGAAAAGTATTAATTAACGGTAGAAGCCATATAACTGTTCTAAAATCATCTTCAAACTAGGGCAAGTGCCCTACAAATAAATGGGGATAGGGAAAATAAATTAAAATC
>BLSH010005871.1:1556160-1580472 GCA_018402905.1 Glandirana rugosa | reverse complement strand
TTGTCAATAAAACACCAGTTTTGTGATCTCCCGCATATACCTATATTACCTATATATCGTTTGACCCATACTATAACATATATACAGATTTTTACCATATGCTCTATATTATAATATATATACTAGATTCTCACCACATACAATTAGTATTTTTATTCTGTGTAGGGTAAGTTTCAAGTATGGCCGGCCATAAGATCATGGGTTTACTATTTAGGTCTTATGAAGAGATGTCGTTTCCCGGGATTTGGACAGTGGAGGAGAGAACCTACATTAGTGATCACAACTCGCTTGGGCCTGACATTGCAAGCCCAGACCCGAACGATTTTTGAAATGTCCGGGTCCGGGTCCGTGCCACGGACACCCGAAAGTTCGGTACGGACCCGAACGTTACAGTCCGGGTTCGCTCAACACTAGTGATTACATCCAAGAGAGGAGGTGACAGGTTTAGGGCCCTTTGCTGTAGAGAAGTATTCTGGATTTATCATTTGGGTACTAGAATACCGGCCGGTATGAACTTTGAATGGGATGTGTCTTATTTTTATGATTAACATACACCACTCTTAGATCATATATATAATATTATATCTCGTATACCATTTTTAGACATATATACAATATCATACCCAGTTTGCTATATATCCATTATATCCATATACGCCCTCTAGTGTTTTGACCACAAAATAACTGTTTCTATGTATAAATCCCAATAGGATTAACTCTATGGATGATTTCTTTAGTCAGCCCCGCATGAGGGAAAATAATTGTTTGTGTGGTTTTTTGGTTGTTGCCATTGTAATAATTATTATTATTATTCTCAATATTATATTTTATCCTTTTGGCATCCATATCCACATATATCATTATTTTCTTTGTTTCTGGATAAAATAAATTCTCTGCTCCTTTGTATTTTTGTTTTGTTCTCTTTCCCCTAAGACATTATGTCCCTTCTAGATCTGTTTCTAGACATATCTCCCACTGTGAAATTCGATGTGGATGGTATCCCCTTGGGTCTAACACCGTGCAGCATTTATCCATACATTCTGTTTTTTTGTACTAGTGTACACCTTGTTGATATGTTTAAGCGGTTGTCTTCTCCACACATATCATGATTATGAGTGTAGGTGAGGACATCATGATGCCCTGTGTTTGGAGTTTTTGCTGCACGATGTCTTTTGAACCATATATGGGGGATTCCTGTGTGGTTTTTTTTGTCTTTCCTTTTTCTTCTACCCTCTTTTTTTTTTGTTGTTGACACAGTATTAAACATGCTCATGTGGCTTAATTAACTCATGGGGTTTCCCTTTTATGCTTCCACATGATGCCTTGTTTTGCCTTTTTACCATCAGTTTAAACAGCACAATATATTTGTTATCACTGTGTCGAAATTGGGTTGTACTTGCATTTTAATTGTGTTTAATTCGTTTATATACACCAATTTTGTATGTTACACATGTATGTTACACATTTGTGTTTTTTTGTATGTGTTGACAAAATTGATTCTATGCTAATTTAATTCGCTGCCTAAAGTGAGTTGTTGATTTTTCAATTTGGAGGTAATTACACTCACCTGGTTTTTCCTGTTTCCCCCTCCTCCTCTCTTTGTTTGAGAGGATCTTGAATTCATATTTAGAGCCGGTTCACACTGAGGCGACTTGTCAGGCGACTCAAGTCGCCTGACAAGTCGTCCCCATGCAGTGGAGGATGCCTCTTTGAACACGCATCAGCCCTGAGGAAGGGGGATGCCATTTGACCCCCGAAACGCGTTGGCATTTTTTACTATTCTTCCTACCGAATAAAATCCACCTTTGCAACTTTTACACCTTTGTCTTGGGCGCTCCATTCGTATCTAGGATTTGATCTTACATGTGAATCGACACGTCAAGTCGTTTACAGCGGTAGCAGCCCAGGCCCCGCAAGAGGGCGTACCATCAAAATTTCCAGATCACGCCCCATAGAGGCACTGGATATTGGGGATCTACCCCTACCTCCCTACCGACGATATCCCCAAACGAGGGATTGTGTCTCCAGCGCGGTCTACTTTTCATTCTTTGAACTCCATGCAGTGCAATGGAACCGTTCTAATAGGAGCGACTCAGGTCGCTCCGACTTAGAAAAAGGTTCCTGCACTATTTTCGGGGCGACCTCAGCGCGACTTGCATTGACTTCTATGTAAAGAAGTCTCCTTGCAAGCCACGCTGAGGTAGCCTCGAACGGTGCGACTTGCTTTACCCTGCAAGTCGTGCCGCCTCAGTGTGAACCGGCTCTTAAGCAGAGATATGATCATACCATCTCTAGCTATGATTAAGCGTCAGATATAGACGTGAAACGCGTCAGCATTTGTACCTGGGGTTTGTCCCCCAATATGCTCTGCTTGTATTTCATTTGATTTTACCAATAAACAGCAATTTTTGGAGTGTGGCTGTCTGAAGAACTTCTCTCAGTTTCTCCTGTATCATGGCGGAGCCTGCACCCTATGGAAGCGGTCACATCTGTGGAGTGAAGCCGTGGCTTTGAGCAGATATTGTCTCTCCTTCATCCCAACCTTAATGTCAAGATCCACCCAGATGCTTGAACGCCAGCTGACTCAGCCTCTCAGCACACCACTGAGAGCCTGAGCCAGCCCCTCCCGCCCCTCCACAGCCTGGTGTTCCAGTGACTGTCAGTCGCTGGCTCTCTGCTCACTGAAGACCAAGAACTGAGCAATCATTGGTGTTTAATTGCTAATTTCTCAGTGTAGAGGCTGCTGGGGACAGATTCAGCATTAAACCAATGCTGCACCCTCCTAGGTAAGTATGAATGTTTGTTAGTTTGAAATCCCACACTTCTCTATTAAGCTCTACAACATACTTGTCTGATGATATTTGAAAGTCTTTTTTATACTATCTTTTTTAAGTAAATGCAATTTTTTTAGAGTTGAAAATGTTTTTATTGAAAACAACATTCACGATAAATGAATAAAGCAGTAAATGAGAACATATAACAATTATCTGCGAGTCCACTCAGTGGCTATCACCTATATCAAGACTCGCAGCAATAGATAACACAATGTTTGAAGTAGAAGAACTCATTATATCCGTATAACCACTTTAAGTGATAAGAACATTGCTCCATGTTGCATTTAAAGTTAAAGGGAGCTGGGAGACAGTAAAAGAAGAAGGGGGCTATGAAGAAAGGTATAAAGCAGGGATATGCAATTAGCGGACCTCCAGCTGTTGCAGAACTACAATTCCCATGAGGCATTGCAAGATCCTGACAGCCACCAGGATGAAACCCAGAGACAGAGGCATGATGGGACTTGTAGTTTTGCAACATCTGGAGGTCCGCTAATTGCTTATCCCTGGTATAAAGGGAAAGATAGATAGAGGGAGATAGGAGGAAATAGAAGAAGGTGAGGGGAAGGAAAGGGAAGGGTCTGCTGGATGATCTCAGACCTGCAGGACTGCCTATGCCACATTTACAAGACCATTTCATATGCTCAACACTAAGACTGATGTGAGGCAGGACCTTGCTGGCGCCCTAGTAAACTAGTGAGGGTATCGGAGGCCGAGAAGTGGAGCCAGATGGACCATAGAACTTTATATTTGTCTAATGTGTCATTGTCCATTGCCAATCTCTCCTCCATTCTCATAATGTCGCTCATTGTGGAGACCCACTGAGCTAGAGGGGGAGTAATGTTAGTTTTCCAGTATAATGGGATGAGTTGTCGGTCCGCTGACAAGACAAAAATTACATTTTTTTAGACCATTGCCTTATAATTTATGACTTTCCTTGCATATTAACAAAAGCCATTTCAAGTTTTTCTTCTGATATTTGCTTCTGTGTTTCTCCTGGTCATAACCTGGCATAGATCCTAGTTACTGCTGTCTGCTTGCTGCTTCCACTAACCTTTTGTTTGCTACTTGACCATTCATGTCTGTCACCTGCATAGTCTCTGGCTTGTACCCAACTAAGTCTATACTGTATATTATGATTTGGTACTTCATCTGTTCACCTTTCTGTTAGCTGGTGAAATCTTGTCCTTGGGGACACCATCAATGACAGTTCAATGCTCTGCTATTCCTTATATCATATCATTATGCCATTGATTACATACAAAGAATTGTTTTAGGAAGTCTGTGAATAATCAACCCATATTTCTCTTACGTACATTGACAGATGCAGCCTCTATTCATGACACATGGGGTTTATGCACATTCTACTAGGAGTAGACTAGGCAAAAAGAAAAAAAGCAAACTGGCCCCTCCCAGGGGGCCGTCCTCACTCAGCATATAACCCCCCAGCTCTGCATAGCATATCAGTTTCTTTATGCCTAGTGCAAGGAGTTAGACCTGGTTCCCTGCTGGGATCTGCGGTTCCCCATTTTACTTCTTTTTGCTTTTTTTCAAGCTATCTGATGAAGATTGCTATTAAGGAGGATAACTCAAATCCTGATATTTCCAGAGCACGGCCGACCGATGCGAGCTACCCTTAGCTTTAGCGGGGTCCGCTGCATCATACCCGTTCCGTGCGGGGGGCTAGTGGGTGAACCCCACTTACGTCCGAGTGACCGGGCTGCGCTCGCGTCCAGGGGCGTTCTGGCCAGCAGCATCCCTCCCCACCTGGGGGGAGGAAGGTCTGCTACCAGGTGGCTACCCACTGCGCCCGTCGGGAATGGTGAGTGACACCCCCCTCCCCCCCTCTGGGGTGCGGGGGGGCGACTAGCGGTACCGTAAGTCCGGTGGAGGATCATGGGGTCAAGGTTCCTGTACTATTTCCCCCCCCCCTGTTCCCGCTCCGCACCCCCCACGCTCCTATCCCGCCATGCAGCGTTTTTTCGCTGCCCTGCCATTTTGCTGTAGCTGCGACCATTTTAATGGATGTTTGGCCTCTAGTGACCGCGCGGCGGCCATTTTGCCATAGTTGCGGCCTTTTTAGCATGTGCTTTGGTGTGCCTGGCTATTAGAAAACGTGCGTGTCAGCGCCGTTTTTCTTCCTGAACTCAGCGGTGCACACACAGCGGCAGTGGCAGGAAAAAATTGGCAGTGGCAGACAGCACCCCTACGGTGGCTAAGAGGGGCATACAGATCTGCAGGTATGGCTGACTTTTCCCTGGGGTGTCGGTGGTGCAGAGTCCTCCTGGGCATACCCTGGTCGCTCTGTGGGGCAGTTTGGTGAGGCAGCATTGTGGGGTGTCATGGCCCATAGGCCCTAAAAGATTTCCGGTGGTACAATTCTCCGGAGGGGTCCACAGAAGCACAAGCTGTGCTGGGACCTCTGGTTCCCCTGGACCAGTTAACTTCCATTTTTTTGGAGAGTTTTTCGCCCGGGGGGTACCGAGCCGTGCCAAGGGGGTGTCTAAAAAGTGTCCACCCCCCCTTTCCTCTGTGGAGGAATCTGAATCAGAAGGGCTGTGGTCACAGGATCCCCCGTGGAGCTCTCAGATGGTGAACTTGAGCCCTTGGACGGAGGCCTGGGGGCCTCGGTGGCACGCGAAAGGGCGCTGGTGGCCTCCCTGATCACTGATCTCCGTGAGTCATTACAGCTGGACCAAGCCGGGGAGTCGCAGGAGACTGCCTGGGTTTGTGGGTCCTTCAAGCCGTCACGGACCCCTAAGGCATATCCTTATGTCCAATTTTTTGACCAGTTTGTGTATAAGGAATGGCAGCGTCTGCAGAATTCCTTTTTCACTGCCCAAGCGTTTTTCTGTGTGCTATCCCTTTGAGGACAGTCTTTTGCAGAAGTGGGCATCCCCCGCAGTGGACCCTCCGGTGGCTTGCCTGACTAGGGCGACGACCATTCCCTGGGAAGGGTCTCCAGCCTTTTGGGATCCGGCCGATAGGCGGACGGAGGCGGTATCCAAGGCATGGTGCTTGGTGGCGGGGGCGGCCATGAGGCCAGCTCTGGCGTCGGCCGTGGTGGTACAGCCACTTACGGAATGTGTGACAGAATTGCACAATGATTTGGACTGCTGGTGCTCGCCTACAGGGTCTCCGGCACCTCTGTGACGCAGCCTTGGTCCTGTTCCCCATGCTGTTGAATATGTCTGTTTTTTGCAGTCATTGTCTGACGATTGCGGTGTTGGTCGGGTGACCACGCGTCCAAAAAAAGGGCCTCACAGACCTCCCTTTTCAGGGTGGCCGGCTTTTCGGGGCGCAATTGGATGAAATCATTAAGGATTTCATCGGGGGGAAGAGCACCTTTCTCTCAGAACCCAAGCGGCGGGAATACCACCGTAAGCAGGGTCCCTCATCATCGGGCCAGAAGCGTTTTTTCATGCGCCCGGTTCAGTGGGCAAGGGCACAAGACCCGGCAAGTCTGCCTTGGGGTCCAGTAAGCGGCCCTGGCAGTGCAAGGCCAAAAGGACAGAAGGAAAGTCCTCCTCCACTTGAGGGGCTGACCCCGCCCGACTCTCGGGTGGGGGGCCGGCTTCTGGGGTAGGTGGATTGCCCGCATTTCTGACCGGTGGGTACGGGAAGTGGTGTCTTCCGGGTACAGGATAGAGTTCAGTGCTCTAACCCCAGACAGGTTCTTCCCATCGAACTTGAGACTCCCGCAGGGGCGTCGAGAAGCTCTCTTAGGGGCTGTCCGAACAAGGGTTGATTGCGCCGGCACCTCAGTTGGAAAGGTTTCGTGGCTCCTACTCAACCCTCTTTGTGGTGCCCAAGATGGGTGGGGTCAGGCCAGTTCGGGATCTAAAAGCACTAAATCACTTTGTGAAAGCGCGAAAATTCAGGATGGACTCTGAATATCAGGGACGCGTATCTGCATGTCCCCATTTGTCTGCAGCATCAGCGCTTCCTGCGCTCTGCGGTAGGAGACCTACATTACCAATTTGTGGGACTTCCCTTCAGTCTGGCCTCGGCTCCTGGGGTCTTCACCAAACTGTTGGCTCCGGTGCTGGCACTATTGAGGCAGAGGGGCATTGCTGTGGTAACATGCCTCAACGACCTACTCCTGCGAGTGGAGTCTACCTCGGCTCTGGAGGACAATGTGGCTATCACCATGGCCTCGTTGAGAGACTTCAGCTGGCTAATCAACCTGCAGAAGTCTACATTGACCCCGTCCTGTCGACTGGAATATCTGGGTCTAATACTGGACACGGAGCAGACGAAGGTGTTCTTACCTCCGGCCTAGTTGCTGACACTACAAGCAGCGGTGCGAACTCTGCTGTCATGTCAGTGGTCCCCCTTATGGTTCTGTATGCGGGTGTTGGGGCTCATGGTCTCGGGCTTCGAGGCGATACCTTACGCCCAGAGTCACACTCGGCTCCTGCACCGAGCGATCCTGTTACGGTGGGACAAGTCCCCTTTGCCCCTGGACCATCTGATCATCAGATCAGGGGGTCATTGACCTGACCTGGTGGCTGCGGGCCCCGGCCTTGAAGTTGGGGAAGTCGTTTCTCCCCCTGCATTGGTCAGTAGTCACGACGGACACCAGCCTGTTGGGCTGGGAGGGGTCCTGGGGCAGTTGTCTGCTCAGGGCCGTTGGGTGGCACAGGAATCTTGCCTTCCGATAAATGTGCTGGGCTGAGGGCAATCAGGCTCTGTCTCTCCCACTGGTCGGCAAGGCTGCACGGCCTCCCGGTTCAGGTTCAGTCGGACATCGCCACGGCGGTGGCGTACGTGAACCATCAGGGCGGAACGAGGAGCTCGGCAGCAGCTGCGGAAGAGGCTCACATTCTGAGATGGGCAGAACTTCACATGCCGGTAATCTCCGCCATTTACATTCCAGGCGTAGAAAATTGGCAGGCGGACTTTCTCAGTCGCCAGACGCTGGATCAGAAGGAATGGTCCCTACATCCAGAGGTGTTCCCCCAGATTTGCCACAGGTGAGGCACGCCAGACGTGGACCTAATGGCGTCTAAGTTCAATCACAAGGTACAGGCCTTTGTGTGCAGGGCAAGGGATCCGTTGGCGGCCGCCACGGATGCACTAGTCGCACCTTGGTCCCGGTACAGGCTTCTGTACGCCTTTCCTCCTCTCAAGCTTCTACCGCGGCTCCTGCGCAGGATAGAAGTGGAGGGAATCCCTACAATCCTGGTGGCCCCGGATTGACCTTGGCGCTTTTAGTACGCTGACGTGGTGCGGATGTTAACAGATGTTCCCTGGCAGCTCCCGCTTCACGAGGATCTGCTGTCACAGGGACCCATCCTGCACCCTGCCTACCCTCGCTGGCTTTGATGGCTTGGCTATTGAGTCCCAGGTGCTGAGGGATAGGGGCGTTTTTCTGACTCCGTGTTCCCTACCAGGCTTAAGGCGCGTAAGTGTACTTCGTGCAAGATATATCATCGCACCTGGAAGGCTTATATTGCCTGGTATGAGGCGGAAGGTTGGAACCCCCTCTTTCTCTATATCCCGGGTGCTGGCCTTCGTGCAGCAAGGCCAAGATAACAATTTGGCATTGAGTGCAATCATGGGTCGGTTTTCGGCTCTGGCGATTCTTTTTCAATGTCCGTTAGCTACGCTTTCTTGATCGTACATTGTACAGGGTGTAGTAAGGGCTCTGCGGGTGTGTTTGTCGGCTACAGCTTCTTTCGGAAGCCTGATGCTTTGTTTTTACTGACGGAAGGACCGTGCAAAGGTTTGTCGGCCTCGTCGGCTACTATGTCCCATTGGATCGAACAGATGGCGACCTATGCGTATACTGTTGGGGGCAAGGACCCCCTTTTCCGGTCACTGCTCATTACACCAGGGCGATTGGCACTTCCTGGGTTTTCAGACACCAAGCCTCTGTGTCTCAAGTGTGCAGGATGGCTACATGGGCCTCGGTGCACACTCTTGTTAAATTTTACGAAGTTGATGTGTCAGCATCCATGGATGCTGCTTTTGGCCTCAAAGTTCTGCAGGCGGCTGTATAGGCGCGGCTGGCGCCTCCTGAGAGGATTCTGTTGGGTACAGTTGTTATTGCTGGCCCACCCCTCTTGTTGACACTGCTTTGGGACGTCCCCATGTGTCATGAATAGAGGCTGCGTCTGTCAATGAACGTAAGAGAAAATAGGATTTTATTAAGAACTTACCGTAAAATCCTTTTCTCTGAGTTCATTGATAGATGCAGCACCCACCCCTCTGTGTTGCGTTTGTACGGCTTGTTACAAACTGATATACTATGCAGAGCTGGGGTGTTATAGTGAGGTCTGAGTGAGGACGGCTACCTGGGAGGGGCCAGCTTGCTTTTTTTCTTTTTGCCTAGTCTACTCCTAGTAGGATGTGCATAAACCCCATGTGTCATGAGTAGAGGCTGCGTCTGTCAATGAACTCAGAGAAAAGGATTTTACGGTAAGTTCTTAATAGAATCCTATTTTCCCTACAATATATGAGGCCAACAGATCTGTCAATCAAATGGCCAAAATGAAAGAACCATGCATTGCATGATCCAGATATTGGCCACTGGTGTTAAATGTCTAAACCTATCAAATTGGCCCTCACCTTAGATGGTTCTAGCTAAGAGTATTGAATGACTACAATATTACATATATTAAGTTGACTGAATATGCAACTACACCAGGTAATGTTCTGATCAGCATATATTGTGCAAGATTATTTATTATTTACTGGACACAAGTGAAATCTCCTAGCAAGAATTAAATAACCATTTTTTTTCTTAAAAAAATAATAATATGCATTACATCTCTTCAATATATGTACATTTCCCAGTGTGCAATTCCTGTATCCCTAAGGCCCTACAAGTACACAAAATTATCTGCTGATCTGCCAGGAATGCACTCAGCTCCTAATCCAGTTGTCTTTTGCTAAACTATTCAAACCCTTCTACTTTCCTCATCTCTACAACATTAATCTTTCTATAGCCCAAGACATGAACTAGGAGAGCTAATTGGACTCCTTAAGGCATAACAAAACACTTTTCAGGGTATACAGTATTTAATAGACTGAATGGGACCAAATAAGTACACTTTATTTTTAGGGGTTACATCCACTTTAATTAGACAAAATGGCAACAAACAATGTAAATTAGTGACAGCTTCAATTTTTTCTGAAATCCCTTATGACTTGTTTAGTGCACATTATTTTAAAATGGTGTCCTCAAATATTTGCTTTATTTGTATGGTCATTTAAAAGGATTTACAATAATGAATATATGAATAATTCATCATCTGAAATGGCCTGTGCCAAATATTAGTTTTAAAGAGGTTGTAAAGGCAGAAGTTTTTTTCATCTTAATGCATTCTATGCATTAGGATAAGACAACTTCTGTGTGTAGCAGCCCCCCTCAGCCCCCCTAATACTTACCTGAGCCCCAACTTGATCCAGCAATGTTGCACAAGAGACTCAGCTGTCTGGGACTCTCCCTTCTCATTGGCTGAGACACACAGTGGGCGCCATTGGTTCCCGCTGCTGTCAGTCAAAGTCAGTTAGCCAATGAGGAGAGAGAGGGGACAGGGCTGAGCCGCAGTTCCATGTCTGAATGGATGCACAGAGCAGCGGCTCGGCTCGGGGGCCCCCATAGCAAGCTGCTTGATGTGGGGCATTTTGCTCGAGGGAGGAGCCAGGAGCACTAGCAAGGGACCCGAGAAGAGGAGGATCAGGGCTGCTCTATGCAAAACCACTAAACAGAGCAGGTAAGTATATCATGTTTATTATATTTAAAGCGGAGTTCTACTCGTTTTTTTCTCCCGGTCCAGTGATGGCTGCGCTCGTAGCCTCGCTCGTCTCCTCCCTCCACCATTCCTAGTGTGGGCATCCGGCCCAGCTTCACGGCCGGGCACTCACTGCGCATGCACAAGCCGCGCTGCGCATCCCTAGTGGCCAGGCAATCTTCTGGGACCTGTGACATGTCCCAGAAGATTGCCAGGAGGGAGGGGCCGCCTAGGAGGAGTCGCCTAGGCGGCCCAGAGGCAGAAGGTGGAAGAGGGACAGTAAGTCCCTCTGAAACCTGGGGACACACTCCCCCCCCAAAAAAATTACATGCCAAATGTGGCATGTAAGGGGGGCGAGGAGTGCTTGACCACGTGGCGACCGCCAACCGCAGGTTGACGGCGACAAGATGGCTCTGCTAGGCAAATCGCCGTCATATGACTGCGGCTGCCAGATCGCGCTCACTGTGTCCGGGGGGGGGCAGGGAGCGTGTAGGGCAGACTCGATCTCCGCCAGCTACCTGCGATGCCCCCCCTCCCCGCAGTGAAAGAACGGAGATCCGTGTATGTAAACACGGATCTCCGTTCTGTGAGAGGGGGAAGAGCTGTGATCACAGCCTTCCTCTATATGGAAGCTGTGATCCACTCCCCTTCCCCTGCCAGTCAAACACTAATACAGTTAGAACACGCCCAGCATTTTTATAGCACTGATCGCTGTATAAATGCCAATGGTCCCAAAAAAGTGTCAAAATGGTCCGACATGTCCGCCGCAATATCGCAGTACCGCTAAAAATTACAGATCACCGCCATTACTAGTAAAAAATAAAAAAAAAAATAAAAACCCCAGAAATGAATTATCATCATCCGTAAATGCGGCAACTTTTGCGCAAACCAATCAAACTCAGATTACGATTTTTTTTATCACAAATATGAGGAAGAATATAAATCGGCCAAAACTGTTGAAAAAAAATGTTTTTTTTATATATTTTTTTTATTTGTATTTTAGCAAAAAGTAAGAAATTAGGTTTTTTTTTGCAAAATTGTCGTTCTTCTTTTGTTTATAGCGGCGATCAGAAATGACGCAGCGCTGATCAAATACCACCAAAAGAAAGCTATATTTGTGGGAAATAAAGGACGCAAATTTTGTTTGGGTACAACGTCGCACGACCACGCAATTGTCAGTTAAAGCGACACAGTGCCGAATCGCAAAAAGTGCTCTGGTTCTAAAGTGTGAAATCCTTCCGGGGCTGAAGTGGTTAAAGCGGAAGATCCATTTTTGAGTGGAACTCAGCTTTAAGAAAAAAAAAAAAGACTTTAGTATCACTTTAATCACTTGAACCCTGGAAGGATTTCCCCCTTTAGGACCAGTGCCCTTTTTGCGATTCGGCACTGCGTTGCTTTAACTGACAATTGCGCGGTCGTGCGACGTTGCACCCAAACGAAATTTGCGTCCTTTTTTTCCCACAAATAGAGCTTTCTTTTGGTGGTATTTGATCACCTCTGCGTCATTTCTGATCGCTGCTATAAACAAAAGAAGAGCGACAAATTTCTTACTTTTTGCTAAAATACAAATCCAAAAAAAATATATAAAAAAACATTTCTTTTCATCGGTTCATCGGTTCATCCTTCCGGTCCTTAAGTGGTTAAGGCAAATCCACTCTGCACTACAAGTGCACTTAGAAGTGCAGTCACTGTAGATCTGAGGGTGACATGCAAGGAAAATAAAAAGGTTTTACTTGCACATGATTTGATGTTAAAGAGCAGAGCTTCCCCTTATTTCAGATCTTTCCTTCAGATCTACAGGGACTGCACTTCCAAGTGCACTTACAGTGCAGAGTGGATTTGTCTTTAGTAAATAAACCCCCATGGTGTCACTCTAATCAGCTAATTTACTCAATACACCTGTATGGGTTTCCTGAGCCTTTAAATGGCTCATGGCCGCTTCACACCACATGCAGTCCAGTGTTTTTTTTTTCTACATCAAAAATGCATGGAAAGTAGATTATATGGTTTCCAATGGCATAGTTCACACCAGTGTGGTCAGTTCCAGGGATTTCCAGTTCCAGAAAAAAAGTAGAACATGTTGCATTTTTCCTGCACTGGACTGTACTGGAATGCAGTAAAACGCATCACAAATGTACTGAAACACATCAAAAACGCACTGGACCCTAATATAGTGAAAACAAAGGAAAAAAGAAGAAAAAAATCACACGGAATGCATCTGGAAACGCATAAAAAATGCACAAAACACACTGGAACGCGTCAAAAACGCTCATGCAGAAACGTACCGGGAACAGATCTGGAGTACGGTTTTATGGTACTCACTTTTGTTTCCAGCAGTTTAGACATTAATGGCTGTGTGTTGAGTTATTTTGAGGGGACAGCAAATTTACACTGTTATATAAGCTGTACACTCACTACTTTACATTGTAGCAAAATGTCATTCCTTCAGTGTTGTCACATGAAAAGATAGAATAAAATATTTACAAAATGTGAGGGGTGTACTAACTTTTGTGAGATACTGTAAATTACTCTAATCAGCCTTAACTCCTTATTCTCCTTCTCCATTTAATTATCTTTCTGCTGATTTTTTTTTTTTTAGTTTACTGCTATGTTATAAACTATTAATAATTAAAACTTTTTCTTTCTTTGTTAGTTAATATTTTTACACCCTTAAGGGTCCTTTCACATGTATGGTCCGTTCGGGTCCACCTGTCAGTTTTTAGGCGGACCTGAGCGGATGCTCCATTCTCCTCTATGGAGCTACAGATGTCAGCAGTGACATCCAATCCGCCAAATCTAGACGGATGGAAACCCTATTTTCCATCAGTCTGGGGGATCGGATGAAGATGGACAGGCGGTCGGTGTTCATCTGATCCCCCATAAAGGAGAGCAGGTCTGTCCCTGCACAGAGTGCAGAGAGAGGGCTGTCATTCGCCGGCTCAGCGGGGATCAACAGATGGATCCCCGCTGAGCAGCGGAGTCCTACAAAACGGGCTCCGCACGTGGGAACGAAGCCTAACATATATTTACACATTGAAAAAAAGTGCAAAATGTAAAAAAAATAAACTTATTTCATTTGTAAATTTTTTTTCAATGCTCTGTACCATTGCTGACAGCTGAAGTGCAAACAAAACAGTTGCGGTAGGTATCGGTAATTGGTATCGGCGAGTACTAGTAAAAAAACTGGTATCGGTGCCTCCCTACATGGATCCAAATCTGGCCAGTTCAACAGCGGCTGGCTGAGATTCTATCCATGTATTGTTCCAAAGTCTGATTGTACCAAAGTCGTTCTATTGATCGACTTTGGTACCATTAGGTTGTCTGATTTTTTACATGTGATTAATGCCGGCGGCTATAGCCACTAGCAGTGATCATTGTGTTCTGCCAGCTAGGTAGTCCCCCCCCATCGGCAGAACACAAATGCGCTGTGGTAGGCATTCCTCCAACAACACTAACTGTGTTGATGGGGGAATCAGGAAATTTTAAATCGGCTGCTTCACTCTTTGTGACTGTAGCCGGTTATCTTCCAAACCTCATGATTGCTGAATGCCTAATCTGATGGCCACTTTGATTTCACTTGCTGTTTCCTTATGTGATGAAAGCAGGCTGGGTTCCTGCTATGTGGAGGATCAATTTGCTCAACATAACATTTTATGCCATACTCAGCGATGACGTCACATTGCATAACCAGCATGAAATGAATCCTGCAAATCAAGCCAGGACTGTGTAATTATCATGTGAAAAGCATTGGAGAATAGAATAGAGACGCCCCATAGAATCTCTCTTCTCAGATACAGACTACTGGGACCTCTTCACTCCCAGACTTCAGAAAGCAGAATAGAAATGCAAATGATATTTAAAAAGGTTCATTTCTTATTAAAGGCTACACTTGCAAGTGATCAGCTTAAAAATGATTCTTTTCAGTGTCCGTAATGTTTAAAATATAACTACTTTCTGCCTAATGCTGCACAATGTTTGTGCTTTACTGCTCCCTTACCTCAATGCAAGTCTGCCAGTCAGGTGTGACCAATAGACAATGCACTTTGTGACTTATGCCGGCCATACACTGGTACAGGGGTGTCTTCATCGTGGGCAGGGCTGCTGATAAGGCAGTACAGCCAGCCCTCCTGTACTGGGCCCAGGCCACCTCAGTTCAAAGGGGGTGGGGCAGGCACCTGCTGAGCAGGAGGGCCGGCTGTACTGTCTCATTGTAGACAGTAGATCCACTTCTGCCTCCCCTGCAGCTCTGCCAGCTTCTCCTCCTCCCCCTCCAGCTACACTGCAGGGGGTATTGGTTCTAGCACATGTGCTGCTTCCATCTGCCCAGGCCCCCTTTCCCCCCACAGAACTCCCGGCTTCCCTCCTCTCCTCTCCCACCGGCAGCTGCTGCAGGCACACAGATGGATGTTTCAGGATGCAGAGCAGGGGAAGGGGCCTGTAAATATGTCATTTTCTGGCACCATCTTTTCCTATATGAGCACAGTGAGTGATCAGTGCCAATCACTCCTGTGTCCATTCATCACCAAAGCCTAGTAAATTGTATTTACTATGCTTCAGTTTGTGAATGAACAGGAAGCTTCAGAGTGCTTCTTATTCATTCTTCTGTGCAGTGGAGGTTGCAGAGAAGGGGACTGATAAATCTGATTAGTCCTCAGTCACTTTTGGCTGGGGGACCCTGTAATTTCTAGCAGCAGTCCTGATCATGGGCCATGGTTGCCCTCAAAGGGCCAGTTGTATCTGTAAGACTAAATGTCCAGAGCACCCCCCCCCTTACATAAGATATCAAGGGCCCCCACTATCAGAAGTAAAGAGTCCCCCACCCTCCCTTATATCACAGTGCACCCCCTTAGCTTGTGCTGCTGCTAGAAAGAAACTAGGAAGCAGAAAGTTTAGGGTCTGAAGGAGAACCAGAGGAGGGCTAAAGTTTGCTGAATCCAGGGGGTGCTATGGCTGTACAGAGAGGATCTGTAGGAGGAGTTATGTCCTCCTCTGCTGTGCTACGACAGGGAGGCAGAGACAAGTCTCTGTGTTTGCACAGAGAAGTGCAGGATCTGACAGAGGAGTTCTGTCCTCTCTGCTGCCGACTGCGGAGAAAAGGTGAGAGCGGAGACTAAGGGGGCGCTGCAGCTGCAGTAGAAGTGCAAGGGCCACATGGAATGGTCTGGCGGGTCTTGTGTTTGACACATGTGCACTAGTAGATTGTTGTATGGTACATTTGTACGAAAATTCTCAAATGGAAAGTACTTCAAAATTGCGTTTGCTTTTAAGATTCAATTTTGGAATGAATAAACTTTCCCAAACAAAAACCACATACATCGTTAGAAATTTGTTCGTTGGAGAGACCTACTCATTCCGCTACTTCAAATTTTCTCATCACTGTGGTCAAAGATGAATGTCAGTTTGACCCCACTAACCATTAGAAAAGCGAATGAACATTCATAAAATAAAAAGGTTATAAGTACTTGGTGGTGCCGCTCCAGGTTGAGGTGTGGAGCCCCATTGGCACTCAGGATAGTAGGGATTCCAGCGTAAGAAAAACTCATCCAGTGAGCAATGAACATTGCTTTTATACATGAGAGCCTCAGGGTCATGGCCATAGGAGTGGTATTGACTGAGACTTTCACATGTATACATCCATACTAGGATTGGCCAGGGCGAGCGATGGTTTCAATTTAAAATATTCTTAAAAATAAAATCTTCAAATTTACCGGTTGCCATCTGACCACAGTACATTTACTGCGGCAGGGTGGCACAGGCAGGCTAGATCACGTACATTGTGAAAGAATGGGGGTATATCGGTCCTCAGCCGATACCCACTGAAAAGAGCTTATGAGAAAGCTGGACTATTGTGGCACCACTAAGGATAAAGTAGAGGTAGAACTACAAAGGCTTTTCTTAAAAAGGAATGACAAAATGTTATTGATACATCAAAATAAACGTTTGCTAAATTATAACAAACAAGAAATTAACAACATGTTGTCACCAAGGGGAACATATCTCCCCAATAAGGGGGAGTGTATTGTGGCGTCAGGCCATGGATATCGGAAGGTCTCTACATGTTTCGCGGAGTGGAATTCGCTTCTTCAGGAGAGATATCTGTGGTAATGAAGACAGAAAGTGATAATAATAACACTAACAAGTCAAGATACATTGTACAAGAATGGGGGCATATGAGATGACTAACTTACTAGTGCCACCAGGGGCAAGGTGCGAAAAAGCAGTGTTTCCTGTCGGCAGTGATGGGGTAGTGTATGGATGTAGGTCAAAATAATAATATACCTATATGAAAAATATAGTACATATATATATATATATGTATAAATATATACACACAGTGTGTGTGTAGCAGTAGCTGTGATACTCATGTGCAAGAGCAGAGAAGAAAAAAGAAAAGGAGAAAGAAAGAAATATATAGAGACGAGGGAAGGGAAAGCGAGGAAGAAGTGGGGGGCAAGAAAGAAGGGGGGGGGGGGGAAAGAAGGGAGGGAAAAAAAAGGAGAAGGAAAGAAGAAGAAAAGCAAAATAAGAATAGATCAGGGAAAAGGGGGGGGGGGCAGGGAGAGAGAGGTAGGAAGAGGGAGGAAGAAAAGAGAGGAGGACAATAAAGGGAAAAGGGAGGGGGAGGGGGATGGGTATCCCGTACATGTACATTATTCATCTGAGAGGTGCTGTATCCACTGCTATCACATGGTACCTGGGCCAATCACAGCACCCTGTACCATGTGATAGCTGGGAGCCAATCACAGCACACAATAGTAATCACAACTGTTATGAATATAACCCATATATGACAGTTCAAAACATTGCTGTTACAGTGATCATCACTATAACAGCAAATTGTAAGGAAAAAAAAAAACCCTGATCACAAAAAAAATTGAGAACATATTTTTTTAAATCTCTTAATCTTCCCCAAAAATGACAACTTCAAAAAACTTGCCATGCCTCCTACTAAATGCCCGACTGCTTTTCAAAAAGGGGTCATTTGGGGGTGAACTTGTGCGGAGATAGGCTGTCAGTACATCAGGATTGATCAGTTCTCAAATATACAGCATTTACAATGCGTATAGAAAAGAATCACCCCTTTAAAATAATTGTGTTGCCTTGAGGCCTGAAATGAAGACAGACAGTTTTTATTTATCCATCTGTATTTACTCAGTGCAACTTATAACATCCAAGTGAAAGATATAACTGCTACATGTCAGAAAAAAATCTAAAAAAAACCTCACAAAACAGAATCACTGAATTGGAAAAAGGATCACCCCCTTGTGTCAGTATTTTGCTGAACCACCTTTTGCTTCAATTCCAGCCAGCGGCGGCTGGTGTGTGAGGGGCGCTGGGGCGCCGCCTCCCCGCCGGCAAAAGACGAAAAAAAAAAAGTCAACCCTGCCCCCCTGCAGCAATTCTGCAAAGAAGAGTGGATAAACAAAAACTGTGTCTGTCTTCATTTCAGGCCGCAAAGTGACAAAATTATTATTTTAAAGAAGTGAAGGAGAAAAAGGTGAATGTCCTTGCATGACCTTGTCAGAGTCCAGACTTAAAACCCATTGAAAATCTGTGGAATGACTTGAAGACTGCAGTCCACAAATGGTCACCGTCAAATAACTGAGCAGTTCTGCAAAGAAGAGTGGGCAAATATTGCAAAGTCTAGATGTGCAAACTTAGTAGAGACATCCCAACAGACTAAAGGCTGGAATTAAAGCAAAAGGTGCTCCACAAAAATACTGACATAAGGGGGTGATCCTTTTTACAACTCTGGGATTCTGTGTTTGATTTTTTTTTCTGACATGTAGGGGTTATATCTTTCACTTGGATGTTATAAGTTGCACTGAGTAAATACAGCTGGATAAAACAAAAACTGCCTGTCTTCATTTCAGGCTGCAAAGCAACAAAATGTGTTTTTTTAAGGAGGGGTTTCTATACCCACTGTATTTGTGTGAAAAAAATGATATATATATTTCTATATATATATATACAGTATCTCACAAAAGTGAGTACACCCCTCACATTTTTGTAAATATTTTATTCTATCTTTTCATGTGACAACACTGAAGAAATGACACTTTGCTACAATGTAAAGTAGTGAGTGTACAGCTTGTATAACAGTGTAAATTTGCTGTGCCCTCAAAATAACTCAACACACAGCCATTAATGTCTAAACCACTGGCAACAAAAGTGAGTACACCCCTAAGTGAAAATGTCCAAGTTGTTCCCAAAGTATGGCAACCATTATTTTCCAGCACTGCCTTAACCCTCTTGGGCATGGAGTTCACCTGAGATTTACAGGTTGCCATTGGAGTCCTCTTCCCCTCCTCCATGATGACATCATGGAGCTGGTGGATGTTAGATCCACCTTCCATTTGAGGATGCCCCACAGATGCTCAATAGGGTTTAGGTCTAGAGACATGCTTGGCCAGTCCATCACCTTTACCCTCAGCTTCTTTAGCAAGGCAGTGGTGGTCTTGGAGGTGTGCTTGGGGTTGTTGTGTTGGAATACTGCCCTGTGGCCCAGTCTCCCGAAGGGAGGGGATCATGCTCTGCTTCAGTATGTCACAGTACATGGTGGCATTCATGGTTCCCTCAATGAACTATAGCTGCCCAGTGCCGACAGCACTCATGCAGCCCCAGACCATGACATTCCCACCACCATACTTGACTGTTAGCAACACACACTTGTCTTTGTACTCCTCACCCGGTTGCCGCCACACACGCTTTACACCATCTGGACCAAATACGTTTATCTTGGTCTCATCAGACCACAGGACATGGTTCCAGTAATCCAGGTCCTTAGTCTGTTTGTCTTTAGCAAACTGTTTGAGGGCTTTTTGTGCATTATCTTTAGAAGAGACTTCCTTTTGGGACGACAGCCATGCAGACCAATTTGATGCAGTGTGCGGTGTATGGTCTGAGCACTGACAGGCTGACCCCCACCCCTTCAACCTCTGCAGCAATGCTGGCAGCACTCATAAGTCTATTTCTCAAAGACAACCTCTGGATGTGACGCTGAGCACGTGCACTAAACTTATTTGGTCGACCATGGTGAGGCCTGTTCCGATCATGGGAGGACATCATTGTACGCCCTCCCAGAGTTAAACAACTGCCCTGTAGCCGTCATTTGGCTATGGGCCAGTTGTTAACTGGTTAATATATAAACCACTGGCAACAAAAGTGAGTACACCCCTAAGTGAAAATGTCCAAATTGAGCTCAATTAGCCATTTTCCCTCCTGGTGTCATGTGACTTGTTAGTGTTACAAGGTCTCAGGTGTGAATGGGGAGCAGGTGTGTTAAATTTGGTGTCATCGCTCTCACTCTCTCATACTGGTCACTGGAAGTTCAACATGGCACCTCATGGCAAAGAACTCTCTGAGGATCTGAAAAAAAGAATTGTTGCTCTATATAAAGATGGCCTAAGCTATACGAAGATTGCCAAGACCCTGAAACTGAGCTGCAGCATGGTGGCCAAAACCATACAGAGGTTTAGCAGGACAGGGGGCGCGCACACGGGAACATCCGTGACCACTGGGTCCGGAGGACCTGGTGCTTCACAGATCGCAGTGAATGGCCACTTGCAGCGGCCTTTTACCACATGATCGCTCTGTCAAATGACGAAGAGATCGCATGCAAACAAGCCGGCGGAAGTTCCGGCTTTTCTCTCCAATCAGTGCAGTGTGAGAGGAGAGATCAATGCAGCAGTGCTGTGGGCAGAGGATCTGAAGGGCCCACAGAGCTATGTGCCAGGCTGCACCTCCCCATCCATCCTCACCCAGCCAGCCATCCATCCATGCTCACCCACCCAGCCATGCTCAGTCATCCCCACTCACCCATCCCTATCCGTGCTCAGCCATCCACATCCATGCTCATCCATCCCCATCCATGCTTAGTCAGCCCCATCCATGGCTCATTTGTGCCTCATTCATGCTCATCCATACCACATCATTTCTCATCCGTGACACATCCATGCCACTAAAGTGCCCATCCATGCCACTACACTGCCCATCCGTGCCACTACGGTACTCATCCGTGCCACTACACTGCCCATCCGTGCCACTACAGTGCCTCACAATAGTGTAATAGGTAGTCAAATTCGATTTGAAATGTATGCCCCTAGAACACCTGACGGTGCTCCCTGCATGTTGGGCCTCTGTATGTGGCCAGGCTGTGGAAAAGTCTCACACATGATGTATCACCATACTCAGGAGGAGCAGCAGAATGTATTTTGGGGTGTAATTTTTTCTATGTATATGCTGTGTGTTAGAAATATTGTATAAATGACCATCTTTGTGTAAAAAAAAAAAAAAGGATTTTATTAAAACTTACCGTAAAATCCTTTTCTCTGAGTTCACTGACAGACGCAGCTCTCCATTGACGTGTGGGTTATATGCAAGTCCTATTAGGAGTTAACTAGGCAAAGAAAGAAAGCAAGCTGTCCCCTCCCAGGGGGCTGTCCTCACTTCCCATATAATCCCCCTACTCTGCTCAGTACATTAGTTCGTAACAAGCCGTACTGAAAAACGCAGAGGGGTGGGTGCTGCGGCTGTCAGTGAACTCAGAGAAAAGGATTTTACAGTAAGTTTTAATAAAATCCCTTTTTCTCCTACGTTCACTGACAGACACAGCTCTCCATTGATGTGTGGGGATGTCCCAAAGCTGTATCAATAAGAGGGGTGGGTAAACGACAACAACTGTACCCAACAGAACCTCTGAAGAGGCGCTAGACGTGCCTACACTGCCGCCTGTAAAACTTTACGGCCAAAAGCAGCATCCGAAGATGCGGACACATCAACTTTATAAAACTTAGTAAACGTGTGCACTGAGGCCCAAGTGGCCGCCTTGCACACCTGTGACACCGAGGCCTGGTGTCGAAAGGACCAGGAAGTGATAACAGCCCTGGTAGAATGAGCCGTGACTGGAAAAGGGGGCACTTTGCCCCGAACAGAATACGCACGAGTCACGGTCTGTCTGATCCAACGAGAGACAGTAGCCGACGAGGCCGCCAAACCTTTGCGCGGACCATCCGTCAGGACAAACGTGTCAGACCTCCAAAAAGAGTCTGTAGCCGCCAAATACACCTGCAACGCCCGTACGACATCAAAGGAATGTAACTCAATCTCCTTAGGATGTGAAGGGTGCGGGCACAATGAAGGAATAACAATATGTTCGTTAATATGAAAAGAAGAAACCACCTTCGGTAAAAAAGAAGGTGGCGGGCGCAAGACCGCCTTATCCCTATGCAGGACCAAGTAAGGAGACCTGCAGGACAACGTTGCCAATTCAGACACCCGCCTAGCGGATGTAATGGCCACCAAGAAAGCCACTTTTTGTGACAATTGTAAGGGAATATCCCTGATTTTGTCATATGGTGGCTTCTGCAGCACAGATAGCACCAGATTCAAATCCCACGGTGCCAAAGGCGACCGTACCTGAGGAGCCACATGGCGCACACCTTGTACAAATGTACGATCAAGTAATGCGACGCCAGAGGGTGTTGGAAAAGAATCGCCAAGGCCAATATCTGGCCCTTGAGAGTACTCAAGGCCAATATTTTATTCAGGCCCTGTTGTAAAAAAGTCAGGACCCTAGACACCACATAGGAGCGAGGGTTCCAACCCCCCACCTCACACCAGGCAATGTAGGCCTTCCAGGTTCTATGATAGATTTTGCGCGAAGTACACTTGCGCGCCTTCAGCATGGTAGGGACCACTGAGTCGTCGACACCCCGGTCCCTCAACACCTGGGATTCAATAGCCAGGCCGTCAAAGCCAGCGAGGGTAAAGCAGGGTGCAATATGGGTCCCTGAGACAGCAGATTGTCTCGCAGCGGGAGATGCCAGGGAATGTCTGCCACCATTCTCACTACATCGGCGTACCATGGATGCCGAGGCCAGTCGGAGCCACCAGGATCATTGGCATTTCCTCCACTTCCACCCTGCGCAGTAGGCGCGGGAGCATTTTGATGGGAGGATAGGGGTACAGAAGATGATACCGACCCCAAGGCGCCACAAGTGCGTCTGTGGCCACTGCCAATGGGTCTCTTGTCCTGCACACAAAGGACTTTACCTTGTGGTTGAACCGAGATGCCATGAGGTCCACGTCTGGTGTGCCCCACTTGTGACAAATCTGGCTGAACACTTCTGGATGGAGAGACCATTCTCCCTGATCCAGCGTCTGGCGACTGAGGAAGTCCGCCTGCTAATTTTCTATGCCTGGAATGTAGATGGTGGAGATTGCCGGAACATTCAGTTCTGCCCAACGCAGAATGAGAGCAACTTCCGTGGCCGCTGCCGCACTTCTCGTTCCGCCCTGATGGTTCACATACGCCACCGCCGTGGCATTGTCCGACTGGACCCAAATCGGGAGCCCCTGTAGCCTCGCCGTCCAGTGGGATAGACAGAGTCTGATCGCTCTGAGCTCCAGCACATTGATTGGAAGGCAGGACTCCTGCGCCGACCAGCGACCCTGGGTCAACAGAGAGCCCAGGACTCCCCCCCCAGCCTGACAGGCTGGCGTCCGTCGTGCTTATTGACCATGTCAGGGGAAGAAACGATTCCCCCCCCGTCAAAACTGGGGCCCGAAGCCACCAGGCCAGGGAAGCCCTGGTCTGACGATCCAAGTTGACCAACCGGTCCAGAGACAGTGGAGATCTGTCCCATCGAGACAGAATCGCTCGCTGAAGTAGTCGAGTGCGACTCTGAGCGTAAGGCACCACCTCGAAGGCCGATACCATGAGCCCCAGTACCCGCATACAGAACCGTAATGAAGACTGCCGGTGAGACAGTAAGGTCCGCACTGCTGATTGCAGGGACTGCAACTTGGCTGGGGGTAAGAACACCTTCACCTGTTCCGTGTCCAGAATCAGACCCAGATATTCCAGACGACAGGACGGGGTCGACGACGACTTCTGCAGGTTGATCAGCCAACCGAAGTCCTCTAACGAGGCCATGGTGATGGACACGCTCTCCTCCAGGGCAGAGGCAGACTCCGCTCTCAGAAGCAAGTTGTCTAGGTAAGCCACCACCGGGATACCCCTCTGCCTCAACAGGACCAGCACTGGGGCCACCAACTTGGTGAAGACCCGAGGAGCCGAGGCCAGACCGAAGGGCAGAGCCACAAATTGGTAATGGAGATCTCCCACCGCAAAGCGCAGAAAGTGCTGGTGTCAGAGACAAATGGGAACATGGAGATAAGCGTCCCTGATGTCCAGGGTCGCCAGGAAGTTACCCTGATGCAGGGCGGCCACGACCGAGCGAACCAATTCCATCCGGAATTTTTGCACTTTTACATAAAAGTTTAGCGCCTTCAGGTTCAACACTGCCCTTACCCCCCCCCCCCCACCTTTTTTGGGGACCACAAAGAGGTTTGAGTAGAAACTGTGAAACCTTTCTGACTGAGGTACCGGCATTATCACCCCCTGTTCCTATAGTGCCTGAACTGCCCCGAAAAGGGCCTCCCGACGTTGACATGGGAGTCTTAAGTTAGATGGGAAGAACCTGTCTGGGGGTAGAGTGCTGAACTCTATCCTGTACCCGGAGAACACCACTTCCTGCACCCACCGGTTGGAAATGCGGGCAGTCCACCTATCTGTGAACCCCAGAAGACGTCCCCCCACCCGAGCTCCAGGTGGGGGCAACCCATCATGCAGAGGAGGGTTTATCCTCTGTCTATTCAATTTTACGTTGCCAGGGCCTCTTACCGGCCCCTGCAGCAGCCGACGTCCCCGGCCATTCTCCGGGACCGTTGCATTT